>JAXCLQ010000004.1:6043049-6119171 GCA_035584115.1 Cedrela odorata
AAATAGATAAGGTCGAAACTTGTGGCACCTGAGACGTTCTAACGTAACATGCATGTTATTGGCAATAGATAAGAACCAGAAGATCAATATCCTTTTCTGTTTTTTTTTTTTATACTTAATTTTGTTAAACGTTAACACTTGATATAATTAATAATAAATAGTTCAAATTATATTTTGATATTTTTAATTTATAAATTTTACTTAAATATAATATAAATTATTTATTATTAATTATGTTAGGTGATCATATCCATTTAAAAATTAAGTATAAAATAGACAAGGAAATAATCCTAATTTAAATCTGAAATTTTAAGTTAAGTGAACAATTTTTACATGATGTGAACACCTTAAAAAAAATGAGTAATTGACCGGAATGAACTTGTATATATATACATGACATGACATTATTCGGTTAAATAAAATCTACTCAGCCGTAATGATCGTACTCCGAGAAAATACATGGCAGGCATCATGCTTTACGTGATGGAGCAGCAACAAAGCAAAGATTGTATGGATAAAATGATCTGCATGTTCTCTGATATTTGACTGGCGAGCTAATCTTGTGTGTTTAACGTCTGACGCGCTTGCGCCGATATATCAATAGTGAATGTAGAGCACCGAAAAAACTGAGCAGATATATGCTCACTCTGAATAGACAAGGCTGAAACTTATGGGACGAGAGACGTCAGACGATTCACGTTCTAACATAACATGCATGTTATTGGCAAGAGATAAAAACCTGAGACCTCGAGTTAAGTGAATAATTTTTGCTCGATATCAACACCTTAAAAAAATTGACTAATTGAGCAGAATGAACTTGTATATATATACATGACATGACTTATAGTAGGCGTGTTAAATTCTAACTCTGTCTTAGTATGAGACCTTTCGTTCAAGTTTAATTGCATAATAAATGCAAACCCCACATTGCCAATGACAAATTATGAATTCACCAAGGACAGATGACTGGATAAACTTTATCAAAATTGTTACTTCGATTACTTGTTAATTAAGTCGATTAATCGTTTCATTTTGGTCTCGAAGATCGCATTGTCAAGTAATAGTTTCTTAAAACGAATGAATATGATTATTGTATGATCTATTGCATGCAGCATATTGGTAATCTCTGCTTATAAATTATATTGTGATTTCGCTATCGAAGATGGTTCACACCCACCATTAATTAAGTTCAGTTTTCCTTCAAAGACATTTCACTTTCGTCGATCCTTCTGTCAAGCCGAAATATTGAAGTTCAAACTGGCCAGTTCAAAAACATGCATTGAATCTGGAAGTATATGGCGCACTTAACGTGTATGCAACTGATAATTTTCTAGGTGTAGGCCCATACAGGAAGAAAGGAAATGGGAAAAGCAAAATATGGCTGCCCTACCATATGCACGAGGGGTGGATCCAATTTAATAGAGGACGTGCACTGCGAATAATCACAATTTTTTCTACTCTCGTGTTCCTGACGTGGTGAAATTAAATTGAGATTCGAGAAAATGACAACATATTGAAATCGGAGAAATTTAAAGATTTGTGACGGGTTCATTTATTTTTCTGTTTTATTTATTATCGACTAATTATTTTCTCTCACCTCACTAATTTATTTATTTTTTATAAGTAATATTATGATTTACTTATTCTTATTTACTTTCTAAACCAAATTTAAAAAAATATCTTAATTATATATATATATTATCTAACAAATTAATTTATAATTACTTACTATTTTATATAAAATTTATAATTTATATTAAAAAAATAATTTTATTATATAAATATTCAAATTGTATAAATTAATAATAGTATTTAAGTATTTAAATATTTATTATTTAGAGCATTTTTATATCACAATAATTATAATATAAAATTTTAGAAATTTACTATAAATTATTTTTTAAATAATATGATAATATATTAATAATATTTATTTTAAGTTAATTAAAATTTTATATTAATAAAAATTTAGAATATCAATTAATACCTAATATAAAAAAATAAAATAAAAATAAGTAAATTAAGTTTTACTCACGAAAAATAAATAAATTATGGTATATTTATTTTTTAATTAATCAATTTAACAAGTAAGCAAGTTATGGACCATGGGCCAGACCTCTTGCTGTCGACCCTAACCAACCTTTTTGAGTTAAAACCAGCATTTTAAAGCCCTTTAAAGCCAAGCCATGTGCATGTATATAGTCGAGTGAAATTCAAAGATTAGCTTGGATATTTAATTATACTTGAACTTGAAATACTAAAATGGGACAAGAGGATCAAAAGTGACTTTCGTTTGCCCCCAAACCTTTTCCAAAATTATACGATAGCTAAATGTATTCTTAGAACACCCTTTTGTCCTCTTTCCCAAAAAAAGAAAACGAATTAAGATATAAGATATATGGGTGGTTTCATTAATTAATGTGATAATTATAAGATACGATTCCTCTTTCCATGGTTAGATGGTCCCATAATCGACATTTTTAAATTAAGGCAAGTCGTATTAGTATAATAAATGACCCGGTTACTACATGTGCTATAGCTTTCTCATGTCTTGTCACTACTATATGAAAGAAATTGACACCTCCATGCTGTTACAATCATAGAGATTAATGATATAAACTTTGGTATTTTCAGAGGGGAGTGGCTATGGTAGAGAGTAAATTATATACCTTTTGTCCTCTTTCCCAAAAAAAAAGAAAACGAAGTAAGATATAAGATATATGGGTGGTTTCATTAATTAATGTGATAATTATAAGATATGATTCCTCTTTCCATGGTTAGATGGTCCCATTATCAACATTTTTAAATTAAGGCAAGTCGTATTAGTATAATAAATGACCCGGTTACTACATGTGCTATAGCTTTCTCATGTCTTGTCACTACTATATGAAAGAAATTGACACCTCCATGCTGTTATAATCATAGAGATTAATGATATAAACTTTGGTATTTTCAGAGGGGAGTGACTATGGTAGAGAGTAAATTATGTACCTTTTCTCTATGTTATAATTAATTTTGTAAGAAAAGATAAATGAATTGTAAAATTGATTCAAGTGATATATATTTTTTTAATTCTAACACAAATAAGATTCTAAAACTATGAATTAATACTTGATTAAGATCAATAAAAGAAGGACACGTTTATGTTTTGATACAGTGAAGAAAACACGACAATTAGGTAAAGAACTTTATGATGAGTCAAAATACCAGAACGATGCATTAATATTAAGCATGAAATAGCATTCCACTTGGAACAAAAAGCACATGTTGGCCCCATCTAATTTGTTGACATTTGGAAAACCATGATCATCTTGTAATCAATATATGATCACGACATGTATAATCATATGTCATTTCTTTGAAAATTATGGCACTAAATGATTCTTTCTTTCATGTAAACTATTTCAACTTTACTAATATACATTTTTTAATGTGTAATTTGAAATATAAAATATAAAATATAAAATTATTAACGTAAAATTTAAAATATATAAATAATTAAAATAATTAATTTAAAATTTAAAATATATAACATAAAAAATTTAAAATTTAAAACGATTAATATAAAAATTAAAAAAATTAGAAAGAAAAGGAAGACAACCCTTGGAATGTCGATTCTTCTCACTAGCATTGTTAATTAAGAATAAATAGAGAATCAATTTATCAATGAATACTAAAAATTCTGGATTTTAATTAATTAACCATCAAGCATGCATGCATGCATGCTTCGTCTAGCAACATGACATGTTGTATGCCATCACCATAATCTTCTCAAATCAAAATAAGTAGAATATAAAGATTCTATCCAACATTTACTGTCGGGGCAAAGAATCAATCTTTTTCTTTTATATTATTTTTAGTATGAGAAGCCATGAATAAGCAATAATTTCCTTGTCCTCTTCTTCGTCTTCTTCTTCTTCTTCATCCCTTAATACATGAAAGAATTGCGAAACTAGCTATCTATATTCATGGGTAAAGTGTATTATTATCGAACTGAAGTTGCTGAACTGAAGATTTATTAATAATATTAATTAATGATGAATAATTTGACCTGTAATCGTGGCTATAATTACAGTACAAAGAAATTAATCAACTGATCATCATCAAAAGCCTTCTAAATATCAGTCTATTTTCGAGGAATAATAATCGAACAAGTTATGCTTCTGCTATGAAGATAATAAATATATGAGACGTGTAATTGTACTGTAATCACAATCCTCACCCTTGCGCCGATTTATGAGTTCCAATTCATGCTAGGAAGTTGAAACTGTTGCCGCAAATTTCCATCGCCGAGCGAGCCAAGAAGAGTACTACTGTTTGGGTTGAACTGCACGCTCTGTGGAAGCTGATTGAGCAAAGAAACAAAGGAGTTGTTGTCATCTGTTGCGGTGCTTCCGCTGTTAAGATCACCATGAAATCGTTTGCCCGAAGAAGTAGCCAACGAACCATCAGGTTCGTTCCAGAACTGTGGCGGCATTGCACGTTTAACAGGGAAAGTATTTGTAGTAGAAGCTGAGACGATTGACATATTTGTTGGCTTCGGGGTTGAAGAATTAGCTAACTGTGAAACGCAGCTGTTTTGTTGTATGCCTTCGGCTGATAACATACCTTCGAAGAAATGTTCATCATGTTCGAATAATGAACCGTAGCTTGTATTTTTTCCGGCTGGTGGTTTTGGATTTTGATGAATAGAAGTTGGCAGCGTCACAAACATGCCCTCAAAACCATCATCCTTGTCTCTCTCCATCGGCCTCTGCGTGTTGTTTTTCTTGTAAATCCGGCACAAAACCCAATCATCAAGCTGCACACAACACAGGAAAACCACCCAAAATAACTCACTCCGATTACTAACATAAATAAATAAATAAATTTATCATTTAATATGATAAATTTTAAGATTATTAACATACCCTTAAAGAGTTTTTCTTGCTGGATAAATCAGAAGCATGAGGCTTTGCTCCAGAATTATTATCAACGAGGCGATATTCATGCATAATCCAATTGGTTTTAATCCCTTTTGGAGGCTTACCACCATAAAAAACCAGAGCCTTTTTAACACCAACTTTGTGATTTCCATTAGATGTTAATATAGGCTTATCAGTCCCTGTTGCTTTCCAATATCCTGAAGTTGCAGCTCTGTTAGGCCTGGCTCCGTTAGGATATTTCCTGTCTCTAGGACTGAAAAAATACCACTCTTGCTCTCCAAACGAAGCCTTACCTATAAAGAAAATAAGAAACCCATATTAATTCACAAATCATAGACTGATTATATGAATCAAATTATAATTAATTACTGAGTAGTCAATCTTACTAGGAAGCTCCCATGGATCAAACTTGTAAAGATCAACCTCTGCAATAATTGTAACCGGAAGAGGAGCTGATGCAGCCTTCTTTTTGAGGTAGTGGACCACTAGTTCTTCATCCGTGGGGTGGAATCGGAACCCCGGTGGCAGCTGCGGGTGCTGCGAGGTCGTCGATGAATCGGTGCTCTCCATTAATAATACGAAATAATCAAAATTTTAAGCTAATAATCTGTCTTTTTTCAATGGAAATATTATAGATGGAGGATTTAGGGGTTGATAAAAAAAAAATATCTTAATATTTATGTGTTAAATGTAATTATGTAATGTATTTTTAGAAGGGGGGTCGGGGGGAGTATGGATGTGGGTGACAGAGTGACCATTAGGTGCTGATATAGTGCCTAACTGGCACCATTGATCATACGATACGTGTTGATCCTAAGACAATGATATGCTGACACGTGTGGGATAGGATAGTGGGGACCAAATACGTGCAAAGGGCAACAAAATATGGAAGGGGCAGGTTTTGGGGGCCGGAGGCTTGGAACTGCCGGTACGTTTTGTAATTGTATGTCATGCTTTTCTTATGCAACAGCCAAAAGCTCAACATCTGCCTGTCCGAATAACAAATTTTCTTTTTAAAAGATAAGTAAGAGGGTTTCGCACGTGTGCACATTCTAAATTCATTTTGATTTCCATTAATTTTTTTTTTATATTATGACTTTGTGACATCAATTTCATATATCGTTTGTGAGATCCGTAAATGCTTAATAGTGTAAAAGTGGAAGAGTCACGCTTTTATTGGCATATAAGACTGGTCATTAATTTTGTTGATGTGATTTTATTGGCACGTGTGAATATATATATGTAGTGTATTTGTCAATAGTCGGCTTGAATAATGTTACATGTATAAATTAAGTTTAAATATCAACTGCCTAACTTATATGTGAGATTCGTATTCATTTTCACGTCATGCTCTGAAAATAGATCCGAAACGACCATGCAAGTCAATGTACGAGTGCTCACGAGGCAGTAACATAATATTACACAGAGACACTGATCAAACTTTTGGCATTATTAGGTTTCGAACCTGCTTCGATGTAAGAGATGGAAACTGTGAACAAAGAATCAGACGATTCAGATACTGTAAGAGACGAAAGATATATACACATGCATGTTAAGCGTGAGGTTTTTTTTACTTGTGCTCGTGCTTAATCCAATCCAAACATTTGGCTGTAATCTTTAGCTAAGAACGGTGGAGAAATTGAAACAGATGTATGCATACTGTGTGCTGGTTTCTCCCACTTGTTTCTCTTTTTTCTTTGTGCACAAGATAAATGTTGTTCATTAGTTTTATGTGTATCAGTGTATGCTTTCATTTATAGCTCTCTTTCGATCTTTAGTATCTAAATGAATATGACCGTCAAAAAGTGTCCTTATAGTTGTATCTAATAAATGTCAATTTAATTTTCTTTCCCGGGTTTGTAAGCATTCTCTATCTTATCTTTATCTTGCCTTTTTGTTTCATTGCCTAACAAGATATTTCAAATCACCAATTCACAAAATTCATGACTTCAATTAATTTTCAAGGTGGCAAAGCCAATTTTTCACAGGGGATACACAGTCACTAATTTGGCATAATACGCCAATTATGTTTCCGAAGATCACATGTGGGATACGTACAGAAATTGCAAAACGCCTAACAATGAATAGATCACATGGACTTCATCTTCCACATTGCTGATATGTATTTTCCTCTCTTCTGCGATATGCATTCTATTTGAAGTTTAGAACAATCACAATCATCAAAAGGTCAAAATAAAGCCATTAAATTTGTCTCCCTAGGATCATCTCATTATGAAATAATGTATCAATTAAATTTCAAGTATAAATGGTGAAAAACAAATGAGCACCTCTTCCTAAGATGATTTGGCTGTTCTCATTAATTACTCGTTCACCAAATCATCCATTAATTAATCTATCAGAATTACCTCAATTTCAATAAAGCTAAGTCAAATAAGCACCTCTTTTAATTACACTTAATGTGTCATTGTCACATTTAACAATAACAAAATAGTCTTTATTGATTTGGAAGTAATTGCACTTGTTCTCTATGAAGTTTCAATTTCGGTAGTCTTTATTGATTTGGAAGTAATGGAATTCCCTTTCAAAATGGAAAAGATAGACAAAAGATATGGGTGTGAATTGAAAAGAGATTTGAAATTGTTATCAAGATAATGCAACTTGAATGTTGAAACATGGCCATTAAGTGCACTGTTTTCACAAATGGGTGTCTTAATCTAATTTAATAAATATCACTTGCCACTTTCCAAGTAAAAGACAAATATTAAGGAGTACGTACCACAAACCTTTGAAGATTCATCTCACTTCCGAAACAATTTTTCCTTTTTTTTTTAAATGGTTCATTTTAAAATATATATTATTTATCATAACCATCCAGTTTTAAATAAATGCCTTTATCAGCTGTCAATTCCACTAAAGATTACTATATCTTAGTGATGAATTTGTATTCAAGCCTGATACCATTATACATATTTAAATGCTTTTGTATGTTTGCGTGTTGAATTTATATTTACTCATATATATATATATATATACACACATATTTGGATAATGTATATACATAGGGTGCATTAAAGAGTGATTTTTATATAAAAATTCTTGAAATATAAAAACGTTTTTACTAAATTATTAGCAATATTATCTTTTTGAGCCGACTACTCTTTGTTATCTAAAATTGTTTTTAATACTATAGAAAAGATCAAGATTCTCTTTTTATCTTTTTTATCCTTAACTTTTAAGTAGATTTTGATATATGATATAATTAAAAATAAACGGTTTAAATTATATTTTAATAAAATTTATAAATTAATTTCACATTTTTTCATACAAATTAAAAAAATCAATATATAATTTTAACCATTTATTATTAATTATATAACATTTGTGAAAATCAAGTCAATAGTAAAAAAGATAAGGAGATGAGAGGATCCCAATACACTACGGAAAATACTCACCAACGCACCCATAAACCGTAAGAAAAAATATGGAAAGCGGACAGATGATCGAAAAATCTTTTGACAATTGGGACTTGGCCAAGCAGCAGCATGCACAGATGTTAGATATGGCTTGTTCTGTGATTCTCGAAGGTAAGTTTAATTGTGTATACTTCTCACTTATTTCTAAAATTTAGAGACAAAAAGGGTATTAACAGTTGATTGAGATCTGGTGGCTGTGCCAGAATTTTAGATGTGTTTGTTTCTTGTATCTGATTCCCTAATTATTTTTATACATTTATGCCAATTAAAGATTCTATATTAGTTTTGACAAGACATGTGGCATCATCTAATTTGACTGAGTTGATTTTGATACTCAACAAAGAAGCATATCCTGAATGAAAGATAAAGATCATAAATTATTTTCGTTTTGGTATTGCAAACAGGGAAAATGAATGGCTTATTAATATGCCTATTTACGTGTTACACCTACCCATAAGAGAACAAAATAAGCAATAAGTCTAAAACCCACTAACATTACTGCCAATGCAGCAACAGAGGGGAACTGGTGTATCATGTCCCACAAATTTAATTCTAGGAAGATCTCCCACCAAACAAGCAATATTCGAAGCACAAATATAGGTATCACTAGCCTTGTATCGAGACGACAACAGTAGCTTGTAGGAATAATATGTGGAAGGTAAGTACTCGAACCAAGACATAAAAGCCGGCGCTGTTGAACAAAAAATCTACCCGTCAGAAGAATTATGAGAACGAGAGTTGCTGCAACTGTGACTGCCATCTTCTGGTTCATCACCATTGCACCAATGGCGATCCCTTTTGACCAACCATTGTAGTGTAGAGAGTAACAGAGAGAGTGTTGAAGAAATTTATGGCAGGGGGTTTGAGACCTCCCATCCATTATGTCATGACGAGGAAAACTGCTTGAAGAGCAAGCTCCACTGGGAGATCCACCGATAGTTTTCGCCATGAAATAAGATGATAACGGCATGGAAGAGAGGGAAGACTCCCGCAAATCTGCTGTAGAAGAAAAGCAGTCCAACCTGCAATCACAATGTAATAAACAAATTTGTTAATATATATCATGTACTAATAATAAGCAGAATTTGTAAATATATATATACACACACACCTAGGCTTGTATGTTAGCAGTACTAGATTGCCACCGCAACAGAGCTGTCATAGCAGCAAGAACAATAACCTGACCAATTTTGAGGCCTGAAAATGATTCATGTATCCTTTCAAATCCCCTCTAAGCAAAACAAAAAATTGCTGCCACCAAGTTGTGCTCCACTTACCATTCTTCTTCTTTTCTGAACCAATTACTATGATTGCTCACATCCTGAAACTCCGCTTTCAATATCTTAGATATGTTACTTCTATAAGCTGATAATACAGTTTGTTTAACAGCTTATCGGTCCTCGCTTGGCTCTCTAGAGACAAACACCAACACATTCAAATATTATTTTCCAAGTAAATAATAGACAACTATTACTTATATGTATGGTACTATTACTTATATGTATGGTTCTTAAGTAAGAAAATTAACTACTCATTAGCAAGATCTAATAGGAAATCTGAAGGATTCATGGCTACTGATGGTTCATATCCAATGCTGGCGATGTAATTCACGACATCTTCCCCTTGCCAAAGTAAATACCGCTGTCTTCTGATAGGCTACTGGCATGTTGGTGTATAGTCATCAAAATTGTGCATCCATCTTTAGCCAAACTCCACATTGATAACAAAATCTGCTTAGCTATGGTAGACTCAAGACCTGAAGTGGGTTCATCAAGATACAAGAGACTTGGATTAACCAACAGTTCTTGCCCTATGTTCACTCTCCTCCTTTCTCCTCCAGATATTCCATTCTTGAATTGTCCTCCGACAATGGTGTTCTTACATCGAGTCAGATCAAGTTGATTTATAACTGTTTCATCCTGCAATAGTTTCTTATGTTCGGTGAAACTATTGCGCAAGCGAAGAAGGGCAATGAAGACTAGTGTTTCAGTGACAGTGAGGTTCGGATAGAACACATTCGTCTGAGCTACAAATCCAGTTTTTCGCTTCACTGTTGCAGAGAAAGGCTTACCATTGTATGTTATGCTTCCTCTGGTTTCTCCAGTATTAATCCGGCCTCCCAGAGCTGTCAGGAGAGTTGTCTTCCCACTGCCTGAGGGGCCTAATATGGCCAACAATTCCCTCGGAGAAACTGCACCACTGACGCCTTTCAAGATCATTTTCTCCTCGGATTTCCATGCTTAAAATAACAGCATCTTCCCGTCTTGATTCTGATATGTGCGCCACATCTTCAAACTGCAGATAATTGATTGAAGGAGATTAACATGTTGGACAAAGCCTATAAATTTAAACAGAAACTTAAGAAGGTGATTACCATTATCGTGACTAGTAGGTTTTCTTTCTCACAAATGTCTCCTGCATTTCGGTCTCTCTGGCTTTGGGCTTCCAAGCTCTCCAATCTCAGTTTCCATTTTTCTTTAACTTTCACTTTGTATTCGATGTTCTTTGAAAAAGAATAAACAGCGTTGGTTTTGTTACGATTACGGTGAAGTATATAAGATGAAGTGAACGAGATAAACACTTCACCCAATAGATTTAATTTTAAGGCCTTTTTGAGTATTGGAGTACTCTCTCTTTCTGTTTTATGGTTAGGTTGCCACAGTGTTATGGCTACTAATACAAAATTCTGCTCATTTAAGATGAGAGATTTTTACTAATCGAGTTCCTCCAAGCGTCCTCCACCTCTTGGCAGCAATTCAATTCATTTCTTTCTTGCGTTTGCCTAATCAGAAATTTAAAATACATATTGGGATGGGTTCACGATAATTGCAATGAGAAAATTGAACTGAATTTAAGAGTACTCTTAATGAATCCCATGAGATAGATGGCAAAACGTGAAAGGCAGACTGCACATTCTTTCTGAACCATCTATACGAGCTTAGTTATTTGTTACAGCAACATGACACATATAATGTTATACTAATATTTTCAACATATTTGGTAATCGATAATGTCACACCTTTAATTTTGTTAATATATTAGAAATTACCTTATAATTTATAAGTTACCAAATGTAATTTCTTCACATAACAGAATCACTTACATTTCCATTATCCATGATTTCCAGTAAGGATGGCAGCCGATCGGATTTGGGACGGATATCTTCAAACTCGTATCCACATTTATAAAAAAAAATTTAATACCATACCCGTACTAAACCTATAACAAGTTTGATAATTTATTACCAAACTCGTTTAAACGAGTATTTAATATTTACCAAACTCGCACAGATATCCACAAATTTTTAATAAGATTTTCAGTATCAATTTAAAATAAAATACATCCCTCATATAAAATTAAAGAAATTTATGAATTAGTAATAATAAATAAATAAAAGTTAAGAAATATTATTTCACCTCATTTTTTTCTCTCATTTATTTATGTCTTTAATTTTTTATTTATCATCAAACTATTACTTTTCCTTACTTTCCTAATTAAATAACTGATTACGTAATATAATTTAAATTAAATGAATCTTATAACTGTGTGTATATAAGAGTTTCGTTAACTTCAAATTTTTAATTAAAATAATGATATTAATTTTAGAATATTAATTTAAAAAATCCGAAATTCAAAGTTAATAAATAATATTTAATGTTATGAATTCATTATTTTTTTTATCTATCTTTAAATATAGCATTTATTAACAACTCAAATTTTATATCTCCAATTTAAATTAAATAATTTAATTTAAAATTATATATATAATTTAATAATTAGAGAAAAAAATAAATATTTATTGTATAGAATGATTATTGTATAATAAAAATATTTAAAAATAATTGGTAATAAAATAATATAATAGATAAATTAATACAAATAAATACAGAGAAAAATATTAGCGGATATCTATCCGATTCCATATCCTTCCCAAATCAATTGCGAGTTTTAAATTTATTTATTAAACTAGCCCCAAACTCAATAAAAGTCATACCAAACCCGCTCTATAAAAAAAAGGTAGTAACAAATTTGCAGCAAAATTATCATTCCTAATTTCCACCGTATATGTTATTTGTTTGTGTGGCATTTTTAGCATTTAGGTCAAGCCTGCCCTGATAAATATTACTTTAGATGTTTGATAAATATTAACTATCACCTAAAAATAGGTGATAGGTGTCCTAGTAATCGTAGCATTATTGCTTGAAGTTGATGGGTGTGAATAGCATTATTGCCCTAGAAAACAAGTGAAGAAGAACCTCAAAAAATAATGTAAGAAATTTTTCTTGGAATAGGTATACAACGTTTCATGATACAAACAAATAATTTAAGTTCAAGTTTTGAGATATAATAACTTCATCTTGTTCAAAACTTCCTTGATTGGTTGATATCTTTCCAAACAAAAGGACTAAAAGCCTCCTTCAATCTCTAAATTGATGCAAGGATTATACATCTTGCAAGCATGAGGTGCAACATTTGCAGTCAATCCATGAAATTTATTCCTTGCAATAAACAAATGCTGCAATAAAAACATAGGCATTTTTCTTTGAAATAACCTGCTTACTCATTGTATTCAAACAGGGCTACTCTGTTTCTGTTAACTATATATATATATATATATATATATATATTCAGGCACCACCGAAAAAAGAAAGAAAGAAAAAAAGTTCTTCGGAAGCATATCATACCATCCACAAGTCGCTGACAATAACAGGAGTTGATGAAGAAAGTCCAATTTCTCTCCATCCAACAGATTTGGGAGTTCGAGAGTTGCTTCTATTCCATAACACTACCACAACTCTTTGTTTTGTCACTAGGCCTGCCCAAATCTGCATCAATACATTAATGAGAAAATATGATCGTTTGGGTTTAAAAAGATTATGTAGTTATAATTACCTTTTTTTTCTTAATTACACTCTGATATAAATATAATGCTACTATATGTTACAACATATGTACCTCTATGCCGGCTTTTGATCTGATTTTTTTTACTTGAACTCCCAGTGGATCCTGATTAACATCTATCATCTCTTTGTTTCCGAGGATCGTAAGAGTTTCTCTGATTTCTTGCAGATAGAATGTCGCATCCAATGAGCGAAGGAGCCTGTGTCAAAGCAATGTGTTTAGATTATGTATATATATTAGTTGCAGAAATTGAATACGTTAAGTTATGGGAGAGTCACTTTCGTAAGAGCCCAGATGCTAAAATGAGAGTGGTACTCTTCCAGGCTCATCCCACCATTGCCCACTTCCAACATGTCAGGATCTATTCTATCAGGATCCAAAAATTAGAGAAATGACAAAACCTACCAGAGAAAAGGTAAAGTTAAAATCTTGATTTGCACGAAAGACAAATATAGTATCATGCAATAGCATGATGGTAATAGCAGATGCTAGGACTAAGTTTTTGCAGTTACCATTCCACTTGCCAGGTTCTGCGTATCTTCCCCACATATTGTTTTGATCAACAATGGATGTGATACCGAAAGGAAAAAAAAAAAAAGGAGAGAAAATTCAATGGGAGAAAATAAATGAACAATAATTTTTTCGATGAACTAACAGGACAAGTTATACCTGTCCCATGTGTCCTTAATGTCCCCTGTTGTTCTCCAGGCATTGCCATACCTACTAGCCCATTTGGCATGATTTTCTGCTCCCCTCAGATAATATATTCCTATGTTAAAAAGTCTTTCAGTTAACATAACACCAACAGTTGTTGCAGATGCTCAACATCATTTCAAGATTCCAAACCCTATCTTTTAATTTATCAATCATTGTGTCATGGAATTTCAAGTGAATTACCAATCACATAAGGATTAAAGGATTGGACGGCCAGCCTTAAGTAATGCATAGCTCGTCTTAGCATATCTGTCACCAAAATTGAGTGATTTCCAGGATATACAACTAGTAATGCTGCACCAAGTTTTCTGACAAAATATTGTTAACTTTCTTGTGGTTTGGTAACAGTTATCATGCTTCAAGTAGTCAACTCCCTGCACTAAATTCCCTTCATATGTTCAGTTTTGCTTAATCAGATTTACCTACTACTTAAAAATTTGCCATCACTACAAATTTTGAGAAAGTAAACTATAGGATGCTAACCCATAGGGCAAAGGTTCTTGCATCTTGCTCTTCATGCCCAAGAGATTCTGGCATTGTCTTGCTACCTGTTCTATAACTCAATAAACAAAAACAGATTTTCAAAATTTTAATGGTGTTTTTAATTTTTAACTTCTTGTATGTGATATAATATCACAAATGTTATACCCAGTATCAGAATAAATCCCAAAGCCCTTAGCAC
Source organism: Cedrela odorata (assembly GCA_035584115.1). Classification (NCBI taxonomy): domain Eukaryota; kingdom Viridiplantae; phylum Streptophyta; class Magnoliopsida; order Sapindales; family Meliaceae; genus Cedrela; species Cedrela odorata. Next base: position 6,057,707 of record JAXCLQ010000004.1, read on the forward strand.
GATCATAATCTGCTAGAGCCTTGATTCTAGAAGGAAATGTTGAAGTTTTTGGCTATAAATTACCCATCCAGTCTCTTTCCCTTTCTGCCCAACAATCATCTGCTTTTCCAAAATCACTTGGAAATATTAGGAATAGAACAAATTAAGTGCTTTTCTCTAAGTCTACAAGGAGCATTAAAGCTTATTATTATACCCTTAACATGAAAATGCATAACAACGAGCAACATCTAAGAGATTTTAGCTTAACTCTTGGATAGTGAGTTGCAGAAAAGAACACAGAGGCAATTCTCTCAGGGAATTGAGATGAGGATATGAAGTGCATGAGCTCTTATGATACATTGGTGTCATAAGACCATAATGATGGCAAATGGACTTAACAATCCATAATATGATATGTAGCGAAAAAGGTACAGACAATAAATGTGTGAAAGCTAGGTTATATAATAGTTGGCTAATGAAAAAGGGACGGGTGAAAACAATCGTGAGCTATAACTTAAAGAATTCAAGGCAATGGTGAGTGTACTCAAAAATGTCCTATGTGGTGTTTACTTAGTAACAATGATGACTTTTATCTTGATAATGTGTCAAGATAAGATCAATTTCTATAATATGATATAATTGATCTTTGATTTAAGAGAAGTGGATAAAGTGAGTCTTTAATTATTTCAACAAGTAGTTGGATATGGTCAAACTACGAGACGGTGACTGGAGGTGTATAACAAGTCGGGTTGAACCAACTTGGCCTGTCAAAACCTTGACTCGAACTGGCCCGTTGTACTGTTCATCCATTTCGGGCTGAAGGTGTGTAAGAAGCCGGGTGGTGCAGATTTTACTAATTTAGAATTAAATGTTTGGCCCGAAACTGTTCGAGCTCGTTTAAGCATGACCTGTTGGGTTGAACCACTGGTTTGGCCTGGTTCAACTCGCCGAATCATACTTAAAATTTTTTTTAAAAAAGTTTAATTAATAATTTTAAATTTTTGATTAGTATTTAATATTGTAATTAATTTTAAATTTTTTGTCACTATTTAATTTTAAAATTTTAGTTAAAAAATAATTTAGTTATTTTTGTTAATATCTAGTTTAGTTAATAATTTTAAAATTAATGAGGTTAGTAATATAATTTTGTTATCAATATAAAAATTAGAGTTAATATTTAATTAATTGTAAAATTTTAGTTGTTAATTGCTAAATTTTGTTTGTTATTAATTTAATTTTTTAATTATTTTAAATTTTGTTAATTGTTTACTTATTTTTATTGTTGTTAGTTATTAATTTTAAATAAATTTTGTTAGTTATTAATTAATTATTGTTGTTAGTTAATTAATTTATTTTTTTCTTTATTTATTATTGCAAAGTATGATTGAATGTAAAAAAAAAAAATTGTGAGGTTCAGACTGAAATTTCTCTTTCATTATATTTTTTTAATTAATTAATAAAAATTAACACTGTCAGAGGTATTTTTTTTTTATAATTTTTGGTAATTTATAAAATATTTTGTTTAATTTTAATTAAATTAAAAAAATTAAACCAGACAGACTTGTTTTATGAACCAAAACTGAATCGTATGACGAATCGAACCGGAATCGGCCTGGAGTCGAAACAAGCCTTGAATTAGAACTAAAATTAGTTTGAAACCGAAATTAAAATTGGCCCGGAACTAGACCAATCCGACCCGTTAACGGTTTCATCACCGATTCTAGTTTGATTTAATTAATTTTGAATCGCGAAATCTGCCTAAACCAATTCGCCATAGTTTTAGAATCGAGTCGACTCCATCTTTCTTAGTTTCTTAACTTGGACCAAACCAGCCCAGAACTATCAATTCTAAATTGATAGACACAACTAACTATGACGTGTGAGTAAAACACTTGCCCTGACAACCATGAGTATTACTTGTGCCTTATAATTATAAATAGAGTAGTGTAGAGTCTTATAATAAATATAAGTGAATTAAAAAGAATTCAGCGAGGAGAGTTTTTAAGAATAATAGAATTGTATTCTTTTCTCGAAGAGAAATAAGAAAAAGTTGAAAGATTTTGTAACGTACTTTCACTTGTGCAGAAGAAATAAAATGAGTAAACCCTCTATTTCACATAAAATTTAGAGGATTGTTGGCTAAACGGTGTTTAGCGCACGCCAGGATCACCGCGTATAAAAAAAGGTCTATTGTGACATTTACCAATATTAAATATTTGTATCCAAGTGTCATCAAACCAGTTGAAACACGAGCATCACCCGTTCTTACGAATCAAACAAGACTGGAAAAGGTCAATTTCATTGAAAATTGAAAATTTTCTAAAGATAGAGGGGTATTGCTGAATACACTCCATTAATTACTTAAAATTTGGACAAAAACCCCTAAATGGTCTCTCTAATTTGGTCATCAGACAGGCCTCTTAAAGTATAATTTTTTTTTCCAGATGTTGTGTCGATAGACCACTGAATGGTCTATTGAATATTTTCAAACAATCAAATCGTTGGACTAATTCCATGTCTGCTCAAGGGAATGAGAAATTTCACATGTATACGGTCATTTCTACTTGAGTAAAACACGGTTTCAGATATAAAATAAAAATGCTCTTGAAAAATATTTCAGAACTTTGAAATTCAAAACAGTTATACTAACATGCATGTATATATATAAGATTAAAAGAAACTTTCAAAAATTAGTCTGAAAAATCTTAGTTGCGGACACTGTCAAACGAACCATTCAAGCTCAACTCAGCATTTTACAAGAACAGCTTGAGATAAAGAAAAATAAAACTAGACGATTGTATCTTCATTTAGCATATCACCACATAATATTCAAAGTCAAGCTGAGGGAAAAAAATGATATTCAACTGCATTTACTTGGTCTATTTGAAGGGAAATACTTCATTTTGTTGGTGGTCATAGTATTTAGGGAATACTATACAAGAGAGAATGTAGAATCACAAAGAAAATAAGTAACTCTTTATTAAGAATTCCCACACGTAGACATCAACTTTAATACATGGATTACACAGCCTTCTACAATCTTAATTTGTATTAATTTATTAAGTACTGAACAATTATTATACAAACAAATAAGAGATTCGAATTCAATTAGTCAATTTTTCGGTGAAGCGAAAAAGAAAAGGGGAAAAAAGGTCATGGATTCACAATTCAATGTTCAACAAATCCCCATAAGGGATTTGTTTATATATTTTAAAGTAAAAAAGTGCAAAGGAGAAAGCATACCAGTAGCCTTGACAGTCTTCTCATCTATACTGCATTGGTAGTGATTCCAGCTGTTCTATCTGCACACAAACCGGCCAAAAAGTTAATTATTAAGTAATTAATTCAGTCTCTCTCTCTCTCTCTCTCTCTCTCTCTCTCTCTCTCTAAACTTTGAAAGCCAGTGAAATTGAAACCAGGTCAATAAAAAAAAAAAACCCAGAATTACCAAAACAACAAAGAGAGATCCAACTGTAAAAGTAAAACTGATTTTCATTTCAAAAGGAAGCTGTCATATATGTTCCTTTCAGGGATCTGATCTATGTCATATGAACAAGAAACAGTGATGGGTGAATAGCTGAAGAAGATGGGAAAATTCATGATATCTTATAATATTACTGTACTTGCACGAGCAAAATTTATTAATAAATAATACACAGAGGGGGCAGCTGTCGGTGGGAGAACAGAACACCAATCTTTTCAGATATGATGTATATATTTGATCACACTGCTAATTTCCAGGTAGGGTTTTTTTTTTTTTTTTTTTTTTGTCCATCTGCTTCTCTATTTTACTTCAGCCGAGTATGCCATTAACAGATAAACATCACCACAACGCATGGGAAAGAACAAGTTTCTTTGTAAAATAAATGCGTCACCTATCATTGGAAATTTGCATACCTGCTACGTGTGTGTCTACCGCAACCACTCACAAATATTTACTAATAATTAATTATTTATTTATATTTGATCCCTTGTAATTTCATTCTATAATAATTGTGGACAGTGTCTTAATACAGTATGTTGGATTTAACATATACCTTAAACATTGATTAATCTTGGTTTTCGAATAATATTCGCAATTAATATTCACTTGTGCTTTCATTTGTATGGTTTCGACCTCGCCCTGTTGAAAAAAGAAACACGGATTCAGAAAGAGAAGATTAATGATCAGGGAATGGAAGCAAATTATTTGTATGATCAAGTTTACCAATCAGACGTGAAAATCAAGGTCATTTGTATGGTCGATTGTAAGACTTTCTTAGTCAAAACTGTAACTGTATTCTAACTTTTGATGTTGCTATAATTTAATTATTCATGGAAATTGCAAAGCTTCTTCGATTATTGAAGCCTCTTAATAAAACAAACTGCCAATTGGTCTTAAAAAATTAGGTAATGAGAAAAAAGATGACATTAGTGAGTCCTCTTATGATTTAAAAAACAAAAGAAATCCTGTTTTCGGTCACTTTTGAATAATATAATGTATACCTCAGCCTCAACAAAGACGAAAGAGACTTAAAACTTCGGCCGAAATCCTAAGCATGGTTTCCCACGAATGGAAGGCGTCCTCTCACTTTCTGAGATATGTAAATTGCATAATTTAAATTAGATTTTATATGCACCATTATATAATTACATCGTCAACAAACACAATTCGAGGTACATTAATTAATTTTTATCCTACTTGAAACTATAGAAATTGCCCCATTAGAGTCATGACTGATCAGCAAAACAACAGTGTTTGATGTTCATTAATATTCTGAATATACCTAGCTATTTCAACTGTGCCCTTTGCTTTGCTAAATGACATTGCATTGAGATCCGATCATTTGCAATCTTCTTAATGCATGTGTAATTACCTTGTTTCCAAATTTTTCTGCCTATGATCGAACTTCAATTAAACTTCTGCGTTGCTTCCACACATTTTCTATTAATGTCATTTAATCTTTCTCTTGCATTTTTTAACTTTAGATTTATTGAAATACATTAATATACACGCATTGCTTATACGCAAATAGAATGAGACAGGTATTGCAGTCACAGCACTGTTGTTAATAAACGATAATCTGGTTTTATTGATTCTTAAAAGATGGAAACATGGAAATGGAAAAAAAAGATACAATTAATTGATCCCTGAAATGTATTTATGGGCAAAAAATTAATGTTACAAATGTAACATCAACAAGTAATCTTATTGAACCATCTGCAACAGATGATTGCAAGATGATAAAAAAAAAAAGAAAAAAAAAGAAACACTTACAAAAGAACTAGAAAATTGGTGTGTAATTGGAAACAATTACTAAAGAACTAGACAATTGGTGTGTAATTAGAGAGAGGAACACTGCTGTTTTCTCCTATACAAAAGAATGATTGAATAAAAGAACTTGTTTAAGAGAAGAAAGAAAAAAAAACAAATAAAGAATCTTCATTCTTATTTTGCGTTATTATTAATTAATAATTCTGAAAATAGCAAACAGGTTCCCTCTTTGCATTCTCTTCATCGTGTTCGATCAAATTCTTGATGACCGCATCCGTGGCTGTTGTCAAGAACTCTGACCAGTCCCTGTATGCCAATAAAATGGAACATTTGAAGATCAGAATCTGATCATTTTCAAACATCGATAAAAACTTTCAAGATGATACTACGAATGATGAATTTCAATATTCTAATTTATACATACCCATTTAAAGAGTCAAATGTAAGTCCCACCGTGTACTTTGATTCCTCTAGAGCCCAAGAAAATCTCTGCAGTTCCATGGCTGAACATGTACCATTGTCCTTAACCTGAAGCTGAGATGGCTTCACGTCATAAAAAATGGGTATAACTTTCTTCCTCGACTCCATTATAAGAGCAAGCTCATGAAGACAAAAATACGACTCGCAATAACGAGGCGAAAAAACAGCAACCGCAACTTTACTTTGTCGAATCCCCATATCAATTTTGTCGAACAATCTGTCACCAGGCTTCATATTTTTGCTATCCAAAAAAGGGTTAAGCCTCAGCCTCAAAAGATGATCGTAAAGTAAACCTGAAATTGTTCTCTTCGTATCTGTTCCTCGATGATTTATGAAAACATCGCAGGGTCGTGAAATGGGTTGGATTTGGTTTCGGGGTTGAAGGATTTTACGACACAGGTTTCTGGCTGAAGATGAAGAAGAAGAAGAAGAAGATGAAAAACGCTGCATGGCACCTAGAAGAAGCTAAGGGGCTGTTTGTTGATACGGAGTTATATAATTTTTATGGCTTTTAATTAATTGCTTTTGTTTGTAGCTGTAGGTTGTAGAATTAGATTTGGACTGCAAGGATGGAAGGGTATTTATATAGGTTACAAATTTGGTTTGATTATGACTGATAGGGAAAGGAGGGGGCCTTTGATTTCAACGGAGAACTTGTTAAAATATGCAGCAAAAGCTTTTAAAATTTTTGACTCGAGAGGTTTACATGGAAGCAACTGCATACAAATAGAAACCTTCAAACACGTCTTTTCTTATATTTTCACATTATTAAATAGATACGCTGACATGGTCACTCTAATGAATTTTTGCATGGCTTCAATGGATTGCTTTCGTATTTGGTATATTATAGACGACTAGGGCTAAGCTAATTCCTTTTTAAGTAATTTTTTAAAATATTAAATTAATTTTTTTTAATGATTTAGATTAAATTAAACATATGTAATTAATACCCATGTAAAATAAATTAATTCAAACATTTATTTTTATTTTTTATATTCAATTTCACATACGCAAATTTCACCTAACCCCCTATCTCTCCCTTTTTATATATGCTGACATTTTAAACTATAAGAGTCTACTTAAATTAATTTTTAGATCAATTTAGTCATAGCATAGTCTAAATTTTGATGTTCATAATCGAATCCCTCTCTCTCTGAACACCAAATATAGTGCTTAATCGATTTTTGGATATATTGAGTCATTTTAAGAGCTTGATGAGATGATCAAGTTATGATTTCCCATTGTTAAGTCAATTAATTCGAATTAAATTATGTGATACACAAAATCCCATTCTTTTTCCACGTATCATATACTGTCTGTCTCTTTGCTAAATGTAAATTTTAAACACAAACAACACACTTTATTACATGCATATGTATGAACAAGCAATTAATGAACAAGTGGCATGGTATGGTAGTTGAGATAATGGTGATTATCGTGATTCTCTAAAAGATAATTCATGATGTAAGATTATGTTCGTTCGAATTAAATTAAAAAGCTTGATATATAAATTGAAGTAAAGTATACTTCACTTTAATTTATTTTTAATACTGAAATGAATATTTTATATGTGAAGAGTTGTAAGAATTCTTGACTGATGAATTCACAAACGTGATTGTTGACTGAGTAAATATGTGTACAGACAGTGGTGGGGACTGGGGGGCCTTTGTCCAATAACGAACCATTAAGAATTGACTAGTAAGTGCACATGGTCGTTTTTGTGGGTGACAAGTAGGAATGTTTACTTTTCTTCTTATAAATCTTGTTTCTCAAGAATGAATGAATGAATGAATGAATGAAAACTGAAACTTCAAAATCAAGTCGTCTTGGTTGCCACAAAATTTTATGCAACATATGGGAGTTTATAATTAACTAAATCTTAATACTAGTGCTACGTACAAATCAACAACAGATCTCTTCCATATATGATTGCATGTGTACTTAATTAATAAAATTAAATGGTGACCTGTTACTAGAACGAATTGAAGAGATCGGCAGACGAAGAGATGTTGGATAATTCAATGGGAGAATTTCAATGCAGCCAAGCTTAACTGCTTACTAGTCATATAAACTTTTCTGAATGATAAAAAAGAATCGGCATAAAGAATGAGAATGATCCCTGACGTCTACTCTTACAAAATAGGACCCAAAAGAGTGATGCTGTTCTTATTAACTGATTATACAATTAATTGCAAATTCACCTAATTAACCATTTAGCTTGTCTGCGATGACAACTATTTTTCAATGTTGTTTTCTTTAAGTTGACAAATAGTAGGAATTTGAAACGATTTTTTCACTAGCAAACATTAATATCAATTCAAACTTTGGTAAGAGATGTTGAGATTGGAAGCAAAATTTGTTTCTTAAATTTAGAATTGGTCGAAGGTTACATTAATTTGCCTAGCTTCTTCTGGTAAACCAACATAGCTAAATTTGGGAAATCAAACAAAAATTGAATTCAGATTTTGATGGAAGTAATAGTTGTATGTAACGTCATGCATGTGCTAAATTTGTACGGAACAATTTTGAACTATAATGAAAGTAAACAACAACTTCGTCCCATCAATTTCAAGAACTTTGATTCTTTTACAATTTGGTATTTGAAAGAGAATGATGGAAAAACAAGGACTCATTCTCCAAATTAAGGTTTGATTCCTACAAGGACTCCTTCTCCAAAGGTTTAATTTTTCTTTGTCTCCCCACAAGGTGTTCTTGATATTCCAATATATATATATATATATATATATAATGAAAAGAAAGCCCCCAAGCTAAGTTATTATAATAGCATGATAATTATAACACCCCGCAATCCATCCATGGTTGAAAGATGAACTTAGAACTTAGGGCAAGATTACCAAACATGGCCATGGGATGATGTATAGTATCACTCTTTAAAATATTTTTTATTATTATATTATCAATTTTTTTAAATTAAAAAATTAAGAAATTGGAGGATTGTATACAATACAAACTTCGTATAGTGACTCGCATGACTCTAGAACTTTAGACACAAAAACGTTATTAAAAATGTGTCGGACAGCTGAACTGTTATTCTTCCTAAAATTAATTGGTGTCAAGAAAATCCAACAAAACGAAAAGGGGGCGGCGGTGGGGAGGTTTTGGGGAAAATTCTATGCGAAGGGGAAGGAATTTTCCTTTACAAATTAAGGATATTTGTTTGGCTTGGTATGTTGGGTTCTTGTGAGCTTAGCCCTTGGCGGTTTGTTTGCCTCTCAACAATTATACAAGCAGCTGCTTGTCAGCCCCACATGTAATTAATTAAGCATTATATATTCACGAAAAAAAATGGAGTGAGTGGTCACAGTACAAAGAGAAAGTCTCCGAATTCCAGCTAAGTACAGGATATAGCTGTTTCATGGTTGGCTTCTCATCAATCTCATGGTATTGATGCTGAAAACTCACAAGCTATAATACATTAATTTGGTAGATGTGGAGGGTGCTATCAATCATTCATTCATTCGTGTGTAAAAACAAGTATGATATGATTAGACTCTTTTAAATAATTTTAATCATGGGTGGAGATGGCAATCGGCAAATGTTAATTATTTTGAGGATTAAACAAATAATAATGAGAACAGTAATATTGAATGCAATGATTTGAGTGGCGAAAAGAAATCGAAGGCAACGACATAAAAAAACGACCCTTCGACTAACGCAGTATCATAATTTCAATACCAAAATCACATCACTTTTAATTCTCTCTCAAACAATAAAGGGACTTATTTGTTTGGCATGGAACTATAGAGCGATATGATGTCTGCATCATATGTGGGCACGTGGGCCAAAGAGCAAGATGGCCCAAACCAAAGAGCATGTGCTAAGCCTCATCATCTCTAGCTGGATTGAACTTTGATTCACATTCATGAATGTGTCTTATGTTGTTACAAAACTCAAATATGACACCCCACGTTCCTGCAACTTGAAGAGTTTACTTTCATCTTATTCCTAGATTACAGTTCAAGCAAACCTCAATTGAGATCATGCAATATTTCTGATTCTTTCATCTCTGTTTCTTTCTCTGTTTCAATGGATTCAGCAGCTCGATTGGATTATGCTCTCTTTCAACTCACCCCAACTAGGACAAGGTATGTTGCGAACAGTGTTTTTTTAATTTTTTTTTAGTTGTGTTTCATTCCTGATGATACTTTAAGACTGTGCTTATGTTTGTGTTTGTTTGTTTGCTGTGTAAAGATTTGAACTTGTGCTGTTCTTTGGACGAGATAGTGAGAAATTAGCTTCTGGGCTTTTTGACCCATTCATTTCTCATCTTAAATTTGCAAGAGATGAGATTTCCAAAGGTGGGTACTCCATTACTCTTCGTCCTCCAAACCATGGTGCTCCCTGGTTCACCAAAGCTACGTTTGAGAGGTAATGTGAACCTCTTCTAGATTTTCTTTCTACTTTCTTCTATTAATTTCGGAGATTACCCATTTTTCTTGATGAATGAATCAACATAATTTTCAATTTCTTCGCGAATTTCACGATCATATGAAAGATGCTGAATTTGTTGGGAACACTTTGATTATTGCATAATGTTTCTAAACTTTTGATCAATTCTTGAATCTTTTCTTAGCTTACTTTTTATGAATGTGTTGAATTTATCTTGTATGTAAATTTAGTTTGAAATTCCTCTCGCCTCACAATTCAAATTTAGACGTTCGTTCTTGGATATTCTGTAAATTTGCTGATAATTTTATTTCAAACAATTCATAAATCCAAAGTTTATCGTTGAATTACTGAATCATCTAGAAATTGGGTGATTTGTTTTTAATCCTGGTAGCTTCTTGGTTGCTAAAAACAAATCTACACTCTAATTTTACAGTGTCAATTAATCTGCTTTAGAGATTAAAGAAGAAAGCTTTTTGGGACTGTAAACTAACATGTATACAGCTGATGACATTGATTTAAAGAATGAACTGAGAAGTATAACTTCCAACTGATCTTTCCCAATTTAACTTTGGCAGATTTGTGCGCTTTGTTAGCACACCAGCAGTGCTTGAGAGGTTTGTCAGTATTGAAGAAGAAATTTCGCAGATCGAGGTATCAATTCAAGCAAATGAATTGTCAAACACCAGTGTACCTGGGCAAATGGAGCAAGGTGTGCTCACGACTTAGAAAACATTGTTAGCTAAATTTGCATTTCTTTGAAATTGCTTTACTAGTTCATTATAAACCAGTGCATCTCTCAAATGTTGTGATTTTGAATTAACTTTGTTCAATCAGGAAATGGGTCAGTTGTTGATGGCAATATAAGGAAGTCAACTGAGTCCTCTAAGGTATCCCATTCATCCGCAACATTTGTAAACTAGTGGTATTTTTGTCACAAATTCATATTTCCCTTTTGGAATTTCTTCCAGCTGAAAGGTGAACTTGAGGGAGACAGTGATTCCATACAAGAAGAGAACTCCAAGTAATTCATCTAATCTTTTAAGTGACTCATTTGGTGAATGAGTTGATTTGCACCAAGTCCATAAAGTAGCATTATCATTGATTGTTTTGTTGTTTGAATGACAAGGATTCAACTTCAACGTCTATTGGAAACTCGAAGAGCATTGCTGCGTAGAGAGCAAGCAATGGCTTTTGCCCGTGGGCTTGTTGCTGGATTTGATATGGACAACATAGATGACGTCATTTCCTTTGCAGATGCGTATGGAGCTTCGCGGTTAAGGTCTGCTTGTTATAAACTCTGGCAATTAAATGTCAATTTATGAGAGAAAAAAATGATAAATAAACAATAACAGTTAACAGAATGTTATTCTGTTTTCATGTTCCTTGTGTATACCAAAAAGATCGAATGCTTCTTACACTGGTCAAAAGTTGTGCAAGTTTTCAAATGTTGAGCCTGCTTTAGTCTTATAGTGATGTGTTAATTATGTATAGGGAAGCTTGCATAAATTTCAAGGAATTATGCAAAAAGAAGCTTGCAGATGGTCTTTGGATAGAAGAATTAGCAGCAATGGAGGCATACTCCCCAGCAGAACTGTCATTTTCAGTAACATCCGGCATTGTACTTACAAATGAAACCAGCGCTCCTAATCAGAATGTTCTGCTAAATTTTACCAATAATCTTGGTCCAAATGAATCATCAGATGTGTCAAAATCTGACTCCACTGCAAGTAATGCAAGTTCAGACGGCAAAAAAGGTATTTCAAATGTTTTCCATTCTTTTTCCTCGCTCAACTGTCGCATGCACTACAAGGAAGGCTAGGCACGTGTACATGTTGGATGAAGACTTTATTGTTGTTAAAATATTTAGGCCTCACATATATAGTAGTGCAAAAAAACTATAGATTCTTGAATTAGATATCTGAGATTGGCATATGCATCAGCTTGTAACATAGAGGCAGTAACCATAAAAAATATGCACAATAAACACTTGGCTACCCTCTAATGTTAAAGAACCTAATGTGCAGATGATAACTTGACAAAAGGTCAAGTTCCAATAGCATGGCAAACCCAGTTACCTCCATATATGTACGGTTTTCAAGGTCCTATCCATCAATTACCTCCATATCAAGGATATCCTTTTCCTCCTATGCAACCTCACTATGCTGGTAATGGGCAGTGGCCTCCCAATATGAAAGAATCTAGTCTTAGTCTAGCACGGGAAGCCAATTATCATAGGAAGCAGAAGTTATCTTCGGGAAGGAAGGATAAATTTCATAACAGAAAAGGTTCGGAATACTCAGGGGAAGACACAAAAACTAAATCCAGTGATTCTGACTCCAGGAGTGACTCAGATTCCAACGTACAGCAAGACCAGAAGTATTCTTCAACAGAGCATCCATCCAAGAAAAAACATAGGAAGAAGTCCTCCAAAACTGTCTTTATTCATAATATTAATTACATTACTCCTAAGAGGAGAAATGGAGAAAAAGGTGGAAGTTGTGATGAATCTTCTTCTGAAGAGGATGACTTCATTGGTGAAGGGTCCCTCAAAAAGAAGGTAGATGATGCAGTTGGATTATTGAAGAAATCCAAAAAGGAAAACCATAAAAAAATAGATGCTAACAAGAGTCTCCATGTTGCAAATGGATCAAATGATGTAAGTGACCAGGATTTTGATAATAACTCTCTTGCAGATTCATCTAAGAAAGGAAAGGAAAATGATAACTGGGATGCTTTCCAGAACCTTCTTATGAGAGATGAGGAGGCAACTGTCAACCGGGTTCAAACATTGCGTCCCATGGATGTTCAAGATGAACATTTAATAATCAGAAGCTCTGAAGGTGGAATTTCTTCCACAACCAGCCCTGCTGTGGACCTGGAGTCAGAAAAAGTTCCAAAGCAACAGATTGCTACTGACTCCTTCGTGGTAACTGAGAGGGTGGGAGAAAGTGATGGTAGAGTTAAGTTGGAAGATTTTGAAAATGGAGAGAACTTTCGTTCAGTCTTGAAAAGAGGGGATTGTTCAGATGCAGATTTGTTATTTTCACAGAGATCAGAAGAATCAGGTTTTGGCCTTGGGGATATAGTATCTACTTGTGCTGCTGAATCATCAACAATTAAGACTGCAAAGGGAGAAGATTGGTTCATTGTCAATCAAACGGGGAAACCAGAAAACCAGAGAGCAATCAATGAGCAAACAATATTTGATGGTGACTGTATTTTGTCAGCGGGCAATTACTGCAACCATGAGAAACACACACTTACTGATGATTCCTTCATGGTACAGGATCGATCAGCAACCGGTGATCTGTATGATTCCCCATGGAAAACTGATATAAGCATGGTTGTTGAGCTAACTTCAGCTACCAGCCCTGGAGATGGGGCTGCAAATGGTTCACAGGATAAGCATGAAGTATATGAACCTGATGACCTTTGTATGGTGCTTGAGAGAGAATCCGAATTTCAATCAGTCAATGATTCTTGGAGTATGGATTGTGGAATTGATGTATCACTCGAAGAAGCTAACAAGAGGTTCTCAGGTGCTGAAGATAAGAACCTTCCTTCAAATTCTGAGGACAACATTGTCAAAAATAATGAAGTTCGTGCTGCAAAAGATCAAGGAAAAGCAGCAAAGTCTAAAGTTCCAGGTGGATCAGTAGGGAAGAGTAAACCCGAGCTCATATCTAAAGCTAGGAAACCATCTCTGGTGAGCAGGCCTACAGTTCAGAAGAGCAAGTTGGAGAAGGTAGTGATTAGTATTTAGTTGCATAATCTGAATTGTTTTTCTTCTATTACTCTTCAACATTTTGAATTCTTTCTTAACTACATAAAACTTACTTGTAACCAGGAAGAAGAGATGCGGATAAGGATGGAAGAACTATTGATTCAACGGCAAAAAAGAATTGCCGAGAGAACTGCAGCCAAAAGTCTTACTCCAGCTGCATCCAAAAAATCACCATTACTAAGTAAAACAGTTAAAGGTCCCATTAAGTATGACAAGAACGATACTCATTCCACAAGTCGAGAGACAAACAGGATTGGTTCTATCAAAATCAGGACAACTTAAGAAAATGGCTCAATGGTGAATGGTATTGTTCATCCCTCAATCCTCTACGTTTGATTGAATGTGCAATGTGCTCCAACATTTTGTATAGTTATTGCTTAGATATGTATTCATGTTTCTTCCTAATTTGTTTTCTACTCTGGCATAATCCTGTTGTGTCAAAGGGTATATCTATTATTGTAAAAAATAAAATAAAAGTATATTCACAGTGGCTCTCTGCCGTATATCCCGATTGCCTATATGCTTTTTGTACTTGGTCATGCGTACAACTTTGCACAGGAAGAAATCTATGATGGACCAGCGTATCACGCAATTTATATATTTGTCCAATAAACTCTTATTGTGTATACTAACACCATACAAGTAATCAGTAATCAGTATAGGGTCTGTTAGAGTTAGACCGAGTCTGTTGCTAATAGCTTGTATCTCTAGTCATCTTATTTACTTATTTTTTAAGAATAAATAAATAAGATTCTCATCTTGCTTGTCTTCTGACATTTAGGGTTTGGAAGGTTCATCATTAATACAGACATCCATTTACATTGCTGAAAATATTTTTCAGAGTGGTACTAAAATTTAGAAGCCAGGCATCTAATTTCAGGATTTCAAGCACTTGGGAAGCAAGCTGTTTCCTAAAAGTCACACTGTATCTATCTATCTCTTTCAGTATCTGGTCATCTATATTTGGCTGGGCTGTCTGTCTTATTTCCAAAAAATTTATGTTCTTGACATGCCTTCCATGATCCAAATAATGCTAATTAAATTATATTGTCAGCCACTTATTATTAAATCATGGTCTGTGATTAATATTTCTTCAGCCACACCATATACATGCTATTTGGAAATCAACTAATTATGGTTGGAACAATTCAACATTGATTAAAAATAAAATGGTTTTAAAATTGAAGATTCAAAAGGTTGCTATTTCAAAGTTTGAAAATGCAACCAAAATTTAAATAAAGTAAAATAAATTATGGCAATTTATTCAGAATATCCAAAGACTTTTTGTTTTTGGTTATTAGATAAAGATTAGACAAATTCAGGGCAAATTTGAATTGCTCTAAATTTGGGCTAGAAATCAACCAACCACCTCTTCTTACACAACAGATAAACTGTTATAACCTATCATTACTCCTACAATTAAGGGTTGGATTTGTAAGCTTACCCAAAAATATTGCAGACGGTAAACCAGTAATGTAACGAACTAACTGCCAACAAGACAAGAACTACAACTCTTGGCGCGCTTCTGTTTGCCTTAAAAAAGCCATGCTTCTCTTTTCCTCCTTGGCTTCTCTCTGTCAAAGAGAAAGTTCCAGAGGATATTATAGACAAAATTTTCTTTTGCCCCATTAGGAGTTTCAATAACCTGAATGCTCTGCACGTAATTGTATATATCTCGTTTGAATTTTTTCTGTCCCTTTTTGTTTATTGCAGACAAATCTTCAAAATTTCTGTTGGCATTTTCAGCTACACGAAACTTTTGTTTACAATAAACAAGAACAAAATTTTTTTAAAAAAAAAATTTTAAAAAAAACATCATATAAAGACTTGGCATTTCATATATAAACTATGGCATCGGCAAGATTTTGCGGTCTCTCTCCATTGTTGTTTGGTCGAAAGCACAAAAAATTTGAGGTACATTTCTAATCCATAGAATTAAACGTTTGTTCTCATTTTTCCTCCCTTCTTATATGAACAACTCTAATGGGGGATGTTGCTCATTTTACATAACAAAACTGTACAGGTAACACAATTTTGTAGCGTTGTGTAAATAAAATTGAAGCTATGGATAAACCAAACACACCATATGTTGTCCTCTGGATCATTTCTCAGCAATCTATGTACATTTATATTCAATCTTCTGAAGCTTCTTTGTATAACCAAGAACATGTTATCTGTGATTAATAAGCTTCTAAAAAGAAAACATATATTTCGACTGTTTCCCTTGCTTGTTTTTAAGTCTACAATCAACATTTTGTTCCCCGATTTATCAAGTTTTTCTGTTTTCTTCGGTTTCTCTTAGTGTCACCCACAATTCTATAAAATAAAAGCATAAATCAGTCTGCATCTTTAAATAGTGTTGTTTCTAAAGCATGAAGGATTGAGTTCTGATAACAAAAAGATCAGGGACATCTGGATTAGCCATTTGGTATTGACAAGCAATCTTGCCAGGGAAGTAAACGACTACTGGACATGGTGAAAGGCTCTTACCGAACCAAGAAGGAGAAGGAAGTAAAAGCTTTGAAGATAGATAAATCTTGTGGATTTTCCAACAACTTAATTTTGATGGCAAAACTTAAAAGGAAGATCATGCAATTCAGAGATATCATTGATTTACCTCCTGATGATAGCTCAATGTCCATAGATCAGGTATTATTTTCCACCTCCACCCAGCTTAGCTTATAAAAGTTATCCATGAATAACTCTGAAGTGTTTAAGAGCATTTGTTGAATCTTCCTGCATTTTTGTCTCCTTGCAGCTGATGATGAGAACAATTAAAGATCTGAAATATCTGTACCCTGAGATTATTCCCAGCTTTCAAATATCAGAAATGAAGGGAGCATCTATAGATAAGGTTACCGATTCAGCAAGAATAAGATCATAATATTGATTTACTTCTACTGTAACATCAAGAATATAAAATTAATGCTCCAAAATAAATCCCCAAACAGGTTCTGGCCTACTTTTACAAGACTTTGAAATCGATTGAAGATTCCTGGAGAATGAATCAAGACTTGATGGACATATTTGAATGTGATATACAAGGCCATGAGGATACCCGCAATCCAGAGCAACGTGGTACTGTACATATCTTCATT
The DNA here is from genome assembly GCA_035584115.1 of Cedrela odorata. Classification (NCBI taxonomy): domain Eukaryota; kingdom Viridiplantae; phylum Streptophyta; class Magnoliopsida; order Sapindales; family Meliaceae; genus Cedrela; species Cedrela odorata. The sequence goes on from JAXCLQ010000004.1 coordinate 6,074,712, forward strand.
AGATGTAGTTGTCAATACTCCATTGCAATAGCCTCTGGATCCTATACAAAACTTAAGGAAAAGAATTCAATTGAGATGTCAACATAAAAAATGTTTGAAGTTCTTAACTAAAGTTGTTAATTTGATCTTTTTCTTATGTTGTAGTTGAAAATATACTGGCAACACTAGATTCCTTGATAAAAATAGGAAGAGAAATGTTCGATATGATGGATGAAGAAGACGAGAAGAAATCTTTAAGTCCACAAGCTAACCATTTTGGGAAAATACTGGAGTCTTATTCGGACAGTTCCAACAGCTCTTTCTGTGCTTCTCCAGCAACCCCAACCTCAGTGCTCCCGGAGTTTATGAAGGCGGGAGAGTATAAAAATGCATCTTATACTTCACCTCTTCTGATGTCCCTCAGAGTTCAAGCAGTGGGGAAACTGAACCCCATTGATGTAAAGCGCCTCTCTTTCCATATGCTTCCAAATGTAGGAGTTCAGAATTCTAGTGTTTTGTGTCAAAAGAATATAATTGAAGAACAAGAAGATGCAAAGAGCTTTTCACAAGCAAAAAAAACAGAACCTCTTGAGGAAACGAAAGATAAATGTACTGGAATTCAAACTCCGAAGAATTCATTGACAACTCCCACAGAAGTGTTATTGCCCCCATCCGCACAACCTGATTTGTCTCCAAATGCAGCATCAGTACAATCACCTCCTCCCCCACCGCCAATGTTGCATCCAAATGTAGCTGCTCCGCCACCACCTCCTCTTCCTACTCCTATGTCTCAGCCAAATATAGCAGCTCCACCACCACCTCCACCTCCACCCACATTGATGCCAAATGTTACAACATCGCAACCTTTGCCACCCCCGCCGCCTCCACCACCAGGAACACTTGGAGCTATGTCAGCAACACCACCTCCACCGCCTGGAATGTTGGGAGCTACATCAGCAACACCACCACCGCCACCTGGAATTTCAGGAGCACCACCACCTCCCCCACCACCCATGATGCCTCTAAAAGGATCAGCAATGCCGCCACCGCCACCAATGCCACCTGCAAATGGAGCTGCTCCTCCTCCACCTCCTGCACTTGGTGCAGGGAGGTCTTTGTGCCCCAAGAAAGCTACTAAATTGAAGAGATCAAGTCAAATGGGTAATTTGTATAGACTTCTGAAAGGGAAGGTGGAAGGAAGTGATCTAAGTAGATCGCCCAGTGGGAAAAAGAGTTTGGGAGCTGGGGCTCCTGCTGGTGGAAAGCAAGGAATGGCTGATGCACTAGCAGAGATGACAAAGAGGTATGCTTTTAAATAAATTCACTGTAGATCATAATCCACATGAGTCAAATCGTGTTTCAAGGACATGACAGAAATGTGAACTGTATAATAAGCCAAAATGTTCCTTTTTTCTGTATCTCTCAGATCGGCATACTTCCAACAAATTGAAGAAGACGTTGAAAAGCATGCTAAGTCAATTACAGAGTTGAAATCTTCCATTAGTACTTTCCAGACAATGGACATGGCTGAGCTACTTAAGTTCCAAAAACACGTGGAAACAATTCTTGAGAAATTAACTGATGAATCTCAGGTCAATAAAATATCAGCTTGTTCCCGAATTTGACTACTATTTGCTTGCCATTGATGTGCATGCTATCACTTTCTGGTGATAACCTGCAATGGGTTGCTATGCAGGTGCTAGCAAGGTTTGAAGGTTTCCCTTCAAAGAAGTTGGAAACACTGAGAACAGCAGCAGCACTATACTCAAAATTAGATGCAATGATTACTGAATTGCAGAATTGGAAGATAGCGGTTCCCTTGGGCCAACTCCTTGACAAGCTTGAACGCTACTTCAACAAGGTAAGTTTTGGTTTCTCAGTCATAAACCCCTCTGTGATTTCTTCTCCATTCATCCCTGTATTTTCATGATTAACTAACCAAAAGAATAACATGTAGATCAAAGGAGAAATCGAAGCCTTGGAGAGAACAAAAGATGACGAATCCAAGAAATTTCAGAGTCATAACATCCATTTTGACTTCAATATCCTTATCAAAATCAAAGAACTAATGGTGGATATTTCCTCAAGCTGCATGGAGTTGGCACTAAAGGTAGTTCAAATAAGAATTTATTTCAAGAAAATCATTGTTTTGTTCAAATTACAGTTTGAGGATTATTACATTAAGCTACCGACTTTAATCTGATTGTCTTTCAAATTTGATTCAGGAGAGTAGGGAAGCAAAAGTAGAAGAAGTAAGTGGAACCAAAGCTGAAGGACAAAAAAAGGAATGTGTTAAAATGCTTTGGAGAGCTTTTCAGTTTGCATTTCGGGTTTATAATTTTGCTGGTGGACATGATGACCGAGCTGACAAGCTCACCAGAGAATTGGCTCATGAAATCGAGACTGATCCTCAAAATCAATGATTATTTGTATCTTAATGCTGAATATACACAATACAAGACAGTTACATGTATAATAAGGGAAATCGGTGAAAATTAATTGCATTGTAGCATCATTTTTGGGAGGCTTTATTAATGCCACATTTGTCTGAGTTAGTACTAGGACTTAGAACTGCTTCCACAGTTCCACTGCTCGGCTGGGAACATGAAAGCTAAACTCAAGCATCACCATACCTTTTAGTGATGCCGAAGGGATGATCATGTATATTCTCTATATGCTTTGCTTTTCTTAAAAGAATGTCATCTGATGGTGCTTGATCATTAAATTTTTCTCATTTTGGTGTGACAATGTAGATTATGTCATGTGCAATACATCATCTTTTTTCCTCGTTTAAAGCTTTAGCATGAAGATCCTCTAGTGCACACTGTCACTATGATAAGAAAGAAACCTTTAGAACAAAAAATAATCGGGAGGAAAGTTCTGCCTATACTGAGAATTTTACTGAATGCCACTTGACATCTCCATATCCATGCCAAGAGTTATGGTACGTTTGAGGACATTTTCATAACAAGCCCTTTTGAGTCAAAATTGTATTCCGTACAAACATTTAGAAACTTCTTTTTTTTCCTGGAAAAAACACTTTTTTTTTATTTTTAAATGTTTCGAAGGTGACATTTTTTAACGCAACTGAATTTAATTGACCGTTTGAATCGGTTTAACAAAATTATTAATTTAGTCTTGATTAGAAAAAATTAAAATTAATAAATTTTAATTCGATTTTTTAATTTGAGCTTTGTTCAAATTAAAAAAATAATAATAAATTTTATTATTTTAATTAATAAATAATAAATTATTTAAATTTAATTAATATAAAATAAAAAATATATATTTTTTAAATTTAGTTCAAACTAAATCGAACCGATATTTGTCAATTTTGATCGGTTTGATCCAAATCAGAATCGACAATTTTGGATCGGTTTAAAATCTAATCCAATCTGAATTAAAACCAAGATATTCATCTCTAAATAAGATAACATTTTGATCTTTCAAAAAAAACAAGTAGAGATCCAAATACGGTCTTAATTAGCAAACTAACTAATTAATTCAAGAATGAAATGGGGTGTTTTGTTCGATCTTTCTAATACCAAATAATATTATATTTTCTAAGTTATATATCAATTTTCTTCGCAAGTGATGATGTGGTTTTTATCTACTAAGTAAAGAAATAAAATAATTATTTATTTTACAAATTGTAAATTTTATTATCCAATTGATAAAAACTATTACTCATAATACTTAGTATTACTCTTTTAAAACCAAAAATAATTATCAAAAAGTTTTAAATATATCAAAAGTATCTCAATTTTTATCTTAAATAATAATCTATTGGATGGTAAAATGGGATAATTAATCATTTCGTAACTTAGTAAAATTTATTATTCAATTAATAAAAGTCACATAATACTTGGAATCTTAGTAATACATAACCATCAAAAGTATATGTATATATATTTTATTTTAAAATTATTAAATATAATACACATGTATTTTTATTGTATTCTAGTCTTTTTATCTATACACAAATAATAATAATAATAAAAGAATACAATTCATAATTGCTTATACTCTAACCTTACTAAAGATCATAACTCTAAGGGTTGAATGAATGTGACATATCCAAATTGTTAATGAATGTTACATATCCAATGTTTTTATGGAAAATTTTCTAAACTAGCCACATTCAAAAATTAATTTACTAAAATAATCATCTTCATAATTTTTTTGCTACATGATTTTAAATTTTTTGCTATTATTCATTAATTATAAAAAGTATGAGGGTTCGTTAGATATTTTAAAATTTAGAGCCATTTAATATTTTCCAATTACACTTTCAAGCACAGAATTGTGAATTGTGATCGAAAGTGGGGCAGAAACTCAAGTTTTAAAATTTCGAATAGACCTCTAAAGTTTTGTAATTAACAAATAATTATAAATAGCTTTAATTTATTGCATATTGGTACCCAAACAAACCAAGTCCATGTATATAAATATGCAAGACTTTGTAATATTTTATTATTGTTCATTAATTTCAAACTTTTGGGGTTCATTCAAAATAAATATGTAAAATTTATTTAATTTTTTGGAGTGAAGGGCATTTTCCTCCGAATTCAATTTTTTAGTTTATTTGGTAAATAAATTATGAAGATGAATATTTTGTAAATTAATTTATAAATGTAGCTAGTTTAGAAAAAAAAATTTATTTTTATTCTTTGGGTTGGGGGGTCAATGGCTCCATTGAACAACGGTTGCCAATAATTCTTTTGGTGGTACTTGTTCCCTTTCAGTTTTAAAGAGTAAATTAATGTCTCTGTATTGGTTTGTGTATGTAATTAACATTGGTTTGGAAGAGAAAACAATGTGAAGAAGATGATGGAGCGATCGTGGATATGCATGCATGTTGACGAAATGAAAGTTTGCACCATTGAGGATAGAAATTAAGATTAACAACTCCAAATTAAAGAAAAACACTACAGTTAATTAACTTGATGAATCAATTAAGCTAATCATGAATTAATTCTGAGCAAATTCAATCTTGATACCACCAATGCGAACAAGACTCTTTCCAAATCTTGGCACCAAAGTCACAATCACACTATCATCGTCCTCGGCTTCCAAATCCTCTAACAAGTCTGTCAATCCTAATCTCAAACAAGTCTTCATCTTCTTCCCATGCTTATGCTTATGCGGAACATTCACAAAACTTCCTGCAAACTCCGTATTGTCCGGCCCTATCAGCGTTTCATCCTCGTCGTTAACATATACATCAAATTTCACCGCCGTATCTCTCTCAAACTCAATATTATCTACCACCAAAACTTCCTCTTCCTCTTCTTTTTCCTTTTTACTCCTTGATTTCTTCGGCCTTGGAACTACAGTGCTTATAACTTTGTCCAAAACTAGAGGGAATTCGCCGCTTGGAATCAACTTTGGCTTCAACTCAGCTGCATGTGCTACACCAGAAGTCTTTGCCACTTTCTTGATTAGTTTTCTTGGTGTTGGCTTAGTCTTTAGCCATGGAATTTCAACATCCTGATAAACATATCCCAGGTTTTTGGTGTCTAGACAATCACGAACCTTGACACGAACAAGATTAGCGTTTTCATCATAGAAAAGAAAACCGGCATCAAGCCAATCCGGGTCAGTGAAATTGGTTCGCTTCCCTCCTAATGCCTTCCATAGCGTCCACATACGGTCTACGTTCGAGTGATGAGAAAAGAAAATAGGGTCTCTTCCAGCTGAGTAGAAATTCCCCATGTTCTCACGATTAGGCTGCGTGTCATCTCCACACCATAAGTGAACCGGTCCATGTGGAATGTTCTCAATCGAACCGGCTCCGGGGTCTGCTTCATCACCGGCACGGTATGCACTTCCGAAGAAAAGCTTGGGAGTCTTGCCGTTGGACACCATTTGCCTGTACATGATCTTAAGATTACTGTTAATTTGATCTCTTTTTGTTGTGATCTCATCAGTACCATTGTAATCAAGATCGAGCAGAGTTGGCGGTTGGTGGTTTGCATTGCGTAGCTTATCATAAATAGGCGAATTAGGGTTTGCAAACATTGTAGGCATTTTCATGCCAAGAGGAGAATCCCAGTTCCAGAAAGGCAAAGCAAAAGTTGGATCATCGATCAATTTTCCCAAGATCTTTTCATAGAAATAAAGGTAATATCTATGAAACGGGTAAAACAGCCATGAGTTGTGAACTTGAAGATCAAGATTTGGAAAGCCAACTTGGTCGTAAGCCCCGTCACAATAAGCACAATGAACGTTAGCTTGTTGCATGAAGCTACGCGGATCATCGGCAGGGAGAGCTTTCATGAGCTCAATAGCCTTGGAATATTTGGCTATGTAAGCATCATCGGCTAAATGAGCAGCAGGCCTAATTCTCAATGGGGAATTAGACGGAGGAAGCTTGAAGTCTATGATTTTTCTAGATTTTGGTGGGCAGCAGTTTGCAGGTTTTGCACCGGCAGGTAAATCTGCTTTGCCGCATTTGATTACATCCGGCGCTGCTACTGGAGAGGCGAAGGCAAATGGATCATAAGAGAGATTAGCTACACCATAAAGACCTCCCATAAAGAGAACATCTCTTCTGTCAAATTTGTTCAGAGAATTAGTTTGTCCATCTTTTGAACTAGGGTTTTGTTCACCATTTGTTGCTTTGCATATTACTTTAGAAATGGAATAGGGTTTACGTTTTCTAACTATTGAAAGCTGGGAAGTTTCTCGTAGAAAGCAGGAAGAGAAAGAGGTAGCAGTGGTGATAGAAATGGTGGCAGAGGAAGATGATGGACAGAAAGACGCCATGAATTATTGAATTGGCAGGTTAATTTTTGTTCAAGGTGCTTATAAATCATAGTATTTATAATAAATTTACTAATACTTTTCTCCCTACGTACGTGGGAAAACCAGGAACAGTTGAGACAATTGAAATTTTCCATCTATATAAGTACAAATATGGGAGAGAAAATTCATGGGACGAAAAGTATAAACTTGCAGGCTCTAGTACAAATACGCTTCTTAATTTAAGTTGACAATGGATTAAAATGATCAATTTTCACGTGGGGAATCAGGAACAGTTGAGACAGTTGAAATTCTCCATCTTTATAAGTACAAATATGGGAGAGAAAATTCATGGGACTAAAAGTATAAATTTACAGGCTCTCGTGCTTAGACATCAATGTTGTAATGTGGACATGCATGGTTGATTTCTTCAAAATAGTATGAGCTGATTCATCTTTCAAAATTGAAATCAATAAAATTTCTGCTTGGCTAGGTTAATCTACTAGTGATAGAGTAAGTTCCACCAAATCCATTAATATCTAACCCTTCCTTGGGGATCATTGGGAGATGGGCTAAACATTTTATGCAAGAAATGAATATTTGTTCAGTTCAACATGTAAGAGTTACATCAACTCTTACCAAGTAAAAATTAAAAATGCATCATTTCCCTTGAGATGTTTGACTTAGAAAAAATTTATTTCTTAACATACATCACTATACTACTTCTACGATCGTATTAGAGATTCAAAATCGTGTTGTAGAGCATCACTACTTGCTATGACATCGATTGATGCCAAGAGACTCAGAAATTCAAATTTTATGTATAGTTTTGTCAACGGAGCAATTTAAGATTGAAAAACTCTTCGAATCCAAGTTTATGTACAGCCAATTGAAAGGGAAAAAATGACTTGTAAAGTTTGACAAGCAATCATTCTCAACTCAGCAATTCGTATATTCTTTACAGAAGATTCATTCAACAACTTCAGCCTATTAATTTTACCCTTCTACAGGTTTGTTTAATTACTAATTAATACTAGTTCACAAATAGACTACGCAATCAGAAAGTTAGAAACAAAGAAATTTGGCATCACTGCAAGAGAAATTGAGCAGTAGGTATCAAAGGGGAAGAGGACGAGATGATAGCGTGATTGGCTGATTGGTTGAGTTAAGGAATAGAATGACTGACTAGTTGCAGTCCTTAGGATCATGGCCCATGGGCCACATCTACTTGGGCTGGGCTGAGACTGCTGAAAAGGAGTAGATAACAAATCCGCTAATTTTCTGCTAGAAAGTGGAGCAGTTAATTGAGAATAAAGGGGAAAACCGTCAAGCTTTCCCTCCATAATTCTTTCCCACCAGTTTTCAAAACCTCCCTCGTTCAAGCAACTAATTAAGCTTTATGAATTTTGCCGATATGCTATCGTGATAACTGCCCATCTGCTCAATCCATCCATGCAGCAGAGAATTTGACATGTTCGGCATTCTGTTCGGATGGCGAAAAGCTCCTAAATGGTAGCAATATAATAATGAAAATTTAATTTGTAGTTCTTTTTATTCTACACAGATTTGATCGAAAGAAATATATTTAATTTGTAGTCCTTTGCAGCAAGAATTTGATCAAGCATGTTCAGTGCCGTCTTAAATTCCTGAAGATTAAGAGAGAGTCAATTATAAGGCAATTACGTGATGACATTGCTCAGCTTCTCAAGAATGGCTACAACGAGAATGCCTTTTCCCGGGTACCCTTTTGGTTTATGTCCTGTTATTTTATCTGTTCTCTTCATGTTTGTAGAATTATCTCAGTTAGACGACCGTAGTTTGTGCAACTCAACTGTGAGATGGACTACATTGTCTAAATTGCTTCTGCTAGCTCTTTTTTGTAATGAATTTATGTTTTTATTGCCTGATGTTACAGCCTAACAGTGTTAATTGTTAGACCATTTTCTGAATGAAATTTTATCATTTTGTTGGATTTACATGAAACCTGCATAATTAGTGGAATCATTATTTTGGATTCTAGCTCATAATGAGCTAATCCATCTGGTTTCTGTTGGTGATATGAAATCATATAAGCAATGAGGGGTTGATTGCAATGTTGTCCTAGTCACAATGCCACCATCTCTGTCACCTTATCAGCAATTTTGTATATTTGAAATCGCTAGATTTGCTATCATGCAAACTTGATATAGTTATCTTTTTCAGGTTGAGCAGCTCTTTAAGGACCAGAAGTTATTGGCCGCATATGATCTGCTGGATCACTTCTGCGAATTCATCATCATCCACTTCCCTTATATTCAAAAACACAAGTATGACTCATTTATATGAATATGCTAATATAAAGTTGAGCCTCTGTATTGCTAAACTAAATAATAGAAAAAATGCCTTATTTGATCCAAAACTCTTAGACATTTTGCTTTTTGCTACATTCTTTTCTTTTATACTAAGATACTGTATAGTTGAGTGTTTCTGAATTTTATCTTATTATCACTTCATTTTCATCGTATCAACTGAAATTCCTACAAGTCATTCTATTCAGCCAAAGCTTTTTGTGTTATCATTTTGGTAGATTTTTTCTTTTAAATGTTTTTCATGTCACTTCCAGGGACTGCCCTAGTGATATTAGTGAAGCAGTTTCCACTTTAATATATGCTGCTGCATGGTGTGGAGATCTGCCTGAACTTCAAAAGATCCAGAAGCTATTTGGAGAGCGTTATGGGCTCAGATTTGCTAAGGCTGCTGTTGAATTATATCCTGGAACCTTGTGAATTGTCAGGTCAGCAAATATCAGTTTCGAAATTTGAAGAAACAAAGTATTCCAGTTTTGTTTTCCATGTCTAGTACTCTGCAGAACCATTACACTGATATTGCAGATTAGGGAGAAACTCAGTTCAAAGTCGATTCCCGAAAATGTTAAACTAACATTGATGGATGAAATAGCCAAGGATTACAGCAACCAGCAAGAGCTCTTTGGGAGTGATAACAGGTTCAAAATACATCTACCAAAGGTATGTTTATGCCACAATCACCACCCATTTCTTATTCCTATCATCTTTCTACAATGGCTGAATATTTGATGAACTCGGAAATCAATCAGATAGTTTGTTTCAACCTTCTTCCAGTTGTGTGGAACTAGCGATTGTCAACAGGAAGGTCTTATTGTCAAGGGAGAGGCTCAAGTCAATAATAACAGCTTCAGTGGAGCACAAACCCCTGCTTCATATACTAAAGATGAACTTAGTGAGAAGTCCATTAACTCAAATTCTGGAAAACAGATAGCTGAGCCTGCTCAAATGACTGCAATGCTTGAATGTTCAGCCAAGTAGAGAATGTGCTCAATTTGAATGTTTGAATGGACCTAAAACAGTCCCCAGTCTGCTATCAGGCCAGAGTAGTTTAGGAAGTTGCAGCTCAAACAACCTTTCTACGGTATCCTTGGAAAACACGGTAGAAATGAGAAGTACAAAACTTGCCTCTGAGATTTCATTTCAGTTGCACGAGAGTGTTGTCAACGTTGAGGAAGTAAGGGAGTTCCCGTTTAGCCTACTACAGGATCTATGTGGTGACGACAAAAGAACATTTTTGTTCAATTCATCCATTTTCCAATTAGGAGATGGTCATAGATTTAGTGGAGAAAGTTTATTGTTTCTATCCAGCAATGGCTATGGTAAAAATGGCAATGATAAAATTATGGAATGTGGACAACGTTATCGAGATTTTTATCAGAAATTGAGCTGCCAACTTGGTCACCAGCAGAAGCATTTAGTAAATATGCCGCCCCAAGAGGGTGAGAGTTCCTTATCTGTGTGCAATGAGAAGCAGTGGTGTCCTCAGCAGCGGTATTACACAAGGATGAAACAAAAGCACATGGGTTGTGATAAAATGCAACAGCATATCCTATCTAGGAAATGTCAATATGACCACAGGAAATCGTACTGCAGATGTAGATTTTGCCGTGACATGGATGTGAGATGCTCCCTGGAGCATCCATGCTACTATAGTGTTATGGAATTCCATAATGACATTCTAATTAAGAAATGCAGGAAATTAGGAGAAGCAGAAGGGTCAGAGTTTTCGGCCGGATTTGTATCTTCCCACGGCTCCTGCTTGATTGGATCTAGTCCTCGTAACGAATCAGGACAAGCATCTTATGTTAGGACTAAGAGACTCTCTCCACAAAAGGTGAAGGGCACTGCCAATGAAAACAATTTGCAGCACAATTTCAGCATTTAAAAAGACGTGTACGCTCAATGCGGAGCCAGGATTTAAGTTCAATGCGCTCAGAATTCAATCCATCCAAATTATGAGAAAAATATATATATCAAAAAAGTTATAAAATATAATTCAAAAAATATTATAAATTCATTTTTCATATAATACAATTGTTTCATACAAGGTTTCATTTCATGAAATCGTTCCATAATGATTTCATTATCAATACTGTCAAAAATTTCCTTCTCAATGTACACAACCAAACTACCATTCATCCATTTGTCACCTATACGGTTCCGCAAACGACTTTTAACAATTTTCATAACAACAAATACTCTCTCAACTAATGCAATTGCAACTGAAAAGATCAACGTCAATGTAACGAGCATGTAAACTAAGGGAAATACAAGATTTTTCTTTGTTTCTACCATTTTTATAACTAAGTCCACAATACCTTTTAAAGTAGAAATATTCTCATTGCTTTGAACATCAATAATAAAAGTTTGAAGTTGATTATCCAAGACCTTAAAATTAATTGAAGAAAATTCCTTCGGATAAAACTAAACAAGTTCAATTAGACTTTTGCGATCGAAAGTAGCAAATGAGTCTGTTGGGTTTAGACATGCTATGCGAGCAAGAAACTTTGTAGTTGTCTAAGTGAAACGATCACTTAGCTCTCGAGCTTGCATATCAATGATAGTATAGAATATCTCAATACGATAATGCTTCATATTAGTAATGGTTAGAGCATTTCGTCATGGACATCCACGAGCTTTGAACATATTGTCCATATTTGGAATGTTAATGTCATATTTCTTGCAAAAAGAATAAACTTTCACAATCAAAGGCTCTCAACCATAATCCTTTCTCATATAATTCAATCACTTCTCGGATATCCTTACTAAGTCCATAGCATTTTGAATATCTTGATCCTTTTTTTGCAATGCTTAAGAGAGTTCATTTGTAATCCTCAATATGTGTTGCATAACATGAAATATAAATACAAAATCAAATGAAAGCATCACCTAAAAAAAAGTTTAAACATATGTTTAGAATTTATAGTGTAAAAACAAAACTAAATAAATTAAATAGTAGCATTACCTGTAATAAAATATTTGCTTCAATTCTTTGTTAAGAGCTCGAACCATTTTCTCTAACAATCTCAAGTGAATCAAGCACCAAAGAATACATATTAACCAAAAGAACCAATGTCAGATAATGTAAGCCCCAATGAGTATCACCATGTCTTATTAAATTAGTTTCTTGATTCAAGCCTTGTCCACTAACGATCTCCCCTTTCTTGAGCTCTTCAACAATCTTGACTCGTTGTTTTTCTCTAAGTACGTCTCTTCTTCTACAAGATACTCCAACAAGATTTAAGATACTAGAAATAAAGTTGAAAAAATTTCCCACTTCATTATGATTCTTCGTAACAGCAACAAGTGTCAACTGAAACTGATGAGCAAAACAATGAATGTAATATGCATATGGATTATCTTTCAAGATAATAGCTTTCAAACCATTGAATTCACCTTGCATATTACTCGCCCCATTATAACCTTAGCCACATAACCTTGATATACTCAACCCATTTGTGAAAAATAGCCCATTAATACTAACCTTTAGTGAACTAGCTATAGTTTCATAAACATGCTGAATGCCAAGAAACCTTTCAACTACTTCCCTTCTCTTATTCACATATCTTGACACTACTGCCATCTGTTCTTTTATTGATATGTCACGTGACTCATCAACCATTATAGAAGACAAAAAATCAGCAAGATCTTTAATAATCACATTTGTTACCTCCTCTGTAGCAACTTGAGTAATCTCCTTTTGAATGTCAAGAGACGTCAATTTGTGATATGCTAGAGCTTTATCAAGAACAACATCTTTGATAGTCACATTATTTCTTGTAAGTAAATTCAAGAACTCTAAATAGTTTCCTTAATTTTTTAAAGTCTCAGATTCTTCATGACCGTGAAATGGCAATCCTTATCGTAGTAGAAATCGAGAGCAATCAATAGATGCATTCAAACAAATTCGATAATCAACTTTACTCTTTATTAACTATCTTGAGAATAAGGATGTGATACTTTGTTTTTGTTTCATCAAATTCTCACATTTTATCCAAGCTTCATTGTGAGTATTATTTGACATTCCAACATAAATATCCAAACTGCTAAAAATTACATCTAGGTCAAATTCTAATCTACATTCAACATCATAAAAAAATATTTAAAAAAACACAAGTATCAAACCTTTCTTTCTTTTTCCAATTAGAAAATTCATCACCAGTGAATGATTCACTACTACGTTGTTCTCCATTTCTACCCTTGATGTTAAAGAGATAACAAAATAAGGAATATGCAGCATCCTTCTCTATGCTATACTCTAACCAACTATAATGTTTGTCTTACTAAGCTTCCACAAATCTTTGATAAATTTTTAAAATAATTTTTTTAAGGAAAATCATGCTTACGAGGTTGACATGGACCCTTTCGAAGGTATGCCCTCCGAACTTCGTCCTTGATATTAGGATGATATTTTTCAATCTGTTTTCATAGTTTAGGGTCTGCAATAACTTGAAGTTCTAGGACAAACTCTAAATGACTTTGTTTATTCGCTGAATTTAGAGATGACTCATTAGTTATTGACTTTCTCTTCAAATACTTATCCATGTTTTCAAGAATAAACCTATATATATTGAACACTGCAAACAAATAAGTATAAGATGAAGGTATATTAGGTGCAAATGCATGATTAATTAATGTAATCTTGCCTAACTTATATATTTATTTACTTCTACAAAGGCGTAGGTTCCATTCCATTTTGATAGCTTCTTCCTGATCATGACTACAAATGAACCAAACCAACGTCAACATCTTTCTTCAATCCCCTGATGAACCCTATATATATATATATAAATTCTTTATTTGATCATGGTTGTTAAAGAATGAAAAACAACTTCTTCACAAGGAATTGTAAGTCTCATGTCGTGGTTAAAACCAAACGCCTCTTCAGCTCTTTGAAGTAAGCTTTGAAACTCAAGGTGAGCCAACCATGATATTGTCCTAAGGTAATGGCAATCCGATAATATCAATATCTGCAAATTGTAGAGATTGTTTATGGACTCGGGTAATTCTTTGATTTGGCTATAAGAAAGATTAAGGAAATGAAGATGTTTCAAATCATCTATGAAATCTGATAACCTAGTTATAGTATAGCCACTAAAGGACAACACCACAATCTTAATTTTAGCAACAATTTATATGGTTCCTTGCTACTTAAACTGCTTTAGAGAAATCCAAGCAAAGAGTTTTATGGTAAAAACTAAAAAGGTGTATATTAAAAATGATTGTATGTAAAGGCATGCAGAGATTCAATCCCAATAGGACTTTAGCCTACCTTGTTGCCTCTTTTAAGGACAAATGTGAGTCTATTTTTCTTTGTTTTTCTTTCTCAACTTTTTCACCATTTGTCTCTTCTGAGATATACCTTATTCTATAGCTGAGAAAATTCATTACTACTAATACTATAAAACATTGTGTCAATGTCCCTATTCACTCTCTTTTACATGATTCAAAAAGTTATGCTTCTGAACTTGCTCATTGACTTAATCTATCATATATGAATTAATAAAAGTAACTGAAAAAAGAATGAAATACTATAAGTAAATTACACCATGTCACCACCTTTAAATTTATACTATAATAAAATTATTATATTTTATGCTATTAAATTTATATCTTTCTATTGGAGAATGAGTAATAATCTTGAAAAATATGAAACTTGCTTAAACAAAATGGGAAAACACGAAGAAAAAGCTAACCTGGGTGGCGCAAATCGAAGAGGAAGAGAAACAGAATATCTTGCTAGTAGTAGTAAGTGGTGTCTTATGGAGTAAATTTGTAGGTTTTTAATTGTTTGAATTTTGAAATTTTTATATTATTTGGTAGTCTAAAATTTTAATAGAATCAATTTAAAAAGTTAAATAATTTAGTAAGATGAAAGAAATTTGATAAATTTATAATGAGAATAAATTAATATTTTTTATGGAATTAAAATGTATTTTAATAATAATAAGAAGAAGAAGAAGAAGAAGTTAATAGGTCATTTGACCCCTCACTCCACCACATGCCTCCGCCCCCGCACATAGTTGTTAAAGGCTTGTGCAGTCCAATCTGGAAATAATCCTAACTCCTACAATTTTGGTACAAGGGTAAACCTCATATTCAGGGAAAGTGCCACTTGTGCAGCACTTTGATTTCATTTAGTAAAAAGAAGGATCACAACGTATGAATGGTTGTTATATGCTTCATGTCTTGTGAGTGGAAGAATCTACTTTACTTTTGAGTTGTTGGTGGAAATATCAAGAGTGTTTGACACGTTTCAGCTTCCCCTCCGGATGGCTGCCATTCAATCAGAACCGAAGAGATCATAAATCAAAAACCATGTACCCATAATTGTAAATTTGAACATCATACGAAGTGTTATTGAGATGACAAGGCAATGCATTGAAGAGATAAGGCACTCTCATTTAATGCTATATAACGGACAAATGGTACCCACTTCCATTTTTCACATGAATCAGCTATCTTTCAGCTTCATATACTTAATGATTGTCTTTTTGACTACTAGTTTTATCCGAATATTGTTGACTCCAATTCTGATATTCTGTTAATTAGCTACTTACTATAAAATATTAAACATAATTCCAAATAGGATTACTGGATTCAATTATATAACGGATAGAGACATGAATCAGCCATACACTCCGAATAACGATGAACACCAAAGATTAATAGAATTTCATTATATGAAACAAGACCCCACCTTCTATAGTTACAAGATAAGCATTGACCAAAAACAAGAAAATAAAAACAGAGACAACAAACACACTTGTAGTGTCATATACTCATAAGCTGTAGCTGTAGCTGTAGCAGTATCTGTAGCAGTAGCTGTAGCTGTAGTGTTATATAATTAACCTCGTATTTTAGCCAGAATCTTACAGACAGCCTTGCCCTGCCGTAAAAGCTATGCACTTTATTATTTCAATTTTTAATTAATTACTTTCTTGAGACGTAAAACCACTCAGAACAATTAAACAAAACCGGCAGTAATTAATATATACGTATTTGTATCTGCAAGAGTAGAAGATTTATTTATTGCACTGGTTCGTTTTGTTTATCTTCTGCTTTTGTTTAACGCTTTGGACTTTTTGTTAAGACACACCACAGAGAGAGAGACACACACACAGTGAGACTGAAAGATGGCTTCCAAGTTGGTGTTATTGCTTGTGTTTGTACTTGATCTGATTGCTTTTGGACTTGCTGTTGCTGCTGAGCAAAGGAGATCTACTGTGAGTTTCTTTCTTCTCTTTCTTCTTATTTAGTTTTTCTTTTTCTGGATTCTAGATGGGCTTTGAAACTGTTTTTGTTTCGGTTTGTTTTCTGTGTTTTTATTGGTTTTGTCGGTTTATTGTGATAACCCAGTTTCTGAAATACTGTGTTGTTTGATTGTTTTGAGATTTTTTTACTTGTACCATGAAGAAAAGCATATAAATTTGTTGCTAGATCTGAAAGTGAAGCAATACTTGGAAGGGAAAACTTTCTAGTTGGCTTGTTCACTGATTTTCTATAATTTTAAAAGTTTTAATCTTTTAGAAGATAAATTAGATGAATGCCGATTGATAAGTGAAGCTACTAATCTGACAATTACAAATAATAATAAGTTTAAATAGTTAACACTTTGTTTTATTACTTTAGTTCTGAGGAAAGTTAAGGGAATTGTTGATGGAATTTAGAATTGGAAAATACAAGGCAAAGGAATAGCGCGCAACGATGCCAATGTTTATCTAATATTTTATTTGCTTTTTTACTCTTATTATGTTTCCACTATAACTTTTTAAATCCTTCTCAATTTTGCATTTCGAACATTAAGCTGGTTTCACGTTTTGTACTTTTATGATTTAACCAACACTTGGATGGAATAGCTTCAAAAACGTTAAGAAAATAAAAGATAAAAGCTTTAGGTAATGGTTGTGGGGAAGAGGATTGCAGAGCTTTGCAAGAGTTACTGCTCGTTTCCAGGTTAAGATGAATTTAAGTCTCAAAGGTCTTCTAGTAAGCCAAGATATGAAAGAGGGTAAATTCCAGTTTCTGGTAATTTTGAGGAAATTATGTGATTAGATTGAAAGATGATCCCGTTCATTACATTTGAGTAGATATGAGATTTTGGAAGTGTCCCATTAGTTGTAGCTGCTGATATTCTGAGAGTCAATATTCTATTTAAGAGCAAGGAAGTGTCTTTCATAGATCTGTTCTCATCATTCACAAATATCACATGCATATGTTTCTTTGCCTTTTTTTTTTTTATGTTTAAGAAAATTCTTATATCTAATATCAAATTTATTCTGTGTTTGCTTCAGACAGCAGTAATATTTAAAAGAAAACAAAATCTCTTTGGGGTAAAGGTTTTGAATGAAAACATGTTTTCTAGTTGGAAATTCTTTATTCCAATCATCTTGCTAATTTCTGAAGTCATGAACTTGGCAATGCCTAACATTGGGGTTATATCAATATACAATAAGTGCAAATTATGACATGATTTGTCTTGTGTTCTTTGGACAGATAATCAATCTCATTTTTTGAGTATTGGCAGTGAAGAGAGGAGAGTTTGGGAGATCAGTTTTATGATTAATCTCTGAAAAGGGAGCAAAAAAAAGTTCTGATGGAAGGACTAACTTGATTTTGTACCCCTAATAAAATTTAGTGAATGATCTCATTTTGTTTCCATAATGGATGTGAGCTGGTGCAATGCCTTCACCAGTTTCCCTGTCTTACTATATGTTGCTTTCCAACTTCTTTGACAGGCTGAAGTCACCCAAGGTGATGGTTACACTTACTGTGTGTATGACAAGGACATCGCTACTGGCTTAGGTGTGGGTTCATTTCTGTTCCTTCTTGCCAGTCAACTTATTATTATGGGATCAAGTCAATGCTTGTGTTGTGGGAAGGCTATGAGTCCCAGTCGAGCTAGGGCATGGGCCATCGTCCTATTTATCACCTGCTGGTATGTGCTTAGCCCAATTGGTCTTGCTCTCGTATTAGACTTGTCTTAGGACTTGGTAAACCTTTATGCTGCTTGCATTTTTTTGTTTAGGGACTATCAAATTCCTTGTATTTTCAAGTTCACTCATTGTGTTGCTATTTCAGGGTGTTCTTTTTAATTGCTGAGATTTGCTTGCTAGCTGGGTCAGTGCGGAATGCTTACCACACCAAATACAGGAGAAGCATACAAGGAATAAACCCATCATGCGAGACGCTGAGAAAGGGAGTCTTTGGAGCTGGAGCTGCCTTCATCGTCTTAACTGGCATTGTCTCTGAACTGTACTATGTTAGCCACTCCAAAGCTAAGGATATGCAGGGTAGCTACAACAGAGACACTGGTGTAAGGATGGGAAACTTGTAGCTGAACTGAGTTAAAAGCGGGGTGAGAAGTATTTTAGCATGTAATTGCTAGTTAGTTTACTTTTGTTTATGAATATGAACCCTTTAGAGTGATGGGACACGTGATTTAGTATACATTTGTTTTACATATGGAATTTAATTGAGGATCTTACTATGTAATCTTTATTTGTTTTACACATCATTCTATTTGCTCTTCAACTATGTGCCTGTTTAATTTTCTTTTGATTTAGATTTTAAAATGCTTTATGAATTGTTATGTCATAGTGGCACTGATAACTCTCGAGTGAAAATTAGTAAGGTTGAAGAAAATTTTGTTTCTTGAGTTGATTAATTGAGAAATTAATTACTCATAGAGGGATGCTCTCAAGTCAATTTTGGCAGCCTTAGTTGAGCACAAATGCTGGCTTTATATACTAAAGGTAATCTAAATAAATCATGCGCTTCTCTTTTCTCATGTTTTCCCATTTGCTATAGCAGTTTTCCCATTTTCTATATGTTGATGAGCAACGAAAAAAATTTGGATTCAGTACATCAGCATCTATCTTCTTATTTTTACTTGACTAATTGCTTAATCTGCTATTATAATTAAATTTTTGAAGGTTAAAATTGGTATTTCGACAAAAATTCTCTAATGTTAAGTCAAAATTTTACTTTATAATGAGTATAAGAAAAGAGAATGACAAAAGAGAAAATATGTTTTAAACTCGAAACTTGATTATCAAGTATAGTCTAAAGTTTATCATAATCGTATTTAATTGTCATTAGCTATATTTAATTTCTCATTTTTAATAGAATTTTACGAGAATCAAGGAGATTTTATTTGATAATCATCTACTTTCTAAATTTTGCAGGGATCTTAAGCTCTTGCAGAATATATTTACTAAGTATATAATCTTTATCATGGAATAATTCGAAAAAAATTTAAGAAAAAAATTAATTATTTTTTAATACGTAACTGTTAAGAGATTCAAGAAATTCTTGTTTAAGACTTTTTTATTCACTTGAAACGAATTCCTGTGTTGCATATCTAAAATTTTTATCAATCGTATCTGAGACTTTCATGAGGAGAGGTTTCAAAGTTGAATTTTGAATCCGAAACTTTTTATCCTATCTTAAGAAATCTCGGTCCCTACCATCCCTAAAGATCTTGTTATCCTTTTAATAACATCTGAACTGAGCTTCATATTCTTCTTTCATTTCTAACTCTATTTTGGACTAATATTCTATTGGCTGGGGCTTTAATTATGACTCATATTTAATCCCAAACACTATCCGAGTGTGGTGGTAATTATTCTCTACAGATTCTGTAATATCTTGTGCTTTTATATGACACTATGGGGCTTTGTTACATAGAGAGACAGAGAGAGGGCTTCAAAATTGGTTTTACTGATCTTGTTTCTATTTGATGTCATTGCTCTTGCTCTTGCTCTTGCAGCTCAGCATAGAAGGTCAACTGTTTTGTTTTGGTTAGAAAAGCAATTGCAAAAGACCACTCTGGTTTTCCTGCTTTACATGTGGCTTGTGCGACTCTGTCCAACTCTTTGTTTGCTCACTTCTTTGACAGGCTACAATAATCAAAGGCGTGGTTAACACTATTGCTTATATGAAATTAACAGTGCAAACGGCTTAGGTGCAGCCTCGTTCACGCTCCTTTCTGCTAGTCAAATCCTAATTATGTTGGCAACCCAATGCTTGTGTTGTCGAAAGGCTATGAGAGCCAGTTAGGCTAAGGCATTGGCCATTATCCTATGCTTGTGTTGTCGAAAGGCTATGAGAGCTAGTTAGGCTAAGGCATTGGCCATTCTCCTATGCTTGTGTTGTCGAAAGGCTATGAGAGCTAGTTAGGCTAAGGCATTGACCATTATCCTAAGCATCACCTGCTGGTATGTGCAGAACCTTTGTGTTCCTAGCAAATCTTCCGGAAACATCAAATTTCACCGCTTACTGAGATAAGTCACTGTGAGAATATGACTCATTATACAAGGTTACCTGTTAAATTATTTATCCTCTTTATTAAAATTATTGATATTTTTTTGTTGGGTGAAGCGTGGGCCTGCCATCCTTCATCGTTCCTTGCAAGCCCATAAAAAAAAACGGAACAAAACAAGGCCTTGCCTCAATGAACAATAACAACTGCTTTTCAACTAATTGTTTCTCAGTAATCCACTTTTCACAGGTCACTACCAAATTAACCAAATTTCTTTAGCATTTCATATGGGGAAATAACCGAGTAGCAAGAAATGAATCACCAATCATCAAACAACAACTAATCAATATGCCATTGCCCCTTTTGCTAATGGGCTGGCTCATTGTTTTTCCTCGAGGGTTTGAGTACTCATTCGGCTACAAACATTACATGACTCAATACCTCCCAAATGTTGGAAATTCCTTTACCACCGCACAAAAGTTTCTAGTGCATCGAATCCCTTGGAGGGCCAAGGAATCTGACATATTGCCCATGCAACGTGAATAAAGTAGCAAAATTCATGATGACAACTGCTTCAAGCCCCACAAGAGATTATATTTCATATATAGACTCAAATTACTATACCAATACAAATATTCTCAAATTGCTTAGTTTCAAATGAATTTGCATGCAATGATGATCCCCAATCAAACCCATTAACTTCTTAAGAAATCTGTGTGAAAGCCATTTCTGCAAAGTATAAATAATAGGGTGTATTATGGAGGTAACAAAGAAACAAGAATCGAAAATGTGGCCCCAACAAGCACATGTTAAGAATTGGGAATGAATGGCCGGGAATGCAGCAAACATTTTAAAGCTTATGCTAGAAAGACTTCAACATGAATTTATGATTAGAGGATATTTTCATTAAGTTATTTAGTGTTTGTTTTCGGACAAATAGATGCAATTGTCTCTCATGTTACCAAGACGCATTACTTACTAAGTTCCTCGACTAAATTGAGGTTAGACACATTACTTAAGTTCCTTGACTAAATTTAAGCATGATTAAAAAGATTTTTATAGATGAAAAATTCAAGTACATGATCCGGCGTGAGATTTAAGTTTATGGTAAGCTAGAAGTTCAAACTCATATGATGAGGTGAGAAATTCTAATATACAATGAAAATTGAAATTCTAGTTCACGCATTGAGAAGAATTAAAGCCCTACCACAACGGGGCTTGAAATTTTCAAGTCTATAGCTAGCTAGAGACATTATTCATGAGGTAATTCGATCAATTCGAAATAGTAGGGGACAGTTGTGCCTATTTTTCTAAATGCTGATCATGTTAAGTGAAACTAAAAAAAAAAAACTGACCTTAGAGAACATAGAATACTGAAAATGTCCAAAGAAAATTATTGAGAATATACTTTACAACAAGGATTCTGCCAGAGCTAGGAAAAGGGAAGGATTCTCAACAAGTGGTCATGAATTATAAGCAAAAAAACCCCATTGGCAAATAATATTATTCAGATATCCAAAGCAAGTATACAAATCCACAAGAATCTTCCATCGCATCTAGTTAGCCCAGCCTAGCTGGAAGGAAGACCCCAACTCTTTCAACTTGTAATTGCAAACGATAATAGAGAGAGTGAGAATGTGGTCACCATAGCTCTATTCAGCTCCCAAATTCTATCAAAATCAATGATAATTGATGAACAAACCCTAACCATTCTTTACATATACATTTATTTTTTTCAGAAGAAACAAGAAGCACCTACCCTGAAGCTGAAACTGAAAAAAAGGGACAGCTTCCATCAGTCTGCATCTCAGTCTCACTATAACAGTTACAGTTTGAGAGACAGGACTATACAAAAACTGTCATATATATAATTATAAGAGAGATTGATGGATCTCTCTATCAAACACAAACAATCCAACTCAATAATAGATCTATAGACACTACAAATTAATATAGTTAATTTCTCTTCAGGGTTTGACATCAGGATCATTCCAAGGTATTTTGAGATCAGTAGAGACAAATGTGTCAATCTCATCCCAGTTCCAGTAACTTGTCATGTCCATGCCACTACTTGTAGCGGCAGGTATTTGCCATGGCTGTGTAACACTGCTGCTTATCATGGACATGGATGAATTGATGATGTTGGTTGGCTCCTCTATGCTTTCTCCAGAGTAGTTGAAAACATTTGATGACTGAAAAGAGGTTGAAATTGACGACGGCGTTGTGTCGAAAGAGCTTGTGCTTGCATAAGGAAGGTGTAAGCTTTGGTTTGGAGGTAGAGAAAGGGTTGAATTTATAAAAGAAACATTGTTTGTGCTCATATCTTTAATGTCCAAGTTGCTTGGATTCTGCTGTAACAGCGAAGATGGTGAATGAATCAGTGCTTGGTAGAGAACCTCAGATAAATTTTTCTGATCACCAAGTGTACAAGGAAGATTCTGTCTCAGCTGCTGACGTGGAACTGCCATGTGGGTATTAACCCTGCTGATTATACTGCTACCGTTGGTTGTCGTGGCAGTGCTCGTGGCGGCGCTGGTAGGCTTATGTGATGTTTTGAGACGCTTGTTTTTGCGGCCACCACCAATAGGAACATTCCGCAGAGTGCCACCTTTAGTCCAGTGCCTCTTACAAGCTTTACAAAAATGCCTTGGCTGTGACTTGTTATAGTTGTTGTAGTAACAAAACTTTGTGTTGGTCGAATCACACCTCGGACACTTCAATGGCTCCGATTGTTGTTGCTGATTCTGTGACTGCGGTAGCGGCCGTTTCATTGATGCAGGTTTTGGAAGCTCCAAGGTCTGAGACTGCAACGAAGTCTGACTCCAACCAAGCCCGTCGCTAGAAACCTGCTTAGAACTTAATCCCATCTCCGAATCAATATACCCCAATAACCCTAAAAAAAATTGAACCAGTAATAGAACAAGAAACAAACTTGTATATGATCAAACAAAAAACTAATCAAACTAACAAATATATACAGCTAGCATTTGGATCGAGGAACAAGAAGAGAAACCAATCTGAAGAATGACAAGAAGAAGATAATCAGATTGTTCCTTATAAGCCAAAAACCTTGTTGCTCCTCAGAGAAAATTTGTGATTGGAATATTGTGTTAAAGACAAGGAAATGCTGAGGAAGGTGATGAGCATAGAGCATATCTTTTATCTCTTTCTAGGCAGCTATTTCTGTGTATACTTATCCATAAAATGGGAAATTAACGATGATGATAATTGAGAAGAAAAAAAATGAAGATGAAAACCAGTCTAGCTATAAAATTATGAAACTTTCGTAACACATTTTAAATAGGTCAACAAATGAGAGAGGAAAGAGAATTACTTAGCACTGAAGGTGAAAGTTGGATTGATGACACGTGGAAGCATCGAAGCCGTTGATAGTGCTTCGTCTATTATGGGTTGTAAAGAAGGACGTAGATATTCATAGAGTTCATGTTATGAATGTTTTGCAATTATGTGATTAAACAAATTAGAAAGGTAGAGTTGGCAGAAAACAATGAAAGTACGCCCATTACGGTCCATTGAGAGAGAGCGAAAGGTGGGGTCAGTGGGACCCAATCATGTGTCATAGTTGGCATCACGTGATCACTGGTAGGGTTACTTGATGAGAGGCTGCGATTTGTGACGATCATATATGTGGTGGCCTATATGCACGTGTTCTCATGTTCTTTGCTGCAACATAATTACAATAAGCAATACGTAGCATGAATTGACAATATATAAATATATGGTGAGTAGATATATAAATATACATGGACCAGTGGTGTAAAAAAAGTAGTCACCGGCCATGAAATGAAAAGACATGCCTTATTTTGTCTAGCATATGACACTGGAAGAACCATCATATTGCTACTTGAAAATTACATAAAATCTTTTGATCATTCTGTCCTATATGTTCCGCATAATATGAACACATATACATACATAACATATCATAATCTTATTATATACTCTGTCTATGTTCATATATAACTGTATAACATATGGTTTGGGTGGCATATATAGATTGCATGGAGGAAATTATATTTGAAGGTAAGATTATCTGAAAAATTTGGAATGGAATCAATCCCAGATGAGTGATGAAATGAAACCAATCCATATTACAAAGTTCAACATGTGACAAAATAATGAAACTTGACTAATTTCATGCATCACATACATACATACAATAGGGTACATAGGCAAAAAGATATACGTAGGTACATACATATATACATGTCACATACGTATCAAAAAGCTATGTGAATTCAAGAAACAATATTAATGAATTGTACAAAGTATGTGACCTCTAAGAATGGCTGAAATTAATTATATATACACGAAGGAATGATTCCTACAAGTTGGCCGTCACACAATTTGGACCACGAGAGCCACGTTCATGAATTGAGGCACGATGAAACGTCGATTTGAAGAATAAATTTAAAATAAATTTTTAAAAAAAGTACTAGATACATAGATTCTTAATTTAATAATTAATTCATATTAATGTGAATACAAGTATTTTCAATAATATTATATGGAAAATGGTCGGTTGGTTAGGTAAAGTTGCTTTGTATTGGCGTTTTCAACACTTTCATAGAGACCAATATATAGAAGAACATTGACTCTTTAAAACAACTTAATTATGACTTCACCCTCTAACTTAATTAAAATCAGTCTAATCTTGGAGGCTAATTAAAGCCAGCCAGCCATCATTCCACACTACCACTTTACACATGTATTAATATTATTAAATGGATTGTCTATGATTATGACAAGAATGGTGACTCTAGCTGACTGATCATTGCATGGTTTAGTAGTAATTAACATCATTGATTTTTTAATTAATTACATGTTAACAATTATAGTTGTTGGCACGTGTCATTTACATATATGGGATGAAGGATTGGACCACTAATAGAATTGATGGTTCCAGGTTGGAAACATTGGCATATCCGGTTGAAAGTTCAGTTGAAATACTACCAAATTTGCATTAAATTTGGAAACAAAAATCAAGTGGGTATGTGAAGTATCTGTCAAATGATGGATTGCTGTTGCCGAGCTATCAGTCTATCTTCATAATCATGCCAAACACAGGTGTTGCAGAAAACAAGTTTTTGTTGTTTCAATCGATTATATATGATGATTTGCCGCTCAAAAATGTATTAGACGTTCGTTCTAGGGTATGTAAGCGGTAAACGAAGGTAGCCTTACGAAGAACTACTAAATTATATTATATCCATGTGAGAAAAAAGGGTAGCCACATATTAAAAATGTAGCTATGCATGCATGGTTATTAAAGCACAGGCAGCAAAATAATGGGGTGATGAATCAACTCAAAAGGAGAATATGTAATATCCTGAAGAACATGAGAATATATTTGCTCTGAAATCTTTGCTGAATATCGAGGCTTGTATTCTTGTGATCAGAGATTGTTTCACAAACTGACAACACAAACTCCACCGTAAGCATATACCAGCAAGAAAATATTTGTTCCAGATGAAAAAACATTAGTAAAGAAACTTTAAATAGGTCTTATCTTATACTGCATAAATTAAGATAGGGATATAGTTAATTTGCCACGAGATTGACTTTGGAGTAAAGCTCCAATTATAATCTTATAATCAAAGTGATAAGTGGGAACTCATGTGTCCGTTATCGTAATTGTT
Source organism: Cedrela odorata (assembly GCA_035584115.1). Classification (NCBI taxonomy): domain Eukaryota; kingdom Viridiplantae; phylum Streptophyta; class Magnoliopsida; order Sapindales; family Meliaceae; genus Cedrela; species Cedrela odorata. Next base: position 6,100,703 of record JAXCLQ010000004.1, read on the forward strand.
TCTAGAATATATATTAATTTGTACTGATATGCACAAACAAGCAGCCCCATATATATAATTGATCATAATTTCATTATATTCTGATTGGAGTTGATGGAAGACCAAACCTACTTTTATTTGGGCGGCAGAAAGGACCGAATTACTTGGTCCAAATATTTGGTCATGATCATTCATGTTTGACCTAACATAATTTCATCAATCAATAATTTTAGTTAAGGGGATTGTACAATGTATAGTGATTATACTGTGGACTGACTCATTATTAGATAGATGGGTCAAATCGTATTGAGATTTGATATGCAAAAGGTATAAATTTACCTATCTAGTGAAGTAAAGAGGCAGACAGTAGCCACTGTGTAGGAATTAATAGCAAGTAGAAATTACCTTAAAGTGTCAATTAAGAACACCAGAAATTCTGGATATGATAAAATTCCAATATTAGAAATCTTCTAAGAAGCAATATGCAATCTCCTTAAAGTTACAAGCAATTGTTATGTTAGCTTGAACATAGTGTCAACCACAAAGTACAAAATAATTAATTGACACCCCCAATATCTCCACCATCAAAAATTAATAGTCCCATGCATACCCAGCTTGACTCCTGAGGATTCCTTTTATTTTATAAAATTTCCAGCATGATGAAGTTAGTTGTGAATTGATTACTTAATTATTATTAAGCCTATATATGTATATGCGTGTGTGTGTTTACATAAAAAAAAAATTAGGTATATCCACAAGAAGCCTGGATATGCACCCAGTTTTCATCGGGCAGCGTATAGAATTATCTGGAAATTGACTCTGTAAACATAAAAGTGAGTATCATAATTATTTGTAGCTCTGCATGTCGTATGTCATGGTACCTACAGGTTTTTAGATTAAAAGATAACTTGAACGAGAACTAATGGAATGAAGACACTAGTTTCAAGTACGTAGCTTTAAATTTTATTTCTTTTTCTTTGTTTTTTGTTGGTTTATTCTTCATATAAGTGGGGTAAATAGTTGCAGCATGCCAATGCGAATCAATTAAATAATTAAAGCATTTGGCTGGTATTTTCTTCATTCGCCACTTCCTACAGGAACTAGTGGCACAAGCAAATTTAAAATGAGCAATTGTAATGTAATGATTCGGGAATGCAACAACTAAGCAATGCACTTTTTCCATCATTTCCGTGAATGAATTTACTTCAAATCCAAGGTTCTGTATTTTCTTAATAACGAAGAACCTGTTAACAATAACATGCTTGGCTGCCTGCTTTTGATGGTGATGACTCAGAAAAGTTTCACTTTTGTCTTGGCATGGCATATGTATCTCTTTTCATGCAATAAAGTAAATAAATATACTTCAGAGACCACAGAAAGACCTTCATCATTCGGAAAGCTACAAAGCTTGTTTTCCGAGCAGCGAGGTTGTTAAGCAAAATAACAATACACAAAAATAACAGTAATATAATATTTTAGTAAACATAGAGACAAAGGGTTCGGTAGCAGACGCCGCAAATCTTAAAATCAATTCCATTGAACGAGGATTTGGTCATAATTTTTCAATGACTCTAATGCTTTGCATTTAAGCAACGGCAAACTCATCTCTCGTACTTTTATATATATTTATATCTGAACTCATACAGCAAAACTATGTTAACTTCTAGTTTATGGATCACGACAACATTTAATACAAATTTGTTTCCCACATGAAAATTAGCAAACATTTCCTTTTCCAATAACAAGTCAGAGCTCCAATCAAGACAAAACTTGTGCAGCACATTCCTCCCATCAGCTTCTGCTTCCACTTTTGCTCAAGTAACATGAATGACATGTCATTCCTAGTATCACTAACAATTTTTTGTTCGCTGCTCTAGAATTTGAAATCCTTCTTCTTTGACTTCCCATCCTTCTCCTGCATCTTACGTTTCCTCTTCTTCTCATTCTGCACCAATACATCACATTACAGTAACGAAGAACATGGTAAAGCTAAAAAAGAGTGAATGAGTGAAGGACTATAATACAGTAATCAAGAACATGGCAAAGCTAAAATAAGAGTGAATGAGTGAAGGATTATAATCTCATTTTTTTTTTCATTATGTTATTTATGCCAAATGACTATTTCAGTATACCTCTGCAACCATGTCACTGAAATCCTCACGCTGACTGCGCTGCTTCTCCTCCTCTCTTGCTTCTTCGTATCTGCGGAATTGCCAATATTAGGAATGCACTTTATCATAGATAAATGCTGGAATGCCAATAATAACATATCACATTAACCAGGTTTCACTTACTTTGCAGGCAAAACATTGTCCATAAGTTCAAGCTCTTCTGGCTGCAAGGTGACATCCACTCTATCTGTTTTCTGGCCCCTAAGCAGATCAACCTATCAAAAAGAAATAGAAAAGGAATCGTTGATCCATCAATGATAATGATAAAAACTTAGTGTAACTATTCCAGGTAGATAACAAAAATAAAAATAAAATTAAACAAATCCAGTGAATCTGGATTTCTGATTATACCACCCAATCAGTAATATAACCAGGTAAAGTGACCAAGTTTGAGAAAGAGCATAGGTAATGTGGTTAAAAATGCAAAAACACTAGTTTGTTATAGAGTATCAGACAGAATAAGGCATAATTATGGATTTGCTGTCGTAAAATGCAGGTAATATAGAATAGCTGAGGGAAATGAGACACTGCTATTTTTTTCCCCTCTTTTTATCCTGCAATGACTGCAAATCCCTCCTGGTGTTATTTGAGAATAGAAATTATTGGATTTTAATCCACCACTGAGACCTTTCTCCTAGCCTATATATAACTGCTGCCAGATAATCTCCACAAGGTCTTGAAGCTGAAGCAGCTAAGTCCCAATGCATCCAGAGTAATACCACATAACTAGTCTGATTTCATATTTGAATTTTCTGTGTTGCCAAGGCAAACTAAAAACACACACAAACACTTCACTTACCCTTTTGGCTCCCGTCTTGTCTTGTGTACCGGTGTTAACCACATACCTGCAGGCAAAAATGAGTTTTATATCATCAATAAAGAACTGAAGCTAATAAATTCAGAATGAAAATTTCTACAACAAATAATCACATACGTGTGTGTTGTTCCAAGCAATGTCCCAGGAGCAACCCTCTCCTCTTTTTCTTCGAGTACCTAACCAGGAAACAACATACAATCAGTGAAGGTTGTAAGTTGAAATGTTGATGAAGAGCATATAGTTTTCAAAAACATAGTACTCACTTGGTACAGAGGCCTCTCAGGTTCCTTTCTCTGCTGCTTACGAAGGTCAATAACATCAGGTGTTTCAACACCAGTAGGAGTACTAAATCAACAAAAGCAAAGTAGTCAGTAACAGAGACAATAACCTTATAAATTAGTAATCTTATGTGAGAGATTAGCTACAAACATAAAAAATTTTTTAAAAAATTAAAGAAAGAAGAAAAATATTGCTAGCGCTGATGAAGCCGGGCATTCAAACATCATCAAACATAAAACAAACTCGTATAGCTGTTATAATGCAAGATAAATAGGTTATGCTTCGCGAAGAAATAGATACCTTGAAAGGGTATCTACTGATTGAATGCCATCCTCTAACTCTTCTTCCTCAACTTCTTCCTCTTCCTCTTCCTCTTCCTCTTCTTCTTCCTCTTCCTCCAAATCACCCCAATGCTTCGTCTTATCAACTGGCTCCTCCTGAATCAATCATTTAAAACAGAAGAAGGTAGCACCTAATTAAATGCCATGTTGTTTGATACAAATTTATTTATTCACTAAAAAAGATTCAAAATTTCAGTCCAAGACTTTATGCCATTAATGGTGTTTGGAGAGTGCTCCGAAATTGTAGTCTGCTGCAATCTAACATTTGTGCCAGAGCTACATATTTTGAAATCCCATTCAGTGTGGCATATTTATCGCAATCAGAAGCGGAAAAACTAGCAAGAAAAAGTACCTCATAGTTGGGCTGTTCTTGTTGCTGAACACCGAAAACATCTCCATATAAAGGGCGCCCATACTATTTATAGATAAGGAAAATAGTAAGAAACAAGAATAACACCAAAAAACAGCTGCGTACGAATAATTAAAACCAACCAAATGTCAGTCTACTTTGAAACATCAGCTGAGACAAAATACTTACTTCATCAACAGGAGGCTTGCCCCAGCCACCAGGATGATAACCAAAGCTAGCTCCGAGAGGGATAGGAGCATTAAGCCCAGGGATCTTGAGATGGGGGTATGATGGTGGCGGACCATATCTCTGAATGATACAATTCAAAGTTAGAGAAAACAAATCACATCAGAATTAAGTACATAACACATGCAAAATTCACCTGCATATTTATGAGCCATGGCGGAGGAACACCATCTGCCATACCAAGAGCGTCTTTTAGCTCTTGCGATAGCGTACCCGGTTTCATCTCCCTCAGCTTTACCTACAAGTCAAGCAAAAGGATAATGTAAATATTAAGCAAATTCACACCTTACTGAATAATAGATTATTTCCCAGCAAGATGAAGCAAACCTATCATATAACAGAAAAAGCATCCATATCAGAATAGGCATGGGTCCCCACAATGCATCATTTCCCAGTAAAATGAACCAAAAACCATCATATAATCTGGAAAAAAAAAAAACTATCCTCATCATTTTATTAAAGCCTTGTTACTTATGTACATGAAACATATAAGTGAGAAACACAACCATCTTATCAGATGCATTCAGTACTTCCATGAACTAAAAACAACCAGACTTAAGTTAAAGAATATAAACGTGTCATGTCACATAATGGTATATTAGTTTAAGCTAAAACATGTACATAATTGTTTCTTTTTTTTCCTACAGTAAGCATGAAAAATACAACCATATTTATAAAATCTAGCATGTATGAGCAGGTGAGTATATACAGCATAATATCAAACATGTACTGTACCTCAAATTCTTTCCCTTCGTGGTACAAATCACCATGAGTTGTTAGCTTTGGTTTTGTCTGGTATTTGAAAAATGCATCATGGAGAACCTAACAGACAGAACACATTAACTCATTAGAAAAATGATAATTATCATTTCACACAAAATTTCAAGTATAGCATGCTAGCAAGGCACATAAATCAACGTATAAAAAGGAAGCATACACCAAAAACAAAATTCTAAAACAAATGAAGGAACAAGATAAACCTGATAATCTATATCCATTTTCCCCATCTTTGGCTGCATTCGCTCACGCTGCTTTTGTTTCAACTTCTTACTATCCTCCTTCTCAATGTAAGCCTGCATTGAAAGGATGAAATCAGCTACTAGTGGCTAGCAAAAGATGCATATGAGTAAAAAGAATTGAAAGGAAGCCCCCAAAAGGAATCGTAATAAACTAAATTAAAGATAGCACAAAATACCAGGCAAAGAGAGACAAAAATCTACACCTAACATCAGCACAAAACAAGGAATGCACCAACAAACGGTGAACAACACCTATAGTGTGGATATGGTTGTGCAAGCTTCTAATTTATAATATTGAACATTAAGACTGAGACTGATATCAAGGAATCAAAATCTGGAGGACGAATAACATCTAAATTCAAAAGAGATGAAAAGCCAAAGCAAATCAAAATGATTTGACATTTCTCAAAGACTACCTTAGCATTTAAGGAAAACATTCAACACCAACGGAAAAAAAACGATTTTTTTTCCGAATCAAAAAAATGCACAATACAAAAGCAGCAGATGGCAAGAAAAACTGAAGCAAACAATACACAAGTTTCCACTATACAGAACTAATAAAATTGAAGTCACCTGTCTAATTTTCTCAATTCCTGTTGCAGCAATGAAATCTGGAAGCTGAAATGGTTGTTTCTCAATTCCACGCTTCCCCTACAAATAAAACAAAAGAAAACCCAAAAACCGATGAGATACAAGTAATTTCACATATAAAAATTACAAATAAAACCCATCTTAATCACTTCAAAAGTAATAAAATTTTAGATGAATCTAGGCCGAGCATTAGGCACAATGGAAAGACATCTGAAATTCAAAGCAAAGTAATTAGAACCTCAACAGTGAAAAAATTCCCTACATCCACCATGCAAAAGTATGCTATTCTACTAGAAATTTCCCCATTAGCATCAGATATATATCTATATCCCAACCCACACTAGCAAATATATTTAAAGAGAACATCCAAGGGTCCTCTTTGCAAAACACATACAACTCCAGGCTCCATGGTTGACACAGCCGCAACCCTGCAAGAACCACATATATACATATAAGGGAAACCTTATCGACTTGATCTTTCCTCGCCCTCTGCCCTAAATCCCTTGTGTTGATTATCTCCATCAATCAAGCATTCATATTTTAATACGTTATTCAACATTAGCAGGATTACAGACCTGCAAAAATTTTCTCTTCTGACACCAATGCCTTGGTACAGGAACAGTATTTCGATATGCCTTCAAAAAGACCAGCAACTTAGGGTCTGCCGCAGTTGCATCCCACACCTGAATAACAAAAAAACAAATCAATTTGTAAGGAAAATCGGTGAAAAGTAAAAGGTAATTATCAGAAGTGACAAGTGGTATATAAAACAAAGAACAGGATTAAGTGTATAAAACAAAAAGATATGCTAAAACCAATGTAATCAGATTGACATCATAATAAATTCTTAACACATCTTTATCTTCTCTCTTCTTTTTTATTTATTTATTATTATTTTTTTTTTTTTGGTAGGAAACTGAAAACATATTGATAGGAAAAGATTTAGAAAAGTGGACAGGAAATCCACTACTAAGCATTCAAAAACTAAAACTGCCCCAACTATGTATAATATGTGTATAGGTCTATATAAAAATAATATAAAAAAAGAGAGAGATATACAGAAACAAAGCTGCCCCAAATTAAAATGCCACACAAATAGCCTAAGACAAAACAAAATCAAGTAACAGAAGCTTCCCAATTTTGAAAAATGAAAACAGAGGACACATGTTTATCTTTGTACAATTCTCTGATAAACATTAACATTGTTAAGCACATACAGTACTAAGTAGGTAAACCATACTAGAATACCAAAAAGTGTGGAAAAAACTCGTACAGACCAAAATCAAACAGAGAACAACAAAATCATTCATAAGTACCTCAACAACATCAGGCCTTGAGCAGATCTGTTTCAGTTCAGCAATCTTCATCCGTCGTTGAAGCTGGAAAAAAAAGTATAGATATTCTCTCTCAAATCTCATGCCAACAAAAGCAATAAGAAATGATAGCAATCATAAAATATAAAATAGTCATAAAATCACATTTAACATTATAAAAAATAATAACACATCAATGAAGAAGCAAAAACCTTTTTCTTCTTATTTGAAATGCCTTTTTCTTTTTGTTGGTTGTCCTGCTCTTCATCTTCTGAATCGGAGTCAGCCTTCTTCTTCAAGTCTGCATTTTGGGCAGACTCGTCCTTTTTATCATTCTCCTGCATAAATACAACCAGATCAGCTCCAGTAGAAACACTAACCAAGAAAAACAAGAGTAAACCATTCCAACAGTCAACTAAATTTCTCCCACTTACCTCAGAACCACCAGTGTCTTGAAAACTAAATTTCTCAAAAATCTTTCTAAATTCATCATCAACACCATCAACTAACTCTGGCTTTTCTGGGACATACTCAACTGTAACTTGTTCAACAACCTAACAATTGAATTCAGAAAAGATAAATTACAATTACTATGTATCCTCCGTAATTAGCAGACTATAAAGATCCAAAACAAGAAAAGCGAGTGAATATTTCATGGTCATACTCGCACAGACAAAGTGACTTTAACAAAAATTAACATATAAAATACTAATGCAACTTTACCAAAATATTACGGAAATGTGGTAAGCTTAAAGGTTCCAAGTCCAAATTTCCACAACTAAATCATTTTTAGTCGCTTAACATTAGATGCTATCACCAAAATTTCAAGTTCCATATCCATAATTCCCTTTCAGCTACTACAAGTTAAACAAAACCCCAAATCGTTGGCTCGCAATGCTTATTAATGAATTTCGAAAAACCCATTTGCTTCAGTACTCCAGCAACAAAAAGGTCATAGGAACACACTGACCTATTAACTAAATGATTCCACGTATCATTTCAATGCTTCCTAATCCAGATCTGTTTGTGTTTTTCTTTTGTTTATCGTGTTTATGAAATAAAATTAAATCAAATATAAGCCCAGCAATTCTACTCGTTTCAAGAAACGGCACATGCTCTAGCTTGCAACTTACACATCTCATTATCTCTCATCAAAACCCCAATTTCAACACAAAAGAACATGCTACACCCTAAAACAAAGCACACATAAAACTAAAACCCTAAAACAAAGCACACATAAAACTAAAACCCTAAAAATCTCGACCTGTGGTTGAGGATCGGCGTTTTCCTTAGCTTCATCGTCTTCGGTTTCATTACCAGCTTCGGTATTGGACTCCGGTGCCTGCTGAGAGGCCTTGTTGTTCTTCTTCTGCTTCCGTCTACGACGGCGCCGTTCGCTCTCTTTGGACTTCTTGGCAGTGGTGGAGTTCGGGTTAGGGTTTGCAGCGTTCAGATCTCCGTTCGATACAACGACGCCGTTTCGGAGCGGTAGAGTGTCCGCGGTCATGATTTTGTGGATGATAAAAGGGGCTGAACGGGAACGTTTTTTCAGAGAGAAAGAGAGTCAAGTGCGAGAGACGAGAAGGCGCTTTTATAGTTCAATAGCCTCGCGAGAGAGGCTAACTACACCTCACTCAAATACTGATTACACCCATTTTCAACAAACAGATTGAAAACAGGTGTATTGAGAAATTGAAGGGATGTATTTAGTTTACACCCACAGCTCTGAAATGCGAGTGTCGGTTAAAACCCATACAACTTTTTTTATTGGGCTTTGATTAAAGCCCAATATTTCCAATTGATAAACACTTTAATAATCTCATTATTAAAAATTAATACAGTAATCATAAATAGATATTTAAATAACTAACATTGCATGTCATTACAACTTAGCTAAATGCATGCAATTGTCATGATTGTTCAAATAGTACATCAATTTTGGCATGCTACCCTACTTAACGGAGTGGTTGAATTTCGAAGCTTTTAAACCGAAATTATTCAAATCAAATTTACGATTCAATTTTATTTATTTAAATTAAATTAAAATTAATAATTTTGAACCGATTTAAAACCTATCACAATTAAACGGAGTTCAACGGAACTAAAATGGCACCATTAAATATGCTCCTTTCAATCTAGGATATGAAAATCTTGTGACAGTAATGTAATGTAAGAGAGTTACATTGATTACACCTTGAATCAACGGTCACGATCGTTTAATCTGTAGCGGACAATCCTGTCAATTACCTAATTTACAATCCAACCACGCTCTAAATGACTTAATAAAAAAAAAAAATCAAAGTCAACATCCAACGGCGAAGACACGTCCAATCTAAAGTCACTGTTTGGTAATTTTCTTTCCTTGTTCGTGTCGCAAAATGACACGTGTTTCTCATTCATAGGAAGAAAAAAGAACAGACAACTAGTAAGGGCCCACCACATCTTCTTCGTTCTGTACACTCAGATCTCAGGAAGCGAAATAATAAAATAATAATAAATAAATAACGGAACGGAGAAACATAATCTTTGCCTGTTTTTCTTGCCAGAACACTCTGTTCATATCTCTTTAAAGAGGAGGACACGGACCCGTACGTATTTAAACCTGCTAAGTTTATGAATATACGTAGATAAGATAACATTATATTTAGAACGAAGAAATGGGTGTGCAGGAAAACGGGAACAAGTACAGGAGGATGCATGCTGCTGGCAACGAGGAAGATGTTACGTTGTCTCAAATCCAAGAACAAGAACAGGGTTTAGTTAAGAATGTTAACACGAAGAAATATGTGATTGCTTGTGCAGTCTTTGCATCTCTCAATTCTGTGCTCCTTGGCTATGGTATTTTTTCTCTGTCTCTCCTTCTAAGTTAGATTCTCTGAATTTATTACGAGTTTTGAGCTCGCAAGCCGTTGTGTATGGACAGATTTAATGCTGAGTACTGTCTATGATTGTAATTATGGAATCTTCATTGGTTTTGGTAAACACTTGGAAATAGAATTGGACTTGTAATACTGGATTGGGTAAAAAAACATGGTGTTAATCATTCTTGGTTGTAACATCAAGTTATTCTGCTAAAGTATCACAAGATAGGGGCAGTTGGTATATATGCTGCAATAGAAATTTATTTACCTGTTTTTTGTTACAATTTTAGATCAATGTTTAAAGGCATGTGTTTTTCCATTAAAAACATCATGAACCTATAAGGACAGTATCTGCCACAGATGGGCTTTATGTATCTAATTATGGTTCTTTTTTATTGTTTTAATTAGATTACAAATGGATGACTAGTATAGATTTCGTAATGTTATCAAAATGTACCCTTTGAGTAAAGAGATCCCACGTGGAAAGGGAATGGACGGTTTATCAAACTTCATTTACGAAGTCCAAAAATCTGCATGCAATGCTTACTTCTCCCAATAATTTGGAAAATTGGGAATTGCAAAATTCATTCATGGCTGTTTTGTTAACTGGATTCTTAATTTACAATGTGTCGCAATCACTCTGCAGATGTGGGTGTAATGAGTGGAGCAATTATATTCATTAAGGAGGATCTGAAGATAAATGAGGTGCAACAAGAAGTTCTTGTTGGAATTTTGAGCGTAATATCACTTTTGGGTAGTTTAGCTGGAGGGAAAACATCAGATGTCCTTGGTAGAAAATGGACAATAGGCATTGCAGTTGCTGTTTTTCAGACAGGTGCAGCTATTATGGCTCTTGCTCCTTCTTTTGCAGTGCTTATGATTGGCAGACTCTTGGCTGGTGTGGGGATAGGCTTTGGGGTTATGATTGCACCTGTATACATAGCAGAGATAGCACCCTCCGCTGCTAGAGGATCACTAACCTCCTTTCCTGAGATCTTCATAAATCTAGGAATTCTACTTGGATATATCTCTAATTATGCCTTTTCAGGACTGCCTGCTCATATAAGCTGGAGGGTCATGCTTGGTGTGGGAATTCTTCCATCGGTCTTTGTTGGGATGGCTTTGTTCGTGATCCCTGAATCCCCAAGGTGGTTGGTGATGCAGCACAAAGTTGATGAAGCAAGATTAGTGCTTTCAAAAACAAATGAGAGTGAAAAAGAAGTGGAGGAAAGATTGGCAGAAATACAAGTAGCTGCCGGGATTGCTAATGCTGACAATTATGAAGCAAAAGCTGTGTGGCGCGAAATCTTAAATCCTTCACCAGCAGTTAGGCGAATGCTGATTGCAGGTTGTGGAATCCAATGCTTCCAGCAGATTACAGGTATTGATGCAACCGTCTATTATAGCCCCACTATTTTTAAAGGAGCTGGCATTAAAGGCAACTCTGAACTTCTTGCTGCAACAGTTGCTGTTGGATTTACCAAAACTGCGTTCATCTTGATAGCTATATTTCTTATTGACAGAGTGGGTAGGAAACCTTTGCTTTATGTAAGCACAATTGGCATGACCATCTGCTTACTTACTCTGAGCATTACTCTGAAATTTATGGGGAACGGACGAGTTGGGATTGGATTGGCAATCTTATCAGTTTGTGGAAATGTAGCTTTCTTCTCCGTAGGAATTGGTCCCATTTGTTGGGTATTGTCATCTGAAATCTTCCCTCTAAGGCTGCGAGCTCAAGCTTCAGCTCTTGGGGCAGTGGGGAGTAGGGTCAGTAGTGGTGCGATTGCAATGTCCTTTCTCTCTTTGTCTCGTGCAATTACAGTAGGAGGAACATTCTTCATCTTTGCACTGATTTCAGCTCTTTCCGTTGCTTTTGTCTATACATGTGTCCCGGAAACAAAGGGAAAGTCTTTGGAGCAAATCGAAATGCTCTTTCAAAATGAGAGAGAATTTCAAGGGGGAGAAGTGGAATTGGGAGATGCAGAGCATCTAGTGCAGGAACGATAGTGGTGGCATTCTTCATTGCTGAACCATAGAAATTCATGTAGATTATAGTAGTATTTGAAATTCTAAAAATTTGTATCATTAGCGAGTTATTCACATCTATTGCGTGGCCTAGCTACATAGTTTGCATTGTAAAGTATTCTTTTATAAATCATTGCACTAATGGTGATAGTCATACATATGACAGGAATTAGAAAAGAGAAACTAAAATTCTGTCATCTGCACTTTCAACATTGCTCTTAATGCCATGGTGACAGGAATATATATTCATCTTCTGCTCCCATTCCTGTATCTTACACGTCCACTGGTCTCTGGAAGGAACAACTAGGAAGATTTGGCATATATTTGTACAACATTATGCTGAAATATGGAAAGAAACTTCTCCTTAACTCTAGATATATTGTGGTTTTTTATTTATTTTATGACACTGAAACATTTTCTTCAATAATTATTTATCAGTTTGGCTCTTAATGTTGTTTATATGTAAATGGCAATAACTGTAAATATGGAAACCATTGAACTATTTAAAAATGTTATTCTTCTTCCCTTTATGAACATATTAAAAGCGATAGAGCTTGAAATCTCATGGCTGGAGAATAGCATATAATATAAAGATAAGGACTACTCATAAAGCTATAATTGATTGAACATAAATGTAATTTGGTCCACAGGGCAGCTAAGCAAAGCAATTTTGTTTTTTTGCATTCAAGCATTTGAATTAGACACCACAGATTAAGCAGCTTATTTATCCAAAAGTTTTACCAGAACAACATTAAATTGCAGAGAGAGAAACAAGAGAAAATATGCAGCCATGTGCATCCTCCAGGAAATACTACACCATAATAACAACTAACATGGAACACATTCTGTAAGTCCATGAAATAGGATTAGAAAATAGGTTCAGGAAAATTAATAAATGAATAGAAATAGAGAACTGCAGATTTATGCCTATTGGTTTTGCTTCTGTCAACCTCTACAATGGATGACCATCAACTCAAAATGCTTTGGAAAATCAGCAAGAAGTTAGTGTTTAAGCTAATCAAGGCAATATGGCAGTAGATAGATCACCAAATTTGCATGTGATGAGCCAATAACTTTCCTGGAAAACCCATCATAGTTTTCCTGGAAAACAATCAAATTCACATGCAATAATCAATGCAATCGAATCATCAAACATGTAAACTGATATTACTCCAGAGACAATACAACTAACCATTTTAAAATGATGCAATACTTTTTTATCCATTGACTTAAACATGGAATATTCTTTTGTTCATACTAATATATGTTTCTGCCCAAATCATGCAAGAAAATGACTACATGAAAATTAATTCTTAAAGATAATTCATTGAATTTTTTAATGACAGCATAGGTGCAGAATATTTTATTCATGACATCTTAAGATTTAAGAATTGTCAGTTGAGCTCCAAAATGAAGAATAGTTCTAACTATAACACTAGTAACTAAATTAGTATTGATTATTAACTTATTAAGTACAATATTTATGGTATTAATTTAACCATTCATATTATCATATTAACAATTTACACTTATCTTATTAATTTAGCATTTCATATCATCCTATATTGCTTCATGTTATTATACATTAACGATTTACATTACTATTTTAACACTCAATTCTCATATGGTAAGGGATACAAATAAAAGATTAAACGTAAAATTCCAAAAGTTGCTAATAATTTTTATGGTGAGGAGGGATACAAGCAAAAGATTAAATATGTAATGGTGATGGAGACAATGCCTAGAGGTAGGTGCCCATATTGATTGGAAGCTAAGAAATCACTTTCATAACTTATTTAATTGTAATGGACTCTAAAGAGAGAACTTATTTCTTTGGTCCTGATTAACAATCATTTGTTTGCTTTCCAGAACTCAAAGGCTAATAAGTTGCTTCTCAGTAGAGTGAAATTAGAAAGAATCAAATCATTGTTTTCTTCCTCAAAAGAATTATAAGATACAAAATGCTCAACTTATCACATTCTACAAGAAAAGATTCTTTTTCCTTACAAAATTCTTTTTTTCTTACAAAATTCTCTAACACAACTTGGTGGAATAATACTTTACCAGCCACACACCCAGTTATACTTAACATTACCTCACTGCAACTGTTGATTAAAAATTAGAAGATCTCATTCCAACAAGAAGTAAACAAATGAATGATAAGCAGACATTACACTTTTTGTAGCTATAAGGCATTTACATTTAGAAAAGCTTGATCTATGAAAAACAGGAGATGATGAACAATCCAAGAAAATAAAATAAACATTTATTTTAGATAATCACAAATGGTGTATATAGGACAATTAAAATTGTTCTTTTATTCTATACTTACAAACTTGATGCGGAAGAATTGCAGAAGATACAGCAGTCCAACATTAATTGATAGACAATGCTCCCATCTTCAACTCTAAGCAATTTACTTTGTTTGTTCCATAAATGCACAGTGAAACTTTGTCTGCGAATAAGCTCAAGTTTATTCTGCAACCATTTTGAATGCTGCTCATTTCTAGGCCCCCGGAAAAAACTTTGAATTCTGCTCCAATCAACAGGATAAAAAGCAGATTGTGGCAACACATTGAAGCTGAATCCAGGTCTGCCATTCACTCTAGAAACAACTCTTGAGACTAAATATGGACCATTGTGACCCCATTTATTGCCATCAAATGTGAGTGAAAATTCTTGTATGAACTTGAAAAGTAATGGATGATTCTTATCAAAAATCAGCACAGCATTGTTCAATCTGGTCCAATTCTTTGTTTCAGAATCCATGGTTTGAGCTCCTATTGTATTTCTCAATTTGGATAATTTTTTTAACACTATGACATCTGTATCTAAATATATACCACCAAACTTGTATAACAAAGCAAGTCTAAGTAAATTAGACAGATTTTGACCCAATGAAATGAATCCAGGATCAACATCTCCTTTCTTCAATTTATTGAACCACACTTCTGCAGGAGTATTCTTGAATATATAATAAAAATCAGGCTTAACTGCAATCACTTTAAAACCCTTATCCAAAAATGGCTTAAAAGTAAGACTTCCTTTTCTGGAATCCAATGAATTTGAAACCATGACCAAACAAGCATTTGGATGTAACTTAAACAAACTTTCCATAGCAAAAACTTCTCTATCACCAAATGACTCAAATGAAGAAATCCAAGTCATGAAAAACTTTAACTTACATGAAGAATTCTCAAAAAATTCCTTCACTCTAGCTGAAAACCTCCTCGATTTGGCTCCCGGACGAAGAACCTTGATCTTGGTTCTACTGTTATTCACTTTCATTGGCCTAGAAACAACAGAACTGTTCATAGGCACCAAAGAAAAGTTTTGCTTCTGAAATAGATGCAAACGTGTTTTTAAAATCACAGGTGGGTTCTCTTCTTTCACAGCATACAACACAGTAGAAGTAAACTTTTGAAGTGACTCTCCGGCTACTTTTTCAGGCAAGGTATTGGCGGGAAGCGGTGAGATTCTGGCGGGAAAAGAAGGGAGATGAATGTAGAAAACAGAGAAGCCATTATAGAATAAGAGGAGAACAAGAAGAAGAGCAAGAAGTGAAGTGGGTAAGCAAAAAAGAAAAGCAAAAAGAGATCTTTTGATGCTTTGCAAATGCCGAAGAAAGTAAACATAATTTTGATGAAGTTTGGTTATTTCATACATAATGTTTGTAGGTTGGTCTTCACTTTTTTGAGAGTTTGGTTGTGGGTATGTGCAGTTAATGAGAACAGAAGCTTCCAGTTTGCAGAGATTTAATGGAGGAAGATAATATTTAATGGAGGAGGCGGCAAAACATCAAATATATTGTATTGGTTTAGTGTGTTTTGTTTTGATTTGGACATTAGGAACCAAAATGTACAAAAGCAAGTGGAGTTTTAATTTTGCTCACTTTTGTGGAGAGAACAGTGTAGAAAGAGACAATACAGCGCTACTCTACTTCAAGCCAGCTAAGCTGAGCTAAGCTCATGTTTTTGTTTATTTAAATTTAATAAATAGAAATACGTCGTCGTTATATTACTGTAATAAAATTATTTAATTAATAAAATAAATAAATTATAAATATAAAAATTAAGAAATATTTTTTCTATCTTATTTATTTATTTTTAATTTTTTTTAATTTATTATTAATTCATAATTTTCTTTTTCTTAATTAATAAAATAATCTCACTTTAATGACGTAATAATATTATTCTTCATAAAAATTTACAAAACTTATCATTTAAGAATAAATTTTTTATCTCACATAATTCATGTCTAAATAATATTTTCTTGCAATTAATTAACACTAATTTATTTTTCAAATGTGTATTGATAACTTCGACTCTATCTTATCATTGGATAAACATTTATTGTAATAATGTATTACTTAGAGAAGTAATTTACTTACTAATCAAAATACTTACTAATCAAAATGCTTGATCATGTTATGTATGTACATTTAAAATACATTTGAAAATACATTATGCAAGATAAACGAGATTAATAAAATATTGTTTCTTGATGTATCAACTGATTATGAACAATCTTAGCATAATGTGACCTCCCTTCCCCTTAACTGCAAATATTATTTTAATTTCCTGAAAAGGCCTAGTCTAGTTCTGTAGAGAAATGTAGCCAGTCAAGCCATACTCGTACTGAAACTGAGCCTTAACCCAATGCTATGGGTTCCACAAATGACCAAACTATTGGAGAGTTGAATTGCAATGAATTCTCCTTTAATAATATAAACATAATAGATAGAAGATTTCAAGTAACAAAGTTAAGGACAACAACAGATATACAATGATAAAAACTTATATTAAGATGTTAATTACCTTCATTTTGCTTGGATCAACAAAAAAGAGAAGTACAACATAAGTTCCTTTCAGTTCTTCATAAAATTTAATGAAATAAATTATACTACTAATTCACATCTTAGGGTCAGCGGGGGCACATGCCCCCGCTTAGTCCCTATGCACCCTCCCACAATACCCTGCAGAAGCTGAACCAAAGGTTACCTGTGCAGATAGAGCTTGATTGATGCAAGAACAAATTCTCAGAGTAGGCCTCTTCTTCTCTTGTAATCACCAACTGTCAAGGTCAATGCATGTCTCCTCCCATCGTTCTCCGGGACTTGGCATCCAACAGTTGACTCTATCCTCTGCTTCCTCGCCATGAATCCTGCCAGCACTCCCGTAGGTCCACCAAACTTCTTAAGTGCATTCAAAGAGATATCAAGCTCAAAATCATGCAGCACATTTGACTCTGTCCCTTGATCAACTGGAGCATTTGTATCAACCAACTTTCCTGCACCAGCTGCAGCTTCCAAAGCTGCCGCTGTGGCTGCCATGCCAACCTCTGCCATCACTGGCTCAGCCCCAATACCGACTGCATCTGCTGCTGGTGCAGTATTCTTATCACCATTTTCCTCGGCAGTCTCCTCTCCTTCATCAGGCTTAGAAAGATAGTAATTCCTTGACCTAGTCCACCTTCTTGAAAATGGATCATACCCAGCCTCCCCTGCTTTCAAACTTGTATTTACTGGTTTTAGTCCTGATGCATTTTTGAAGTTCTCAACTCTGTTCTTTCTATTCATCTCAGCAAGCCTAATAGCCTTAGTATCTTTTTCCTTCAATCGCCGTGATGCCTCAAGTTCCAGCAGTCTTGTCTTGATCCTCTCCACCTCTGCTTCATCATGCTTACTTTGTGCAACTTCCAACTCCCTCCTCAGACGGTCCTTCTCAGCAGCAACGTTTAATGGCCTTGATGAGGCCGATTTTTTTTCTTGCAACATCTGTTTTACAGTAGCTGCTGAATAGACAAATGTGTTGATTTTTTGTATTGCCTCCTTTTTCTCCAACACATCCTGTTTGCTTGGCATCCGACCACCACTTCGCTCCACCTCTCTAACCCACTGCTTAAACTCCTCCTCAAGTGGTGGAGAGTCTGAAACCATAGCCATCTGCCACCTAGCAGCAGAACTTTCATTGCCCCAAATAACATTCAGATACTTATATGTTGTCTTGTTCTCTAGCCTGTACGACCGATCAGGCTCTGTGGCATCAACATTTCGGACCATGCAGAGCCTGTAGATAGGCCCAGTCTTTGACCTTCCAATTCCAACCCTCACTAAGCAACCCACAATCAACTCCTCAAAGAATGGCTCCATGAACCATTTTGCAAGTTTTGACCTCCTGATGGTAATTTCCTTTATGTCATCAAATGTCAGACCCTTTGAACCAGACATTTCCCTCTCATCATCACTGTCAGCCATTCCACCATCCCCAGTCGACCCTTCATCTTCACTTTGAGACCTACTTTCGCTCTCACTCTGACTTGAGCTACTCAGACCTGCAGGAGTAAATGCTTTCCGCTTGACTGGTGAAAGAGCCCTGCTGCCTGAGCTGCCCCTAGCGGCATCCCTCAACCTACGGTGAGCCTCTGGGTCCTGCTGTTTCAACCGTTTTGCTCTTAGCTCATTCAATGCATCATC
>JAXCLQ010000004.1:6119901-6231542 GCA_035584115.1 Cedrela odorata
TCATCATCTCTGGAGTCACTTCCAGAATATGAACCCTCACGTCGCCTTCTAGAGGGAGGTTGAGAGTGCCGGTTTCTTCCTGCAGTATTGGTTCTGCCAGCTGCCTCCAGAAGCAGATTTTCCAGGTCTGCCATGGTCCACTTGTCGCCCTCTGTTATGTGATGATTTGCAATCTACCCCGAATAAAACCAAGCATTAATCAACTTTTTCAACAGCCAATCACAAAACAAAAATGACTATGTTCATGTGACCATCGATTGGAAAAAAAAATCCCTAAACTTCACCAACAATATATACTTTATGAATAAGTCTACATATTTCTAGCAATTGAAAATTTGAGTGCAATTATACCTTGCAACTTCCTAATATTTCTCAACCACAAGAAGGAGATCATACAGAAGTCAACAAGTATTTACATTCTCAACCTACAGATTCATTACAGAACCACAAAAGTACAGTATATAAAAGAGATACAATGCATGAAAGGCAAGCTGATACAACTTTCAGGTTTCTTGTACGACGACGGTCATATGTCTTAAATAAGCAAATACTGAATACTGTAATGATCCCAAAATACCATGTTCAATGTCCTATATCTGCGATACCTGTAGAACACTCTACATATTTTGACATTAATTGAATGAACTTTCCAAATACAAAAGCCAGTATTCCCCAAGAACACCGGAACGAGGAGAGTAGGAAAGAAGCAAAAGTAAAACAGGATTCATATTGCCATCAAAAACTAAGTTGGAGGTATATTTCCCAATAAGGCTATCATCAAAACCTTCATTAATGCCTAAGTGGCAGTTCCCTGGTCCTAATGATAACTACAAAATCAGAAACTGGAATGTCCAATTACTGGGCACACCTTTGTCGCTGTTATCTCCCCTATGGCACTCAACTACTAACCAAAAACTACATTCAAACAATCAAATGATTGAATACAACGCAACAAAACAAATTCAAGTACTCACAGCTCATTAATTTCATAACTCAAATACCAAAATGCCGACACGCAAATCAATTGCATCCAAAGACAAACTTTTCAATTAAATAAAAACTGTACATATTAGAGGAGGTGTCAAATTTCATATGCATTTTAAAATTGGAAGCTAATACCAAATATAAATCAAAGTTCACCATCTGTTTCTGTATAGCCCACAAACCCACACATCGGGAGATTAAAAATGCATAAAATATCAACTCTTCAGCTGGTTTTTTCAAAACAAAACACATCGGTTTCCCAAATTGTCATTTCCTACCATAAATCACATAAAAACGTCGATGCTGTTAAAATTCTAATCAAAATTAGATCTTTTAAACCAAAAAGTAAGAAAGGGAACGACGACGAGCTAATCGTGATTAAAGTTACAGTAATTTAAATCATGATAACTGATAAGGAGATGGGTATACTCGCAAATCATAATCAAAACCCTAATTAAACAATCACAAAAAGCGAAACAAAAATCAAAATCAAATAAATTAAAAAAGAGAGTTTGTAGATTACACCTGATGTTGATTTTGCTCTAGATTTTGATGGATGAAAATTTCAATCGGACCCCGTTTAGGTTCCTGATTTAAGCAACGAGGAATCGAGGGAGAAAGAGAGAGAAAGGGAGAGTGAGGCTATTTATAGTATGACCAAACGGCGTGTCGGTTTGAGAGCAAATGTCGGTATTAATTGCAATAAATAAAAACATAAAAATATCAATAATTTTATGTTTAATAATTGCAATAATTGAGCATTCATAATACTGTCGTAAATAAGCAACGAACGAAGATTCGGTTAACTTCGTTTGCCTTTAGTTAACGGCGTCAAGAATTTGAATGATGTAACTACGGATGAAATTTGAGTAACATGGTTATTAAACTATTATAATTGTGTTATTTATTTATATTTTTATAATATTTATAATAATATTTTTAAATATTAATTAATTTTATTATATATATAATTAAATTTTTTTAAAAAAAGAAATAATTATAATTATAATTATAATTTTTTTTATTAAATTATAAATAAATTAATAATTATTTAAAATATTAATTATATAATAAATTAATATTCTTATTATTTATTTCATCTCTTCAACGGTGACGTTAAAGAGTCATAAACGACATTGATTGACGGAGACGGACAAAATGCTCGTAAGACAAAACTCATCTGAGTTAACTAACACTCACGTCTGTTAAGAATATTCCTCTGCTTCAGTATCCTTATATATCAAACCTTAAAACAGACAGAACGGAAACTAAAGCAGAAGTGCGTTGACTTTCTGTTTTCTTTTCTTTGACAATGGATCAAATCCAGCACAAGTACATCGAAGTACAAGGATTGAATCTTCACATCGCCGAGACGGGAACAGGTTTGTCATCCATCCCATTATAATATGTACTAATCCTACTTACTTATCATGCACCCACCACCAATTTTTAATCAAATGCCGTTAATTTGTTATTGATAAGCTTCAGGTACTAATGTGGTGGTGTTCTTGCATGGATTCCCGGAGATATGGTACTCTTGGCGCCATCAGATGGTGGCTGTAGCCAGTGCTGGGTTCAGGGCGATTGCGCCGGATTATAGAGGGTACGGCCTTTCTGACTCACCGGCTGAACCTGAAAAGGCTTCCTTTAATGACACGATAAGTGATCTCCTCGCCATTTTAGATCACCTCGGACTTACTAAGGTATTTAGTACTGTATTGTTTCTTAAGAAGAAATGAGAAGTATGTTCTAGTGTTTCTGTTCTATATTTCAGTTTATAAATTGATTGGTCATATGTTCCTTATAAACAGGTCTTATAAAGACCTTCTGTTCTATAGACAGTTATTCTTAAGTTCCTTTAAGAAGGGTATTCGCTAATATGCAATTGAGATTTCAAGTTGTGCTAGATGTTTCAAGTTTTGTGTTAGAGTTTTCTGGTTGGTATTTCAAGTTTTTGTGTTAAGATTTTAATTTATGATTTCAACTTCAGTGTTGAAGTTTTAAAATTCTGTGTTGGCCGTGTAAATATTTTATGAACGTATAAACTATATATTAATGTTTCAGAATCAATGTATTCAACAAAGGAAAAAAGATTTTATTTAAGATTAACTGCTGATGATAATGATTTTCTCTCTCAATTGTATAGGTTTTTCTTGTTGCGAAGGATTTTGGATCCCGGCCTGCATACCTGTTTTCAATTCTACACCCAGAGAGAGTCTCCGGAGTTATTACAATGGGAGTGCCATTTATACCTCCAGGTTCCGTTGATTACAAGAAACACCTTCCCGAAGGTTTCTACGTATCAAGATGGCAGGTAACGATTGCAGCTTCATTGCTTATAAGTGCATAGATAGCAATTGAGAAACAATATGACTCTTTTGCTACTTTTTGTATCTCTGACATGCAATCAGGAACCTGGACGAGCAGAAGCTGATTTTGGCCGCCTTGACGCCAAGACAGTGGTAAGGAACATTTACATCCTCTTCTCCAGAAGTGAAATACCAATAGCAGCTGAAAACCAGGAGATCATGGATTTGGTGGATGCTTCTACTCCCCTTCCGCCTTGGTTCACAGAGGAAGATCTTTCAGCATATGGAACTTTGTACGAAAAGTCTGGATTTCGAACTGCATTGCAGGTCCCATATAGGTAATGGCTTGACCATATATGGGATTGACTTGTATATTTATATTCCATAGCATTTCACAGTTCAGCTTCCACTGTCAATATCTACTGCCAGCATATTGTAGTCTATCAACAAGGGTTGCCACTTCACATTGCAGATTAATGCTGCTTATTGCACCAGAGGATTCCATATTAATCCCAACTAAAGTCAGCTGAGTGGTTGGAAAGTTACAAATTAACTTGATTTTGTAATGTTATAGATCAATTCGGGAAGAGTTCAACATAACAGAATTAACAGTTCAGGTTCCAGCACTGCTGATCATGGGTGACAAAGATTATTTCCTAAAATTTCCAGGGATTGAGAGCTACATAGGAAGCAGCCAGATGAAACACTTTGTCCCAAAGTTGGAGATCATTCATTTGCCTGAAGGTACCCATTTTGTTCAAGAGCAATCACCAGAAGAGGTGAATCAGCTACTCCTCACCTTCCTAAACAAACATGTATGATTGCCTAGGCTTCCTTGTAAGTATATGTCCAAGGATTTAATGGAGGCTATGTATGGGAGTTCTTTACAATTACTTCGATGTTACACGAATAATCAGTGGGATTTAGTATCGAGGAATATATGTTCTTTCTGTGTGGCATGTAATGGATGTTAACAGTGTTTGCTGGTTAATAAATAAATTTATTCCAGGAATTACTAAGATATTCATGTCATGTACAGTGATTGGTCAAGAGAAGAATTCAGAGAAATGAACATATGCATCTCAGAAACACCTTACAACTGAAATTGAGAATCTCCATTCGGATACCTTAGAATGTGTATATGTTGTTTCATGGCCTCTAGTACGTCACAACTTCACAAGGTATTTTCAAGATTTAAACTCCATATCTGGGAAAGTTTAACCTGAGAACACTGTTGCTGATCAACTTTGTAAATCTGTATTATTGAATCCCCAGCATCTGGAACTTTTCACTGCTGTAAAATCACAGCAAAGAGATATTATATGACTGCTGTGAACTTCAACCTGAGGTTGCCTCATATGCTTTTTATGTATTGACAAAGACAAAACTATGATCTCTAATATTATTCTTGACTACTAAAATCAAGTTACAAATTAACTTGATTCTGTAATTTTGTAGATCATTTCAGGAAGAGTTCAACGTAGCAGAATCTACACTTGAGATTCCAGCACTGCTGATAATCCCCATAACCTGCCTACCGAGCACTCACCTTGCTCGAAGACCCAAGTGTCAAATAAGGCCCAAGAGCTAAATAATAGCCATGTAACGAGTAAGAACTGAGAGTATCATTCTTGTTAGTGCCGAGAATTTGAAGACACGATGACGGTTAGAGGAAACAAACAGAATTCCGAAGATACATGGGCAAATCGAGAGTCCGAGATACTGAGAATCCGATAAAAAAACACTGCTTGTTGACATGTGGCAGCCAAAAAATCAGTATCAACAATTATGGCCTCAAATTTTAAGGGATGGAGGACTACATAAGAAGCAGCAAGGTGATAGACTTTGCCCCTAAATTGGAGATCATATATTTACCTGAAGGGACCCGTTTCGTTCGAAGAGCTATTGACACAAGAGGTGAATCAGCTATGTATGATTGCCAAGGCTTCCTTGAAGTATATGTCCAAGGATTTACCAAGGCTTATGGATGCGGGTCGTTCGGAATTACATAGATGCTACTTAAATAATCAGTGTGTCATTTAGTATTGGGGAACATTTGTTCTTTCTGTATGTAATGGATGTTTTCAGATGCTATGGACTGTGCTATTCTAAAAAAATTGAAGGAAGGCCTTCAATGGTCCCTGGAGTTACTCGATGGATTTTCTCCTTGATCATAAGATGCATAAAGAATTTGGTCAAATTCCAAACGTAATAAGATATATTGAATAGGCAAACCGAGCTTCTTGTTCTGAAACTGTTATTCTTGAGGTTGACAACTCAATATATTTTCGGGAATTATTACATCATTCATGTAATGTGCTGTGACTGGTAAGCACAAGAATTCTGATGAAAAATCTGAAAAATGAGAAGAAAATGAGCATATAGATCATAAAAACACTAACCACTCAAATTGAGAATCTCTATTTGGATCCCTTAAAATGTGTACACGTTATTCATGGCCTGCACCATAAATTATTGTATAGTTCATAAATTACATTATCTTGTAATATTATTAGTCCTCCTTTGAAAGCATATTGGGTGCAACAAAACCATCGGTATCGGTGATATGTGACACCAAACTTTCGGAAAAGAATCTCTCTTTTTTTGTCTTCATAAACCTCAAACAGACACACAAGCTAAAACACAAGTGCGTTGACTTCTCTTTTGCTCTGAAAATGGATCAAGTCCAGCACAAGTTCATCAAAGTACAAGGACTCAATCTTCACATTGCCGAGATCGGAACAGGTTTGTCATTCATCACACTCAAAATGTGTACTAATCTCGCTTATTTATCATGCACCCACCAGTAATTTTAATCACAAACCATTAAGTTGTGATGGATAATCTCCAGGTCCGGATGTGGTGTTGTTCTTGCATGGATTCCCGGAGATATGGTACTCTTGGCGCCATCAAATGGTGGCTGTAGCCAGTGCTGGTTTCCGGGCAATTGCACCTGATTGTAGAGGGTATGGCCTTTCTGACCCACCTGCTGAACCTGAAAAGGCCTCCTTTGAAGACACGACAAGTGATATCCTCGCCATTTTAGATCACCTCGGACTTACAAAGGTATTAATTAGCACTACATTATTTCTTAAGCTGAAATCATAAGTATATTCTTGTGTTTCTGTCTATGTTTCAGTTTTTAAAATTGATTGGTCTAATGCTCCTTTAGAAAGATGTCTTATTTTTGTATTGAATTTTTTCTAAAGAGCGTCTGTTTCATTTGTCAAGTCCCTCTAATACAGGGGATTCCCTAATATACAATTGTTTGAGATTTCAAGTTTTATGTTAGAATTGTCAGGATACGTTGCTCATTTTTTTCAAGAAGGATTTGTATCTTAGTTTTAGGAGTTAACTTATTGCTCTAGCAGATCTTGGGAGGAACCTAGTGATTTTAAGCGGTAATGTCAACTTTAACGTTGAATTTTTTAAGTTCAGTGTTGGGAATATACGTTGCATGCATGTATAAACTATATATTAATGTTCCGGAAAAAATGTGTTGAACAAGGAAAATGGCTTATTAGCCATAGATTGTTAATGATTTTCTCTCTCAATTGTTTAGGTTTTTCTTGTTGCAACCGATTTTGGAGCCCTGTCTGCATACCTGTTTTCAATTCTACACCCAGCTAGGGTCTCCGGAATTATAACAATGGGAATCCCGTGTTTACCTCCAGGTCCCATCGATTTCAACGAACACCTTCCTGAAGGGTTTTACGTATCAAGATGGCAGGTATGCTTGCAGCTTCATTGCTTATAAGTGCATAGATAGCAATTGGGAAACTATATGACTTTTGCTACTTTTTGTGTCTCTAATGTTCAATCAGGAACCTGGAAGAGCAGAAGCTGATTTTGGCCGCCTTGATGCCAAGACAGTGGTAAGGAACATTTACATCCTCTTCTCCAGAAGTGAAATACCAATAGCACCTGAAAACCAGGAGATCATGGATTTGGTGGATGCTTCTACTCCTCTTCCTCCTTGGTTCACAGAAGAAGATCTTTCAGCATATGGAGCTTTGTATGAGAAGTCCGGATTTCGAACTGCATTGCAGATCCCATATAGGTAATGACTTGATCCTATTTAGGTATTGACTTGTATGTTTACATTCCTTAGCATTCACAGTTCTGCTACCACTGTCAATAGCTACTGCCAAGATATTGTAGTCTAACGGTGTGTGTTGCCACTTCACACTGCAGATTGTTGCTGTCATTATTCCAAAGCATGGTAGATTAGTCCTTTATTTGTGAATTCTTACTTGATTTTGTAATTTTGTAGATCACTTCGGGATGCGTTCAACATACCAGAATCAACAGTGAAGGTTCCAGCACTGCTGATCATGGGTGAAAAAGATTATTTCCTCAAATTTTGGGGGATTGATGACTACATAAGAAAGGGCAAGGTGAAAGACTTTGTACCTAAGCTGGAGATCAAATATTTACCTGAAGGGACCCATTTTGTTCACAAGCAATTACCAGAAGAGGTGAATCCGCTAATCCTAACTTTCCTCAACAAACATGTGTGATTGCGGAAGGTTTCCTTTAGAATTACAAAAATTACTGGAATAATAAGTGTGTCACTTAGTAGTATTGGGGAATAAATGTATGTTCTTTCTGTTTGGCATGCACTGGATGTTATTCAGAAGCTACTTTAAACAACTTGAAGGACAGCCTAAAATGGTACTTCTAAGTTAATTGCATTTTGCTCAGAAATCATGAGACTCCTTTAATTGCATTTTGCTCAGAAATCATGAGACTCCTCTAGAACATGGTTGAATTGTAAACACAAGGTGTTATATTGAATAGGCTGAACGAGCTTCTTTTTCGGAAATTAACAATGTTCTTGAGGTTGACAAATGAATATATTGTCGGAATTCTTACAATATACATATGTAATGTGCTGTGACTGGTAAGCACAAGAATTTCCGAGGAAAAATCTGAAAATTAAGTAGAAAATGAGCATATGTATCTCAGCAACACCTAAAAACTCAAATTGAGAATCTCTATTATAAAAACCCTTAAGATGTGTATATGGTATTTCATGGCCTCTACTGCACATGGTATTCTGAAAAAAAATTACAACTTCAACTTGGTATCTCCAAAAGCAGAATTTGTAGATCTGTGATCCTTAAGAACTTCAACCTATCAGCTCACAGATAAGGATTCATAAACGGCTCAAAACCAAGCTTGTCTTATTTAATATAAGCAAAGAAACAGCAGAAATAAAGAAGGAAAAAAAGACCATAAAAACACAAATGTTCATATATTATATCAAAACCAACTGCTGGATATTAAAATGAAAGCTGCATGGAGCTTGTAAAACTGTCTTGCTATCACAGTCATTCCATTAGATTGACCAGGGGCAAGGTACCATACTCCTAAAACATTCTGGAATTGGTGATTGCAGAAAAAGTATCCAATTATGAAATGGGCCTGGTCCTAAACTGCTGCAAGAATATAGTTGACCTGATTGCGACAAAAGAACTGAACTCAGGCAGACTTTGGCTGATTTGGTGTGAAAACTGCCAAGAAGAACATCTAAATTCTCTTCTCAAGAAGTGAAATTCCCATACCAGAGAAAGGTAAGGAGAGGAAGACCTTGATATTTGGATTCGATTCTCCAATAATAATTCCTTACAAGTAAGGCTTCACTGAACTATCCGATTTAGTTATGCTTTCAAGTTAGAGCAATAGTCTCAATTCCTTTTTTATTTTTTTCCAAATGCTTTAATATTTTATATTCCTTCATTCTTGTAGGGAACCGCGTGAAATGTTAACCATAACCAACCCAAAAATTGAAGTTCCAGGGCTATTAATAAAGGGTGGCAAAGACTATTACCTCCAATTTCCTGGGATTGAAAAGTACATAACAAGGGGTGACGTGAAAGAGCATGTGCCTGATTTGGAGATCAAGTTCTTGGCAGATGAAACCCATTTCATTCAAGAGCAATTCCCAGATCAAGTGAATCAGCTCATCATCAGATTCATTAGTAAGACATCTGATCAAGATTAAGAAGACTAGCAGCTTACGGCCACTGAGCTAAATTTTTCTAAGTTCATAAGAAATGTTTCTTTGCACTGCAGTTGGAAATTATGTCACTATAACGAGTGAGTACTTGGTTGATTTGTTTGAGTAACGAGGTGAGTGCTATGTAGACAATTCACATAGAAGAACAATTAACTATGCTATGTAGACAATTCATAAGAAATTTACAACATAAAAATTGAAAAATGCATTACAAACATTTAAATATGTGGACAATTCACATGGAAGAACAATTAACTATGCTATCATTTTCATATACAAGCATCCCAGCCTACATCAAGACGACGAAAAAGATTAAAAAAAAAAGGAAAGAGAAAATCTACAACAAATAGAAACAAAAAGGGGGATCAAAAAAGGGAAAATTAAGAAAAAAAGATAATAGGGGCAAAACCAGACAAAATGGTAAATCAAGACTGTAATACGGCCATGGGCACTGGCCGCGTCCAAGAACAAAATCTCCATTTCTTCAGTTCTCATGGCACTCTACATGATTCGATTACTTCACTTACAGCTTTATGAGTCTCCGCTGAGATCATGTTTAGTGACAGATGAAATGCCTGAAGAAGTTAAAAAGATAAAGAATTAGATGATTCTATAAGATTAACCAAGTAAATTGCTTTGATGGAGGCATCAAGCATCATGTTCAGTGGTCTGTGGCCGCAAAGATAATTTTAATTTTAGTCACATTCTAGAAGTTCAATTACAGTATATACATACCACAAATCTCTCCAGCACAGGTACCAAAATTGCAAGGTTGTGATTTGGGAGACATTCAGCAATTGCAGCACGTATACTCATGCTGTTAATAGCAAATAAAATATTGATTTCAAATAAATTCTACCCAAAAAGAAAAAACAGAAAAAAAAAATGACAGGAAAACAGGGGAACCTTTCGGTTGAAAGAAAGGCAAGCAGCAAGGCTGCATAAGCTTCCACAATCATCTTCTCCGCTTCTTTCTCCCCTTCTAGTACTGCTGCCTCGACATTCTGTAGAATGCAATACAATGCAGAATTTAGCGAGTGTCAGTTATGATTAAATATACATCAGCTTGATTGTAAGAAATTAAAAGGCTTTTAAGTTTCATTGACCTATACTCTTTGCCTAAAAGATATCAGCCAACAGATAACAACCATGGTAGAAAAGACTCAGCAAATTGTATGAAGAAACAGATCGTGGGACCATCAGAAGATTTTCATGAGTCCTCAATCACAACTCTTTAGTATCCAATTTGCATTAGTATGCTTGATGAAAATACAAAATTCCAATAAATAATGAGAAAAAGTCACTCACCAAGGGCCCTTCATTTCCTTCCCCAGCTGCATCACCTGCCCCTCGGTTAGCAAGAAAGATGGAACATAGTAGCGGAATCACATCCCTGTGACTCTCTTCTGCTAATCCCTCTGAATTAGGTAACGGGACCCTGGCTGCTGCAAGCCGTGATCTGCAGTAACCTTACTGTAAGTTCTAAATTAAAAAAAAAAATTAATATTTTTTTGTCACACACAAGCAACTAATAATTATGTGAGGCATCATAGGCTCAGATTCTCTGTTTAAAAACAGATGATGAGATCCTAAGGAGCAGTCTGGCAACTTGAAAGATAAATCTCCATGTTTAGTAAGTTATTTCACAAAGTGTAAGGATGACTACTACTAGGACTACTTACCCAAATAGGGATAATCATAAATGTTGAAAAATGGCATCTTCAATCTTCTCGATTTTTGCAAAAACAAACTTAAAATTATAGTTACCCCAGGTAACATCTCATTTAGACAGGACCTTAGAAAAGTATTAAGTTTTTAACTGAAATAAAGGAGACATTGGTTTTTGCGTACTGTAGTTAGGAAAAATAATTGGAAATTATAATGTCCAGAAATGGCCTTAGATACACAGTTTTCAATACGAATTAAATTTAAAAAGGATTAAAGTTAAAAATGTATCATAAATCTGAAGTCAAACTTTAGGAGATATAGATAAATAAAGAGCTGGTAGCAGATAAATAACTTTAGTGTAAACAAAATCAGACCAATAATTCAAAGTGCAATATGCCAACAACTTATACAAAGTGCATATGCAGTAAGAGAATAGTTATTAAGAAGTAACAATAACCTGTTATGTCCATTCTTCTCTACCAAGTTCACAAGCAGGCCCAATATAGCAACAAGAAAATCTAACTCTTGATCAGTCAAATGTATATCATCCTTACGGTCAGACTCCAAACCATCACTGAAAGGAAACAAAGACGTGCTGAATGAGGGGAAGTGGCCGGCAATCAACAAAGACATAGTCTCCAGCCCTCCACATGCAGCTATTTGCTGGCAGCCAATGGGGTTGTCATTTGTTAAATTCATTAGAACCTGCCCACAAGTTAATACCCATATGTTAGTCAAGATAACGACCTACACAATAGGGAGGCCATAATATGACATATAACAATTCAGTAATGGCAAGGCAACCTCATGCTGTCTGCACCACTGTCTAGTTCAACCAATAACTAGAAAAGTTAACAAAATGTCAAAATTTTATATATTGGAAGTACCTTAACAGCTGTGAGAAGGCAATCAGCTAAAAGGGTGGAATTCTCTTTATCGCCGGCACGAGAGCATGAACTTTCATGAGAAAAACGAAATTCCCCATTACTTGATCCCTGGTGTTTTCCCCCATTATTCGATTGCTGCCGGCAATTTTCTCCAGTACTTGATTCTTGTTGGCTCATTCTCATTTCATATTGATACCCATCTTCAAGATCTCTGTATATGATCCCACTTCTTTTAGTTTGATACTTTTTTTGTTTCCCAGATAGTAAGTCCCACTTTGAGGGCTCAAAAGCATCTTCATCAAATGCATAAGGATCTTCGCTATCCTCGAAAAACCCAAACTGCTCATCTTTTCTATTGTTCGATCTCTCTACAACGCGGAAGTTTGACTTTGAACCATTACCACTTAAGGATGTTCCACCATGAGAACTCCTTAATATCCCACTACATGAACTGGACAAGGAAGAATGGGATCTCATTTTTTGAAGGCAATTGTCATTCATGGAAGTAGTGGTAGTTTCAGAATTGGCTTCAGAATAACCCAATCGATCAGTGAATGACCGCAGACTAATCTCAGATATATTCAAGCTCTTCTCAGAATTGGACTCAGAACTAATGAGTATGACCTCAGGGCTGTCATCTGAGATATATTAAACAAGAATAACAAAAGTTAAACGAAAGAAAGAGGCTGCCACATACTGCATTGTAAAAGAACTATCATGTACCTTTACAGTCAGCAACACAAGCCAATTCAGAAGCATAACCAGCCCGATTCCCATCCAAAATATTGTACGGTTTTCCATCAATGGAGGAGGATGAACTTCTAGGTAGATGAAGATCTAGAAGTCAAACGGAAATCAATCATCATTAAGGGCCAGATTTTAATAAAAGATCATTTGTTCAGTAAAGCAACTGAATATTTTAAGAGTGTTGGGAGTTTCAAAAGCAAAGAGCATGTATCAATTAAACTTACTTTCAAAGGTCCATGACTGTGTTAGATGAATAAAAATGGCATAATATTTCACTCCTTTCTCCAGTAAAAGGAAAAAAAGTTTCTCAAAAGCAATATATTAAGTGTGTTGGGAGTTTCAAAAGCAAAGAGCATGTAACAATTAAACTTACTTTCAAAGGTCCATGACTGTGTTAGATGAAAAAAAAAAACCATAATATTGAACATAATTTCACTCCTTTCTCCGGTAAAGCGGAAAAATGTGTCCCAAAAGAAATATTTCAAGAGTGTTGGGAGTTTCAAAAGCATAGAGCATGTAACGATTAAACTTACTTTCGAGGTCCATGACTGCGTTAGATGAATAAAAAAGACATAATATTGAACATACTTTCACTGCTTTCTCTAGTAAAAGGAATAAAAGTGTCTCCGCATGTATTTATGCAATGCACACACATATTTCTAGATATTCAAAAGTGCATTATATCTATACATACACACATATACTTGCAAACCTTTTTGCTAAATCAACTAAGATAATGTCTTTCAAGACATCCAGTAAATGGTCAATTAGATTACTTCATAATTACTATTCAGAAATGACTTACCTACTTCTTAAAATTAGCTACCAAAGTAGGATAATTATTTAAGAATCCCTTTTCCAATAACTTACCGATCACATTTTTAGTCCAAAGGTACAAGAATAGTGATTTTCAACTTCTCAAGAGCAGTCCTAAAATATGGCCTAATATAGATACTAAGTGCTCTCTATATAGAAAAGAAAGAAACAAAAGCAAAAGCAAAACAAAAATGTAAAAAATAATCTATAGCACAACTCATTACCTGACAGAATCTTGATAACACTTATAATAAGTTCCATAAAAGATAGCTGGGATTTATGTGACTCCGAGTTCCCTTTCATTCCAAGCAAATGACTCTATACCACAAAACCGAGAAAAATAAATAAATAGAAGATTAAATGTTAAAAGTTTAATGATTCTGGCAGTATTGGATTTTGCAACAGAAGTGATAGGGGAGTTTTTTTTACCTGATTATCTTTACTTAGGAAAGTAGCATTTTCCATGATTTTCAAACATTTTAAAAGCAATGCAGGGCTCTGCAGATCCAGGTCATGTTTTGCATAGTGAGTAGATGGTGAACTATGTTTTACCCAACCCTGCATCACAATTTATCCATGCCTTTAGAGGAACTTCTTCAAACAATAATCAAACTCCATTAAAAAAGTTTCCCATAAGAAATTCACCAAAAAGAAGACATTCAATATTCGTTATCTAATGGATTGAGAACCAAGGTCACAAACTTCCAACAGTTGTTCAGAAATATGCTTATTCACCTAGGAAATGATGATATGATGATTAAACCCTCTCCCCTCCCAAAAAAAAAAAAAGGAATGTATTTGTACATACGCCTTCTCATGTTGAATCCAAGAAGTCAAAAACTTAAATCAAAAGTAGGTAAGTGTCCAAAAATGTCAGAAAACTGTAGTACATCAGCACCAAGGATAGCAGAGGAATAGCAATGACTCCACAGCTAAAATGAAAGAATTAAATTTGCAAAAGCCACTCCAAAGGATAGCAGATGGACTCCTCCCCTCTTCCCCCTTTCCTCAACACATGCATTAATTGACAGAAAATGCCAATTCAAACAAATGAGAATTAAAAAAAGGCTCATAAGTTAAAGTATTACTATCTCTGAACTTTGTTTCATTTGAGACATTACACTCCAGATATAATTACAAAAAAAACAGACAACGAGTTAAAACAAACATACAGGCTCACACCTCCATAACAGAATAACAATTCATGATGACCTCAAAGACCGCATCAAGTCCTCTCAACTCTCTTAGTTTTTCCTTGAAGTTGCCCCAAGCCTTCCTCACTGTGCCGGTGTCTGATCAGATGAAAATGACAGAATTGTACATAAATAAACAATCAACAGAAAAAAGAAAAAGAAAAAGAATATAAAATGCATATCAGTGTAATTGTAAGCGTATATAAATACATTTTTGCTAAGTCCTACACAGACTTACATACATGTAATACGTACACAAAGAGCTATATTTTTGGAATGAGAAAAACAGAACACAGTTGAGGAGTTGATTACAACTTGCAATATGCAAAGTATCGAGCAGGTCTCCTGCCTTGAATCATATTTCAAATACTAGCCATAAAATATATTGAAAAATTAAACTAACCATGTCCAGCAGGGCAAACGAACAATTGGAATTTGCAAGGAGAAACAAAATAAATAAATACAATAAAAGGACGTATCCAATACAGAAGAGACCTAATTTAGGATGGCAAGACAAGCCAAACAAGGAATGTATTTTGCAGTTCCTAGCAAATGAAATTTATGATTCAGTTGCTAGTACACAAACGCTACAAAAACAAAAGTCATTCGATGAGCACTTGACATAAAAATGCCACAAATTTTGATTTATATAGATGACCATCCATTACATCACCATTCACCAAAACGCTAAAACTATTTGATCATATATGATCTGACTTTGCAAGTTCAACATGGCAATCCAGATCAAGCATAAAACTATCAGCATCTTAAACATATAGCAGAAAGGATGATTTCCCACAATACCTTCGAGAGAAATTTTAGATAAGCAAGCCTTCTCCATGGTCAACAAAGATATCCATTTTGGGTTTAACTCTGGCCTCAGCATTCCATCATCTCCACGGCTTGACTTCAATTCCTTGCAACTGACGAGGATTTCCTGAACCTTGGAAAAAATGGCAGAGGAACTTGAATCTAAACTTTTAGCCGTATCTCGCATGATGTCAGCATCCTTTCGTAATGCCAAAAGCTTAGAACCTATTTTCCGTGATTTGTCTTCAGTAGCTGTAGAGATGACAGGCTTCAACAATTTTATTAGAAAATGAATGCACCTGGGAGACTCCAAAAGGTGATCATCTTGACCCTGATATAGAAACATTTAAGCACCCCATTAAAAATAGTACAACAGGGAACAAAAACATCCGGAAAAGAAGTAGGCAGTCTAATTTATATCCAAGAATGATTCAGTCAGATCAAAAGGCCTTTTCAAACATGAAATTCTACTTCATTTGCAAATCTTATAGAGTATCTCCCGCATATATAAAGATAAAGGTGTGATCATGTAAATATGAGCTCCATAAATGATTTGAAGCAGTTGTTTTGTTTATATATATTTAAACATCAGTGAAAATGATACAGTGAATATATTCTCAAGTTCTGAGTATGGTTAGGGACAGTTAAAATCATACAGATCATCCATTAATAAACAAAAGAGAATTACAGCTTCAATATCTGAATAACTTACGTCACTAGTCAAAACGTAAAAAAGGGCAGCAGCAGCAAGGTTGCTGGGTGAATCATCAAAGCTGAGACCCAAAATAGTGTCAATAATAGTCTTTGCCAACCTGAAAACATGTTTCAAAGTTAATTACAACAAAAACATGGCACACCAATTCTTATTTCCGCAAGACAGGAAGCTAACATTTATGTAAATTAATCATACAATATAGTTAATACAATCATTTAGCTAATCACAGAAACTATAATCTCACAAATTTTGATATGCAAAATCATTCCGAGTGGAAGCATTATGAATATTATTCCACCTGTAATGAATAATCAGAGTCTATCTAACCATATATCTAAGAGATTACAACGTACAGAACTTTCCCAGACAACTTACAAATCTATAAACAATTACGAAAAGTAACTGATTTCCTAAACCCCATAGGGCATTGCAAGGATAGGTTATTGAATAAGGCTATGATTAAACTGAAGACGGGAGTTGCTTAGCTAATCACAGGAAACACATCCTTTCACAAGCCACCTGTACTAAAGAACCAATCCGGAAAACTTAAAATCTGCAACCTCATCCTTGCATTTTCAGCAACAAATAACATATTAAGGAAGCTTGACGACCAATTACTACCTTAAGAAAGCTTAAGAATGATATTGAAATCTTCAGATTCACATAACTCGCATTCCAAAGTTCGAAAATTCGACCTAAAACATTAAAACCGAACATTAGACCTAAAACCCTGAATTAAAATCTAGAAAAATTCGAGATCCTCTCAAGATATACATACCCAGTAAGCCAATTTGAAACATTTCTACGCATCTAAAAAATCAAACTGCAAATTTTGCAAGATTCGCAATGAATATTCTAACTTTAAATAGAAAGAGAAACCCGTCAAAGAATTCTTGAAAACCCACATACCCCTCAGTCGATATAAGTCTTCTCTGCTGAGCTGTGCCGCAAATCGATAACAAAGACAGCAAACTAGCCCTCCTGATCCTCACCTGGGACCCTTTCTTTAACCCATCAATGGCGAAATTCACTTCATCAACGTGCTCCATCATCTCTCCGAACTCCTGCGCCTCCATAAGCGTCGAAGTCGGCGGAATCAATGGCCCAGAATACACCTCCTTCTTTTGTTTCTTTGACTTCCGAACGACGCCGCTATCCGAATCAGTAAAATGGGGTCTTGACGGGGGCAAAGTTGAAACTGAATTATTATTGAGCTGGTGGTTGTTCTCTTGTGAGGACCAGAAAGAGGAGGAATCTTGAGAAGACGAAAACGGGAAACTATAGAAATCTTGAGGGGTATCTTGGGAAAGAGATAAAGAATCTCCGAACGGATCCTCCAAAACGTAGTCGTCGGCGTCGACGTTTGACAAATCAGAGTACGTTCTCGCTATCCCTCGGTTCCGGCGTCCGTACGTCCTAACAATCATCCTTCGAATCTAGAAGCCGGCGGCGTCGTTTTCCTAATTCGAAAAAAAATCTCGAATTTCGCATTTAAACAAAACTTGTAAGGGTAATTTGGGAAATATTAAAAAATAAGAATTGCTACCCGAAGAAGAGTAGTGTAGAGAAGAGAAGAAGAAGGTTTGGATGAAAATGTCGAGCTGTTTTCAATTTCAGTGTTCGAATTTTTTTAACTCTCGGTATTTCCTAAAAGGGTAGGACCTGCTTTATGATAGCTATGATGATATATCAACGGGAGGTGAGGGGTATTTTAGTCATTTGAGTTGATAATATTTAGCATGCTATGATAATCACTTGATTTTGACTGTGTAACAGATGTAATAAAGTATGCTTGTTTTGTAAAACTTATTATTTAATTGTGTAATAATTTGATATTTACATTTTAAAATTTCTAAATTATACTTTCAACTTTTAATTAATATTTATTTTATTTTTTCAAAATATATATAATAATTTATTATATTCTAAGCAGTAATTAAAGTTATAATTTTTGACACATCTAGTTACAAATTTATAGATTCGTGTTAATTTAAAATGATATAATTATTAAATAAATAAATATGACACGATTATTAATCATATCGAGTTTAAATTTAAAATTTTTAATATGTTAACTCGTTTATAATATAATTAAGAATTTGAATAATTATAATATATTAATTTAATAATTTTTATTTTTTATATTAAAAAATAACTATATTTATCACATTTTAAAAAATATTTAGTTATACTTATATTAAAATTTATTAATACTTAAATATATAATATCGTAAGTGTCATAAAAATATATTATAATATATATATATATATATTAAACGAGTTATATAATTACAATTTATTTAATAATTTAATAATCGTATTAAATTTAAATTATTGACACGATTATTAAATAAATCGAATTCAAATTGACTTTTATTTAATACGATACAAATACAGTAAAATACATATTTAATAATTATTATAAATTATTAACACAATTGTTAAAAAAATTTAATTCAAGTCTATTTAACACGACTCAATACAAATACAATACAACACACAAATTCACAATAATCCGAATCTTCATCTCTATCTTTAATTCAAGTCTTAAATGGCAAGTAATGAATGTATTGTTGTTAAAACCCCACTTATAGAATATAAATAGTGACACGGGTCGGGTCGATCCATAATTAGTTGGGCCTGATTTCTTTATTCAGCCTCAGCTTTCCTTTTTTTTTTTTTTTTATAAAATATAAAACATATAAATTCGTATGTAAGAATGTATACATACAATTATGTAATTTGATATTATTTCTTAGTATTTAAAATAATTATATAGTCGTATTCGATTGGTGGGTCCAGGCTGAGCCGTAATCGGGTCCAAACAAGCCCAAGTTAAAAGTTGAATGACATAAGATGATGATGAGGTGGAAGGGGTGGTGGTAGGTACAAGGCACGTTAATTGCGATTCAAAGTTAGGCGAAAATCATTATCAAGTATTACAAGTAGTAACCTAATATTTTTTTTAAATAATTATTTATTTATTAAAATTTCACTATTTTTTATTATTTATAAATTACATCTAATTTGGTGTTAATATATTTTTTAAAAAATATTAAATAAATATAATTCAAGAATTCAAACCTAATTTCCTTGTCATATTAAAAAAAATTGTCAATTAAATTAATTAATATTCATAAAATATTTACAAAAAATAATTTCGTGTTAATAATGAGTAACGGGAGTCGGTCCGTTCGAGCTGGGGAATGTCAGAACGAGGCTAACTCCATCCCCATTACTCATTTAAAAAATGTATTCAAGTTGTTATCCCTAATGTCATCGAAGTTGAGAATTTAAATTATCGTACCGTATTAAATAGAAATTAATTAATACGTGACTCATTTAATAATTTTGTTAAAAATTCAAAATCTTAACTTGATAGGATTATGAAATGATTAAATGAGTTATAATTGTGTCACTCGTTTAATATATATATTAATAATATTTATGATACTATATACATAAATATTAAT
Source organism: Cedrela odorata (assembly GCA_035584115.1). Lineage (NCBI taxonomy): Eukaryota > Viridiplantae > Streptophyta > Magnoliopsida > Sapindales > Meliaceae > Cedrela > Cedrela odorata. Next base: position 6,139,526 of record JAXCLQ010000004.1, read on the forward strand.
AAATTTTATTATAAATACCTTTAAAAAAGTGATAAACATAACTATTTAAAAAATATAAAATAATAAATTTAAATAATAAATGAGTTAGAATATTATAATTTTTAAAATAATTAATCGTGTTATAAATAAATTAATTTGAGCTCAATTAAATGCATAAAAATGATACTATATACACAAATACTAATAAAATTCATTATAAATACAATTAAATATTTTTTAAAAAGTGATAAATATAACTATTTAAAAAATATATATGAAAAATATAAAATAAATTTATTAAATAATAAAACATATTATGATTTTTTAAATAATTAATTATATTATAAACAAGTTCAAATGTCAATAATTTTAAATTCGAACTTAATTAAGTGCAAAAGAATGAATTCTATTTTTAAGAAAATAAAAAATTCATGACATTCCGTTCATACTCGTCATATCTTGAAATTTGAGGTCATACATACTCTTTACTTTCTAAAGTTCCTTTATAAAAGAAAAAGAAAATAGATTTGTCTAAGGACCTATTTGACATAGATTCAAATTTAATTGGACTTATATATAATTATATAAAAACAAATGTAGCAGTTAGAACCATAAATGACGGGGCTCTATTTGGGAAAAGTAACAAATTCGTGAACCAAAATAATATTTTAATAAACCACAAAAATATTATTTACTAAATTTTAAATAAATAAATAAGTTAGCAAACACAAACCGAACAAGCCAGATAAGTCAGATAGACAGATACAACTTCACGCGAAGAGTCAAAGTGTCCGAATCTGGAAACCGCACTCCAACCATAAAGAGACTACCAATAGAAAACCGACACGTCATAAAACACAAACCTATCCTTCCTGTCCCCACACGTTTTGAGAAATTCCAAAATAGTCCACCTACTTTAAAAAATATTTCCAGTTACACCCCTATTTTTTAACACGTCAGCGTGCTGGAAATTGCGTAATTATTCGAAAAAAAAATCTATAAATTAAAAAGAAAGCCTCCATTTTACTGTAAATTAATAGAATTTAAAATTTTATTTTTTATTATTCTCGTCGTCATTGGAGTACTAATTTTGACCTTTCGCAATATGGATCTAGGGTTTCCATATTGTTTTCGAGACTCGTTATTCAATCTTCGGTATCGTCATCATTATCATCAAGACTACAAACCCTAGCAATCAACACCATTCGCTGATTTAATCAATCAAATAAGCGGTAGATCAATCGAAGAAGAAGTTGTTTTACGATCTATCTAAGGAAAATTGTTTCTGTTTTAAATTTGTACAAAAAAAAAAAAAAAAAAAAAATCGGATCAAATCTTAAGCACTGATGATGATCATGATTTTCTTGAAAGAGAACAAACCTCGTGAGTTTTGTTAGACTTGATTTGACGATGAGACAGAAAATCGAAGACGAGAACTGAGAAAATTTTGATTTTGATTTTCGGGAGATCGTAGAAAGAAAGAAAGAAAGAAAGAAAAATGTATAAAACTGTGGTGTTTCAAGGAAAGGAAATATTGGGTGAAGTGGAGATATATCCACAACAACAACAAGGGGAAGAAGAGAACAAGAAAGTGTTCGATGAAATCAGAATAACTTACTTCTCGGAAGCAAGTGAGAGATGTCCGCCACTGGCAGTGCTACATACCATTACATCTAGTGGGATTTGCTTCAAAATGGAGTCTAAATCATCGGACAACACGCAGCTACATCTTTTGCACTCCTCCTGTATCAGAGAAAACAAGGTATATATCAACCCAAAATTGAAAAAATATAATTAATAATTAAAAAGAAAAAAAGAAAAAAAAGGGAACTTGCAGCTGGAAAATAAGCCTTCTGGACCAAAAATAATAATAATAAAAAAATTTGGCAAAGGACAGATGTTGAATGGAATTAATTGTACTGAATTTTTGGCAATTTCAGTGGACCATTTTGTTGTAAGGAGCTAGAGTGAACTTTGTGAACAAATTTTGCCTGAATTGGCCTAAGTTTTTGATAACTATTGGAACTTAATAGTTTTGTTCAGAAATAGAAGTTATGAACTGATTTTGTTTAACTTTGAACTCACTGGCTTTAGTTTGGTTATAGAACTTGCTAAATTTGGGTAATTTGATGGAACTTGTCTGATGTTAAGAATATGTTTGCCCTATGATTTTTTATGACAGTTGTATTGTCTTCATCTTGTCATTTGTTTTGGTTGATGGATATTCTTACTTAATGATGATCATGTCAACGCTAAATTGCCTGGTACAATTGTAATTATTATTATTGTTTTTGGCTGTAGCTGAATTAAGGAATAAAAGAAAAAGTAGAAGACTTTTGATAACAAGTTTTCTGGTCTTGGTGGCTTTCATTTCATTGTGCAATGTATTTATGATGTTAGAGTATTGAATACATAATCTGGAGTTGTTATTTATAAAATCTCATATGGATGTGGCCCTTTATATAGTTTGAGAGGAATCCTGCATTTATTACATGTGTTTTGGTTCATGCCATTCTGCTTATTTCAATGATCATGCTCAGATATGGATATTATTGGTGAACATAGATGGTGATTATTGTTTTGGTATCTACAGACTGCAGTGATGCCCCTGGGGGCAGAGGAGCTCCACTTGGTTGCCATGTATTCTAGGAATAATGAGAAGCAGTATCCATGTTTCTGGGGATTCAGTGTTGCATCTGGACTGTACAATTCTTGTCTTGTTATGTTGAACCTTCGATGCCTTGGCATTGTATTTGATCTGGATGAAACTCTCATAGTTGCAAATACAATGCGTTCGTTTGAGGATAGAATTGAGGCTTTGTTGCGGAAAATAAGCACTGAGGTGGACCAGCAACGTCTTGCTGGTATGCAGGCTGAGGTCAAGCGCTATCAAGATGACAAGAATATTTTGAAGCAATATGCTGACACTGACCAGTTTATTGAAAATGGGAAGGTGATCAAAGTTCAGTCCGAGGTTGTTCCAGCCTTGTCTGACAACCATCAAACTATTGTTCGCCCACTTATACGGTTACAAGAGAAAAACATTATTCTAACACGCATCAATCCGTTGGTATGTGTTTATGAGCTCCTAAGTAAACTGCATCAATACATTGTTTTGTTGTTTTTTAAGTCCTGTTGTGAAATTAACCTTCCATGTATCATTTTTCTTTTAAATTTTCTGATTTGTTTGCAATTTAATGTCTGTTTTCTTCTCTCAATCATTTGAAATTTGATTGTATCTATATTTGCATTGGGACTTCAAGTGTTCTGGAATATTTATCCTTTGTTTTGATCAGATGGTATAAACATCGTCCATTTTTATGATGATTCTGTAATCCTGTTTCCTGAATATGTACTCTGTAAATTCATCAGACTACTTTGGTCAAATAACACAAAACTCTTGTATCTCCATAGATTCGCGATACCAGTGTTCTTGTGAGGTTGAGACCTGCATGGGAAGATCTGCGGAGCTACTTGACTGCTAGGGGGCGCAAGCGTTTTGAGGTTTATGTTTGCACAATGGCAGAAAGGGATTATGCTTTAGAAATGTGGAGGCTTCTTGATCCAGAGTCAAATTTGATAAATACAAAAGAATTGTTGGATCGCATTGTGTGTGTGAAGTCTGGTAAGTGGCATGATCCAGCTTGCAAATGGCTTCTGCCTCTTTGCATCCTTTTCTTATTGTGGTAACTTTTTATTGAAATACGTAAAATAACTTGTTCTCTATGCTTTAACACTCCTTGTATTTTATTTTGTTAATAGGTTCAAGGAAGTCACTGTTCAATGTCTTTCAAGATGGAATATGTCATCCTAAGATGGCACTTGTGATTGATGATCGCTTGAAAGTGTGGGATGAAAACGATCAGCCTAGGGTGCATGTTGTTCCTGCATTTGCTCCATACTATGCTCCTCAAGCTGAAGTATACACTAGCTGCTTTTAGCTATTTAGTTTGAAATTCAATGTTGCAATAACACACACATCCATGCCAAATGGTGAACCATTTTTTGGCAACATGCACTCATCATAATTTGTTATGTTGCAGGCAAATAATGTTATTCCTGTCTTATGTGTGGCAAGAAATGTTGCTTGCAATGTTAGGGGTGGTTTTTTCAAGTGAGCATTCAAAATCTCTATAAAGTGTTCTTCCATGTACAGACAGAGACACATTCACCCATTTGTTGTCTCAATTAAAACTTTAAGTTGTGAATCAATTAAATTTTGGTCCAATTTGTTTATAACTTGGTGGCATTTTTTCGCTTTGATATAAACTCTGAATTTGATAACAGAGAGTTTGACGAGGGTCTCCTGCAAAGGATACCAGAAATTTCATATGAAGATGATATCAAGGACATTCCTTCTCCTCCTGATGTGAGCAACTATCTAGTTTCAGAGGTTAGTCATGAATATTTTTGTATTGTTCAGATATTTATGGAGTCACAACTTATCCTTCATCAGGGTGTCCTAACCCATGCATTTACCCTATCTCCTTGATCATTTAAATGTAGTATTCTTATATATATGCATGCGTATATTTCTTTTTCACTCTTGTTTTTTCTGTTGTCCAGGATGACGGTGCCACTGAAAATGGAAACAAAGATCCACTTTCTTATGATGGCATGGCTGATGTTGAAGTTGAAAGAAGACTGAAGGTAACTAGTATTACTATTTTTTGGCTCTTATTTTATTTATTAATCCATATATATTTGGGTCTTTGAATCCTAGGTTAAGAGAGATGCTTTTACTTTTTGGCTATTAAGGTTAAAGGCTTATTGTTTTGTCCAGGTTGTCTTGTTGATATGTAAAATTATTATGTTTTATGATTCTGTCTTCTTTATGGACGGCAAATATATATTCACACTATATGCATCAAAGTTAGAATTAGTTCCATTTTTTCCTGCTTTTCTTTCACGTAGGAGGCAATTTCAGCTTCTTCAACAGTCTCTTCCGCCATTGCTAATTTAGACCCAAGGCTTGCTTCTCTTCAGTATACAATGCCATCTTCTTCTAGCTCCATCCCTCTGCCAACATCTCAAGCGCCAGTGATGCCATTTATCAATATGCAGTATCAAGCTGCAACTTCGTTAGTTAAACCCTTGGGTCATGTTGGCCCTCAAGAACAGAGCTTGCAAAGTTCTCCTGCTAGAGAAGAAGGTGAGGTGCCAGAATCGGAATTAGATCCTGATACGAGGAGAAGGCTTCTCATATTGCAACATGGGCAAGATACAAGAGATAATGCACCAAGTGAACCTTCCTTTCCGTCGAGACCCCAGGTGCAAGTTTCAGTTCCACATGTGCCATCACATGGAGGCTGGTTTTCTCTTGAAGAAGAGATGAGCCCGCGTCAATTGAACCGGGCGGTACCCAAAGAATATCCTTTAAATTCTGAGCCAATGCAAATTGAGAAGAATCGGCCTCATCATCCATCTTTTTTCCCTAAGAGTGAGAGTCCTATTCCATCTGACAGGCCTCATGAAAATCAAAGATTGCCAAAAGAGGTAATCCATCGTAGTGGTTTTCTAAGTTGTAGCTCTGGGTTGTATGCAGACAGGTCTCAGTTATTTGTGACAGATGGACTGTATCAATCTTATATATCATATTTATTTGCAGGCACTTCGTAGAGATGATCGGCTGAGGTTAAACAATACACTGTCCAGTTATCAATCTTTCTCAGGTGAGCTATAACACATTTAATTAGGTAAAACCATGTCACCCTTGGTATGCACTTATGGGCGATGACTAGAGAGATGCTGATAACAAATGAAAGACGTGCATTTTCTTCTAATTTTTTTTAAGCTTTTCAGATGTTATGGATGATGTTTTTGTTTGCTCTGGATTATAGTCTTATCTGATATATGCAACTTATTATATTTATAAATATATTCATTATGCTTAAGTCTGTTATTTTGTGGTTTCATTTTGAAGGCGAGGAGATTCCTTTGAGTAGATCATCTTCTAGCGGCAGGGAATTTGACTTTGAATCTGGAAGGGATGTTTCAAGTGCAGAAACTCCTGCTGGAGTTTTACAGGATATTGCATTGAAGTGTGGAACCAAGGTAATACGAGCAGATTTTTACTGTATGAGAAAAGTTGCCAATTATGTTTTATACCTTAAATTTTGTCTAAGTTCTTTCTCTCTCTCTCTTTTTCCATTTTTTAATTGTAGGTGGAATTCAGGCCAGCTGTGATTGCTAGCACAGAATTGCAGTTCTCCATTGAGGTTCTCTACACTCTATGCTTGCAAAGTTGTTAGTTGATTACTGGTTTCAGTAGATGATTATTTGTACTTGATTGCTTATAATTCAATAGTTTCTCACTTAGTAAACAAATTAAGTTAATTATATGAAATAGAGCACTTTGTTTTATTTTCTTTTTGACATTTTTTATTCACCTTTTTTATTTGTCTACATGACTATCATTTTGCAGAAGATACCTCAAGTAGATTTTGGGTCTTTTTAAAAAGTAGATATTTGGGCTGGTAACCATGTATTTAATTGACTATTATTTTAAAAATTAGCTAGACAACTAAGAAGTTCGATTAGCACATGGACAAAAACAGCAAGCTGCATTCTTATTCAAGTAATTAAGGACATTAAAGTTAAATCATGAAATAACTTGTGTTGATAAATATATATGAAACCTTAGGTGCCATTCTTTTATGGACTTTGTAATTAGCCTTGACATAGCAAAGCTTTGCCAAAGAGAAATAACCCATTCCTTACACCTAATATGTACACTCACCCGCACATTCACATCATATACTTTACTTTAATAGAGACTCAGGGACCATGGAAAAGATAATATGACTAAGGAACAGGTAAGTTTTGTTTGGTTTCTGTTATTTATCAGGCAACTGTATATGCGAGCCTTTTATATCTAGTATGACCTTTTGGTTCGGAGCTTGTACATCTTACTTCTAATGTAAATGTTGTTAAGTGTTTTCAAAAATGTTTTATGTTAGTTTTTAAATTGAGGGATCACATGCCTCCATGTGCTCATCTTGTTTATCGTTTTTTGTAGGCTTGGTTTGCGGGAGAGAAAGTTGGTGAAGGAATTGGTAGGACAAGAAAGGAAGCCCAATGTCATGCTGCAGAGGGATCCATCAAAAATTTAGCTCGTAAGTTCTTTTTTTTTTTTTTTTTTCTGGTTGTATTGTATGCAGCTCATTCTATCATTATTTAGAGTTTACGACGTCGATACTTGGTCATGTTTGCACAACTTATATATTAATGAAGTCTTGTCTAATGAAGCACTTAATGACAACAAATCTTTGGGTTCTGCTTCAGCTCAATTTAAATCTTTAAGAACCAATGACCTTAGCTGTGGCTTCTTCATCTCCTTTTTCTTCATTTGTGCCAATGTTCGTAGGAAATCTCCTGAAAAATTGAGAATTTCCTCTTAGTGTTTTCTGTGTAATTCTGATCAACTTGGAAAATGTTTTTGCAGATATATATATGTCACGTGTTAAGCCTAACTCTGGTTCTGTGCATGGAGATGTTAGTAGATTTTCTAATGCAAATGAAAATGGTTTTTTGGGTGAGATCAATTCATTTGGGAGTCGGCCATTGCCCAAAGATGAGTTTCTGTCATTTTCAACTGCATCAGACTCATCTAAGCTTCTTGATCCGAGACTGGAGGACTCTAAGAAATTAATGGGATCTGTTTCTGCGCTTCAAGAATTAGTGAGATTTCAGGAACTTGAGCAAATTACTATTCTTATCTGTAATGTAGATTAATTGCATGTACTTAAGCCTTACAATTACTGTTGTTGCATGGGTTTATGGTATGCTTCTTCAGTGCATGACGGAGGGCCTTGGGGTCGTATTTCAACATCAGCCTCCGCCTTCAACTAATTCAATCCAGAAGGATGAAGTACATGCACAGGTCTACTGTTTACTTCTTTTTTTGTGCTTTATTGATTGAAATAAATTTTGAGAGTGCTTTCTCTAGCTCAGTAGGTGCAAATCAATTGTGCTCCTCCATTTTTTAATTTTATTTGAACTATAATTGACAAAATAAGTTAAATTAGTAACTATGACCTAATGAGCTTGGGTTTATTTAACTTCGACATTATTATGATGCTATCATGTAATGATAAAGGGACTACATTTCTGTTCATGATGAATTTTTGTAATGATCCCCGTTGTATGCCCCACGTTTCCCCATTATGTCCCTATTGTGGGGCGACATGGGGTATAAAGTAAAAAGACTGGTGGTGATTCTCTCACTGTTGGCACATTGGGCCCTCAGTGGGTATGTGGATCAAGGAAATGACCCCTGGCATGGATTTAATCTTTGTATGTTGGGTGATTTATGTATTTTTTGGGTCACTCTTTGGTTTAGCCATTTCTGGTATGACTGGGTCAAATACGTACCAGTGAATTAGTTGACTTTCCATGAAAAAAAATAGAAAAAATACTAAACTAAACTAATGCATATAGAAGTGCTGTAATCTGATAGTTTGTCTCAAGACTTCAAGCTAAATGATCTGCAATTCTTCTGCCAAGACTCCTACACATTAGGACTCTCAACATCCAAGATATGGTTTCTCATTTCTTTGGGAAGTGTCAAGAAATTTTACTAGCATCATCTTTTACAGAAAGAAGCAAAATAATATTTTTATGGTGTTAATGAGTGAATTCTAACATCCTTGTTCTGTTTTTGGTATTTTTTTAGGTTGAAATTGATGGTCAGGTGTTAGGAAAGGGAATTGGATCAACCTGGGGCGAGGCTAAGATGCAGGTATTTCTTTTGTTTGATATTCAGAATTTTCTTGCCTGAGGTTTTGGAAGACTACACTTATGCACCTTATTTGTCATACATGTTTTTCCGTAGGCTGCTGAAAAGGCCCTTGGAAGTCTAAGATCAATGTTTGGTCAATTTCCTCAGAAACGTCAGGGTTCCCCAAGGTGCGTGATTTCTCCTTTTGCTAGTGTTAAGCTGTCATTTTTAAGTACAGAAATCTGATCAAGGCTGAATTGAGCAGGAATTAGTTTCCACAAAACTAAGTACTGTTTGGGCTGATGGTTAAAGCATCATTTGATATTGAGGTTTAGTGGCTTTGAAACCACAACTGCTGTGGGAAGAAAGCATTGGATGCTAAATACTAATAGAAAAATGAGTGAGTCCCACTAAAAGTTGGTATTACTAGCTTGCTTTTGGAAAACAGAACAGAAGCACACAATCCCAAACGAAGCCTAATCCTATCAGCTCTGGTTTTTTCATTTTCACCTCATTTCAGATTCTTGAGCACATGCTAAAGGATATGCAGGCTCTATTATTTATCCTTTTCTCTCAACTTTTTTCCTTCAAACTTTCTCCTGTCTTTAATTATTTGTAAAAAAAAAAAAAGAGAGGAGAGAGAACTACTAAAAATATTATGGAACAGAAAACCCTTGGGCCTTGCCCTGAAAGTTCCTTGTTTGGTTATTGATTTTACTTGATATAGCTTTTAAATGCATAGAGGAGGCTTGAATGTCATATTTGTTCGTCTTTTTGTTGCTTTTACTAGTTGGGAGTCTATGGTGCTGTATGAAGATGGATTTTTCTCATCTCCATTCACTAGTCTGGAGTCTATGGCTTGAATGTCTTTTTGTTTTTATTTTCACCTTTATTTTTTTTATAATGTGAACAGGTCATTCCAAGGGATTTCAAGTAAACGACTAAAGCCGGAATTTCCACGAGTTTTGCAGCGGATGCCCCCGTCTGGTAGATTTCCCAAGAATGCTCCTCCTGTTCCATGAAAGACCTCGATGTCTCTTTTTTATCCCACGCTTTGTTGATACATGTTGGACACACATTTTGTATTGTACATACCGTAGAGATGGGCAAAGGGGCTGTTGAGATTCAGGACTGCAGGCATTTGACTGTTAGCCATTAGCCTCATCACACCAGATTGACCTCATCATTTTGTTTTGAATTCTACGGAAATCAGGAGGAGATAATCATGCTCAGTGCTGCAATTACCTTATGCCATATGCTTGGGAGTTCCAGTCATTGCTGTATCATCACTTTGGAGACTAACCCAATAAATTCTCCTCCAAAATGCATAGAAGCCCCGATGAGATTAAAGGGGAAGCCGTTTAGCCTTTGCTTCTTACGTGGTTGATGCACCTTATGGCAACCACTTATGTACTAAATTATTCACAAGAGCCTACTCGTGATCGTGAAAGTTTTGAACTTGGTGTCTGATCAAAGTGATGGCTTCTGGTTCTGGTTCTGGCTTTCCCCATACAACACATACTAACTGTCGACAATTGTACCCTGACTGACTGCCCTTCTTTCGTGGATCCCCACCTGCCGGAAGATTGTGTCGATTATTGAGTGCTGACATGGTTGAACTTACTGACTCAACTGAACTCATGTATAACAGTTTCTCACTTGTTATAAATAATCCACTATTTGGGATTTTGTTTTGTCTCAGAATGCTTACCCATCAGAATTGAAGATTCTATGATTTTTATCAGCGATGAAACTGTATTACCTAAAATTTTTTTTATTCGCGATCTAACATTGACTTGAATCTAAGTTTATTTAAGATTAAAGATTCTTTGATTTTGATCTAACCTTGAGATGGATGTAAGTTTATCTAAGATTAATGATTCTTTGATTTTTTTATTTATTTATATTAAAGAAATGAGATTTTAGAGACCGTAAAAAACCAGTCCAAAAGCATGATTTTGGGTCATTTACTACAGTGATGTTGCTGTTGGCAAGTCAACAATCAAACTGCAACTACACCAAACACTGAAACTACGTCGTTTTGGTAATATGGAAAAAATCATTTCACCTTCCTTCCTTCAACAGTTCTGCAAGAGTATAAATATAAAACGTTAAACGCGAAGAAAAATCTTCAACTCCACTTCAAAACAATAATACAAAAAGTTCCACCAATTTCTTACGGAAACGCAACTAAAACGCACATGTCGTCGTCGTTTGATGCATTCAGCATGGACGGAGAAGAACAAATCCAAAACTCAAATCATCATCCCTTCACCGGCGACGTTGACTACTCCAACTACGGTTCCTACTCTAACTTCAACACCGGCGAAGATTTCTCTGCCGAGGACGGCGACGTCGCGGTAGATCTCGTGCAGTCTCCCGAGATCTTCAGTTACGACAATCAGGAGCCTGGCTACTCCCAATCTCCATTCGATTCTGGTCATGTTGAGAGCGGTAACGGTAATGGAAATGGATATGGCGACGACAGTGTTTTTGTTTCCGACGGTCCTATTCTTCCGCCTCCCACCGATATGGAGCCTGAGGAAGGCTTCGCTCTTCGCGAATGGCGCCGGTGAGTTTGCTTTTTTGTTTGTTTACTGTCCTTTGATTTTGTCGGTTTTGATCTGATCTGTTCTTGTTTACTAAGCTGTGATTAGCATGAATTATCTTAGTTAAACTATTTAGGAACTAAGCTAATGAAGTTTTGTTTTGCTTAATGCAACATATCTGAATGATTTGTTGAGGTTGTGTGGGAATTCACTCAGATCTGTTTTGTGTATTATCTTTGTTCTTAGATCTGATTCCTTTTTTGTTTATTTATTTGCTGTTGAGATTTATGCCTTGCTTGAACTGTTGTATTACCGTGTTTTATCCTATTCAAAATTTGAGTTGATTGATGTTATTGAATTGAAGTCAATTATTTAATCAATCAGGTTGGTAATTATTTTCGTCCATTTCTTGTTGAGCTTAATTTGATTTTTGAGTTTGTCCAGATCTGTTAAACTGTTTGAGATCTTTCTTGTTTCTAGTTTTTGATTGTTCCATAGTGTGTTCTTTCCAAGTGTTTTCTAAGATGTGATTTAAGAGAACTGTATTAGGCTGAGTTTGATTAATGTAATTTATGGAAGTAGGTCAATTTTGATTTGTGCTTGTCCATAGACCATAGTGATGTGTTTGCGTACTACATGGTGCTTAATTTTGTAATCATAATTTACGATTTCTTTGAATTATTTTTCCTTTGCTGGTTACGAAATTGGTCTGTGTGTTAAGTTTTAATTACTGTTGGATTGAAGTTTTCTCTTACTATTTGCGAGATTTTAATTTGAGTCAAGGTGTAGAAATTTAATTGATTGCTTCCATTTATAGAAATACATGAATGGATTTTAGTTAATCTTTTCTCGGCTGTTAATTGTCTTTTCTAAATTTAGATCACAATCCTCTTAGTTGGTTATTTGCTACATGGAGATATGGCCTTTGCGCGTGTGAGCTTGCATATGTTGGCACGTGTGATTCTCTACAAGGAAATTTTGAGATTTATATCATGACTCTTCCGAACCAATCTCTATTTAGAATTCGTTGACTTAGAAGATTGAGGCCATATTATAGGAATGCATTTTAAATATGCAGTTCTACATGCAAAGCTGAAGTGTCTGAGCATGATATTCAAAAGTTTGATTTTTCCTAAAATGTTTCTTTATGAAGTTGGAAAGAGTCTTCAATTTATTTATTTTTTATAAGAAAAGAGTCTTCGCTGTTGGTGCATTGATGTACTAGTGGTCCGGAATTGGAATTAGAACTGTGAAAAGATGTTTATGTAACTATAGGCTGCATTCCTGTGGTGACTGTTGGAACTTAATGTTGGTCCTCTTCTTACAAGCTTAAGAAATTACTTTGTGGGAGAAGCATAAGCTGGCCAGAATTTTATTGATAAAATTAACCTAATGACTGAAAAATGACCTTGCCAGAGAATGACAATCTTGTGCTTCTCTTGCAGGTTATTTTTCTAAATTTCTGGTGGATTAAGGAAGCTCAACCTTATCAATAAATACGATATGTGATATCTCAAAAAAAAAAATGATATAACCTTTACGATCGAATTAATATGGACATTAATTTTTATCTTCTGTATTCCTTCGCTCTATTGAAGGCTCAAGGTGGTGTTGTGGTCAGACCTGCTTGCATGTCCCTGTGAAGTTATTTATGGCCTAAATTCTTTGTCCCTGTGGTTATGCTATGCAAATGTGTAATAGCAGCTCTGTATCTCTCCCCCCTCTCCTCTCTTTGTGTGAATGTTTTTTGTTACTTCTAGATATCTATGTATAAACAGAAAATTATTGTTCTTTCTAGATGTATCAGGATTTATCAGCTAATGAAATTTATTGTTTTTAACTGCGGCTAATCCGTTGCAGTCAAAATGCTATTCAGCTTGAGGAGAAGGAGAAAAGGGAGAAGGAAATGAGAAACCAGCTAATTGAGGAAGCCGAGCAGTATGTACGAGCTTTCTATGAGAAACGGAAGCTTAATATAGAGACTAACAAGACTAACAACAGAGAAAGGGAGAAGGTGTGATTTTTCAGGAAATCATATTATACTAATTTTGTGCTCAAAATGCCATGCCTGACACTATATATCTGGCTTGTGTCTGGAACAGTTATTCTTGGCTAATCAAGAGAAGTTTCATAAAGAGGCCGATAAGCAGTACTGGAAAGCAATAGGAGAGCTCGTTCCTCATGAGGTTCCCAACATCGAGAAGAAAAGAGGGAAGAAGGACCAAGATAAGAGACCATCAATAACAGTCGTCCAGGGACCAAAGCCTGGGAAACCCACTGATCTTTCAAGGATGCGGCAGATTCTAATTAAGCTGAAGCACACACCCCCACCTCACATGTTGCCGCCACCGCCACCACCTGCAAAGGATTCCAAAGATGGAAAGGATGGAAAAGATGCCAAGAATGCAAAAGATGCCAAGAATGGAAAAGATTTGGCATCGGCAACAGCACCAGCTAAAGATGCCACCGCCAATGGTTCCTCAGATCCACCAAAAGAAGATGCTCTAGCTGCTAATGACAAGCCTGTTTCCAAACCCGAGCCAACAGCTGCTGCCTAATTGCTTAGAATGCACTTTTTACAACTTTCTTCTGTTCCATTCTTTTCCATCCTTTTAATATGTTTCAATCTTCTCAAGATCCTGAAAATCTTATTCTTTCTTGTTCCAGATGTCCGTTATATAAGGATTATGCATATGGTTAGCTCTTTTGTCTGCCCTTTTGACCATGGAGTGTTGTTCTTTTTTGTTTTCGGAAATATTGTATGGATTGAATTTGGAGTTGTGTAATTGATCTTATATGGTTTATGGAATTATTTTTTCGGACAAATTCTTGTTCTCCTTGTTTTTGTTTTTGAGTATTTTGCTTGTTTGTCCGCTTGTAGAATTCTTAAATTGAACTCTGCAATTAAATAATAACTAGTAGTTAACGAAGGATTTGGTGATTATCTTTCAGTTGAAGTTGATTGAAAATGATGGCACAATTATGATCCAAAATATAACATAAAAGCAAGACACTAACACACTATAATGCGTACTAGTGTTTCTTCTTAAAATAACAAGAAAAGGATAAATGCATCAACAAGAGAAAGTCTAAACGTATAGCCTCATGAGGAATACATATGTGTGTTGTGTTGTGTTCATGCATATGTAGGTGCACATGCTTGAGACGATTTTATTTTTTTTGTTTAACATGGTTTATGGTCTTGATAATTTCCCCCCCTGCACAATATCTGCAACAACTCTATAATTTGCCACTTGAACCAAAAATCAGGAAAAAAAAAAAAAGAGTACAGACTAACATGTAAGTATGTTTAAGTAATAACAGATATCAACATAATCCCGGAACAAGCTGTTCTTCTGTTCCTCATTTTGTCAAATCAAATGGCACATACCCGCAAACATTCGGGGATCAATTGCTGGAATGTACTTCATTCTTGTTCATCTAGGCATTACATGAGTAATGGTGACAAGAGCAGAGCTCATCTGAGCAGTGGAGTCTGTTGGTTTTTTATTTATATTAGCCATAGAACTACTACTATCTGAATCTTGAAAAAAACCAGGGGCAGTAAGTTCCTTCTCGTTGAGCCGGATGTTCTTTGAAAGCATCTCAACTACTTGACTCATCAGTGGCCTTCGTCTAGCTGCTGCTTGGGTGCAGAAAAATGCTACTTTCATATACCTAACGACTTCTTCTGCTCGGAATTCTTCTAGCTCTGAATCCACTAGCTCCAGCAGTTTCTCCTCTTGGTGGAGCTGCCATGCCTGTAGAAGCAAAAATAGATGTTATATGGAATGGTTTTGGGAAACAAATCATGCATGAACATGTAAGAAATTATAGGAAACATTTAACTGTCAAGAAATCAAATGCAAGAAACAGAATATGTTGACATGCTAAGGAAACAAAAACAGCTATAGAAAGTATAAAGTCATTGATAAATATTGGAAACTGTGAAAGGAAATCAACACACCCATTCCAGAAGAAATTTGTCTGTCAGTCCCCATATTGGCTTTCTGCTGTTTCTACCACTAATTATTTCAAGAATAAGGACCCCCAAACTGTAAACATCAGCCTTCACGGTTAACTGTCCACCCAATGCATACTCTGGTGCCAAATAGCCCCTGCACATAATAAAACCATGGCATTCGGTGAGCTACATTTTCTTTCACTTCAATGTATACGAGGACATTGAGAGGACTAATTACAATACTCTTACATAACTTTCAGCTGCTTTTGGTGTCTCTAAGGACTAATTGCAAGGACTAATTACATAGGCACACATTAATTCATCTCGCTAGTGCAATGAAAATGTAAGAGAAAAGAATTTATAAAAGAAAAAGAAAAGAAAAGTAAGTGGGATTTATCAATATATGGAGCATAAGGCACCCTATACCCAAAGTCTCACCAATAATCATTCCAGAATAGAGATTCGTGAAAGTTCTTGTTTAGATTGTCGATAAAAAGCTATCTTCTCATCTTCCTAATTATATTTACTTCATTATCTATCCAAAGGCTTGCCTAAAAGATCCAAGGGAACACTTAGGAATTTTTGTTCTTCTTTGTCGTATCTATATGTACACATCTCTTCTTTGTTTCACCTAATTTTATCT
The DNA here is from genome assembly GCA_035584115.1 of Cedrela odorata. Classification (NCBI taxonomy): domain Eukaryota; kingdom Viridiplantae; phylum Streptophyta; class Magnoliopsida; order Sapindales; family Meliaceae; genus Cedrela; species Cedrela odorata. Next base: position 6,155,380 of record JAXCLQ010000004.1, read on the forward strand.
AGTCTACTAGTCTCTTTTCTGGTCTTCTACTTTGTTGTAACATCAAATTAATATCTTATAAGTTGTAATTCCTGCTACACTACTTGGCATACCTATGGCCAAAACAGCGATCATCATTGCAGGATACACAAGACATCTCATATCAGAATTAGCGTCTAAACAATCTGGTAAACAAACCCAGAGAATTTATGGGCACTTTGCAGGACAGTAACAAATTTCTGTAATGAAAACACGTGGCAACAAAAGTTTCAAACAGGTACTCAAGCCGTGACTTTTATAGTACTGAGCCAAAGCAAGGAAGATACAATGACAAATAACAAATGGTAAGAAGCTGGAGAGTTGGAAGATTGCATACGATGTTCCAGCTATCCTTGTGGTAATGTGAGTGATATTATCTGGAAAAAGTTTAGCCAATCCAAAGTCTCCTATCTTTGGATTAAACTCTTGGTCAAGAAGGATATTACTAGCTTTGATGTCTCTATGCACAATGCGCGGCACAAATTCTTCGTGAAGGAATGCAAGACCTTTAGCAACACCCACACAAATAGCAGATCTTGTTTCCCAGTTCAGTTTTATATTCTTTTTTGTTGCCCCTACAGACAAGGAAGAAGTTATACTTTCAGCCTTTTCATTTGTACAAAGATCTAAAAATTCACCTTTCATTCTAAAATTTCCATTGAACTTACCTAATAATACACGATGAAGGCTGCCATTTTCTACATATTCATAAACCAATATGCGTTTAATTCCTTGGACACAGCAACCAATCAACTCAACAAGGTTCGGATGCCTGACATTTGATAGTGTATTGATCTCAGTTAAAAATTCACGCACCCCCTGTTTTGACTCGGCAGAAAGTGTCTTCACAGCAATGTGTTTTCCATTTTTTAGAATTCCCTAGCAATTTTGGAATAGAGTTAGTATCTTTAAAAAAAATTGCAAGAATGAGGTGGACAAAAACAATCTCTGCATCCTGTAATACGAAGTTAATGATCTACCACTAAACCTGATACCAAGAATACCAGGCTTCATACAGATTATTTTAGAAAACATGTAAAAGGAAGTAAACAACATAAATTTAACCCCAGACACAAGCGAATCCAAAACACGCAAGATGATAATGAAAATTGTTCCATATATCATCCTATTAGGCTAAACCATCACAAAATTTTGAGTACCTTGTAAACAGTTCCAAATCCTCCTCGCCCTATCTTGTTGCTTGAATGAAAATTATCTGTTGCTGATCTCAGTTCATTGTAAGAAAAATGGTTGACATTCCCAAGTAATTGCTCTGGAAACAAATAAGAGGAGTAACAAAAGAATTTACTTAGAAACAACTAAAACCAGACTGATGCGCAAGACATAATAGAGATTATATAGCAGTAAACTTTATAACTTCAAAATTAGTCACATCTAAAATGGTAACAGACCAAAGTAAAACACTTAAAATTAAGATGATGCACTCTGAGTGCTTAAACTAGGCCACTTGAATATTTACTGTGCCTAAGCCTTCGGATAGAAGTGGACAGATGCAACTTCATAACTGTCTTAAATCAAGATAAAAAGTTTGCCATTTTGTACAAAGTGATAAGAAAACACTGCAAACATGTCAATATGGTTTAAGGGTTTTGTTAGCAGATTAGATAAATGTTACATTCGGATGAAAATTTAGATTAAACAATAAAATTCCGAGTCTCTGTCAATTGAAAGCAATGAAACAATAGCAACAAGACCAAACGAAATGATTGCTTAACAAAGTCCTCACCATCTATGCCATATTGAGCCGGCTGAGCAGCACTTTTCTTGCAGTATAAACGCGAGCCACTGAAGCATCCACAACTCATATCTGTATCGGTTGATCTTTCAGTGGACATAGTAATACCTTCTAAACACAAATTAAAATACCATTTCAGCAATTTTAATTAAAGTCATAACATCAAACACCACAGAAATGACCAAACTAAAGCTCAGTTTTAACAGCAATTGGATTCAACATTAAATCAAATTCTCAACTTCATTCATAAATCCAATCTTTTAACCATCAATCTCTCCCATTTCACTATCAAAGCCATAACATCAGAAACCCAGCTAATCCAACTCAAAAAATAAACAAATAAAGAACAATCACCTCGTTTAAGTTGCTGATGAAGATCTTCAATAAGTCTGAAACCTTCTCCAACTTGGTTTAACAATAGTTCTGTTCTGTTTCTGTTCTCTTTTCTTCTCAGTTTTAGTTTTGATTTTCTTGGTTTCCCTTTTGTTTATTTATTTTGTTGTAATGAGCTGTCTTACATTGTATATACCATGCTAATAAAATAAAAGCATAAGGTGTTGACGCTGCTTTCATTTTCTTGCTTTTAGAATCGGTCATTAGTTCCTCGCCTCCTCCTCCTCTTCCACTTCCTCGCTCTGTCTTTTCACCCAACTGCCTGAAAGCGACCGTTTTTTCTGGTATTTCACCCTCCATCACTTATCTCCTTTTAGTTACTACTACATACATTTCATATTAATTATAAAAAATAAAATTAATACTAATTTAAATTATTTATTAATTGAAAATGATATACACAAATGGTTGTTTACTTATTAATCAATAATCATAGAAATTCAATAAAAAATAAAAATAACTCAGTCTTTGGGTGACATATTTTAGATGTGGAGAGTCGTCACCATAGAGAATATTAAGAAAATGTCAACAATTGACAAACAATGGGAATTCCCATCGTTGAATTCTAATATTTCAAAATGGTGGACAATTGTTTTCAATAAAAGAGGCTTTATATATCAAGTTTGGAATTCTTGTGTCTTTAATGCGTTTATTTTTTGGACTTGGTTACGATGATACATCAAATATAACCGACGTAAAAAAATTAAAAATATAAAATTTGAAACAATTAATATAAGAGTTAAAAAATATAAAATCCGTTAAATATTTATCGTCTAGTTGAATTGCAATTTGAGTTAATTGTTCAAATGTATGTGGACTTTGGTTAACAAAAGCTAGAATATCTAAATCATATGAATTGCTAGCTTTTGTTGTTGCTTTTGAAGTCAATTTGCACAAAAGCAAAGACTTTTGTGTTGTTCCACTTTCATAACTCTCACAAGAAAATGAAATTTTTATTCAACTTGTTTGGAATTTCATTTCACATGCTTCTCAAATTAAATTGATGTCATGTTACATCATGGTCGTAGAATTATGTAATATTATACATATATATATATATATTATTAAAATTAAAATTATTTATATTATATAATTAATGGTATGGGTTTAACAATCATCTAATATTAATTATGTAAATTTTTATATTAATTCTAAACTATTACATTAATAATTTATTAAATAAAATAAATATTTTAAAATATATTAATTATAATCATTGATGAAAAGTAGACATAAAATTAAAAAATAGAATATATTAATGGGGATGATAATTTTACTTGTAAACTTGCTACTGTCTGATCTTTATGGGATGAGTTTAGTATGCCTCTTAGTGAGTTTAAGATAGATTTAAGAAAATAAAATAAAATCTGTAATAGATATGAGACGAATAAATATTCGTAGGTATTTGTAGATATATATATATATATATATATTTTATTTTTAAAAATACTAAAATAACGTTGTTTTGATGTTAATGTTAAAAAAAATCTAAAATGAGATTATTTGAATATTATAATAAAATTATTTTTTATTTTATCTTTAATTTTATAAAATTATTCTTAATATAGAAAAAATTGAGTCAAAATATCAAAACAATTTAATTAAGTTGTATTTGAAATTAATTATGTTTGAATTTGTAAAATAATTATATATATAATTTTTATGAAATTGTTGTTATTAATTTTATTTTTTTGTTGCATGTACTTAATATTTTATGTAAGTGATGTATTTTATTTTGAATTAATGTCGAAAATTTATAATTTTAATGTTAAAAATCTTAGTAAAAACTCGCTAAAAATTTACGAATATCCGCACAAGTTTAGCAAATATTAAATATTCATTTAAGTGAGTTTGATAATAAAATATCAAATCTATTATGAATTTAGTGCAGATTTGATATTAAATTTTTTTAGTAGAAATGAATACGGGTTTAAAAATATTTGTCACAAACTTGATCCGTTGTCTTTCTTATATATTAATGACCTGACTTAATTTAATAGTTAAGAATTGACGTAAAAATTTGTGTAATATTAATGTATTATTGATATTATCTTAAATAAAATGATAAAACGAGATTATTATTATTATTATTATTTTATATATATATATATATATATTTATTAATTTTGAATAATTTTTTTTATATATTTATTAATTTATAAATTAAAAAAAATCTGTATATTTATTACTTAATCATGGATTAATTATACTATAAATTTGTCAATAAAAGGAATTTCGCTTCAATGCTCAGGTCATCTGGTGATGAGAAATTGGCAAGGAAACAAAGACACCACCAATAACCACAACACAACGGAAAGAACGAACCAACCAACGAATCCCTAACCCAACACCTGGAATCTCCGAAAGACCGCTTTCGAGGTTTTGTCTCCAACACAAACCCTAAAAAGCCCAAAACAACCTCAAATTTGAATAGCAAACCACCCACAAGAACCCCACTCACTCTTTCTACAGTACTATCTGTCGCCTTCAATCGTGACTTTTGCTTCTCCACTCTCTCTCTCTCTCTCTTTCTCTATATATTATAAATTTGGGTTTTCGTTACAATGAGTAATATTAATAATAATACTTCTACTACTAATAATAGTACTAAGGAATCTGAGGAGGAGCCACTGGTTCAGCCTATCGAGGTCGCGGTTAAGCCAGTTCCTGAGAAGGCCGATACGGTTACCGCTGTTGTTGTTGTTGCTGGTGGTGCTGAGGAGGAAGTTGTTGCGAAAGCGGAGGATCCGATGGATGAAGATTCAGTCAGTCCGGCTACTGTCTTTTGTATTCGGCTCAAGCAGCCTCGCTCTAATTTGCAGCATAAAATGAGTGTGCCTGAACTGTGTCGTAATTTTAGGTATGATTTCGGTGATAATTTGATTAAAATGATTTTATTCATTTTGGAGTGACTGGAATAGGAGGAGAATTTATTTAATTTGTTCGCTTAGGTGATTACTTTTATAATTCTTTACATTTCCATTGTAGATTTAATTGCGTTTCATGTGGTTTGCTATGATCGGTTTCATATTGTCATTTGTATTTTCTTAGTGACTATTGAAGCTCTTGCGTTTTGTGCTTTCAGTGCTGTTGCTTGGTGTGGCAAGTTGAATGCTATAGCTTGTGCATCTGAAACTTGTGCAAGAATTCCGAGGTTTCTTCGTTTTCTTATTTATTTTTTGTCTTTTCAGCTTCTCCTGTATAGTTTAATTGTTAAGTTGAATTTTGGGTTAATTTAACTTCTTTACTCTAGAGGAAATGTTTACGAGCAATTTTGTATTTCAAATCAATCTGGTTTTGATCTTTGTGAACATATGGCCATGATTATGATTGTTATAATGTGCTGCTTTGTTTTTGTAGTTCTAATGCAAATCCACCTTTTTGGATTCCCATACATATTGTGATACCTGAGCGACCGACTGAGTGTGCAGTGTTCAATGTCATAGCAGGTAATTTTTTGTGCATACAGCTTTTATTGTTGTGAATATAGTATACTTAGACTGTGTTGTGGCTGGTTAAGCTGAGTTTTAAGTTTGTTTACCTTTGTAAGGTTGGAAAAAATAATTCTGCAGCCCTGCTGGTGAACCAAAAGCCCTCTCTTGTGCTATTAGCTGTAGAAACATTGATTATAAGCGGTTGCTTATTTTACCAAATATCTATTTATTAACCTCATTGTTGTTATTTCTGTAGTAACTGGAATGCATATGTATATTGAATATTGTCTACCGAGTGGTTTAGTGTTGAGGTGTTCCTTTAATCTAACGGCTTCTGTTCATGTAAAACAAAGTTCATCACAATTTATATGATTTGTGGTCTTTCTCTGTAATTGAATTTAATATTGTTTTTGTTGCCTTGAGTACCTTTTGCAGATTCTCCACGTGATTCTGTTCAGTTCATTGAATGGTCCCCTACTTCATGCCCTCGTGCCTTATTAATAGCTAATTTTCATGGGCGAGTAACTATTTGGACTCAACTTTCTCATGTAAGCTAGTCTTGTTCTACCATTCCTTAAAATATACAAGTACATTCCTTTTTCTCATGCAAGTTCTTGGCTTGCTTCTTCTTCATATTTGGTGCGATGGTGCAACTGTAGATGTATTGGTTGCCCATTTGTAAGTTCTTTTTAAGCTTATTCTTGGTCTGTTTATGCAGGGGCCAGCTAATCTAGTACGCGATGCTAGCTGCTGGCAGCGTGAACATGAATGGCAGCAGGATATTGCCGTTGTTACAAAGTGGCTCTCTGGGGTGTCTCCGGTATGCATTTAATTGCTGTCTTCTGTGCATCTGATTTCTAAAATGTTCTTATTTCCTTTCTTCTTTGTATTCTAAGCACTTTTTTATCATTCATTTGTTTTAATGACCAGTATAGGTGGCTTTCCTCAAAATCCTCTGGTCCTTCAAATGCAAAATCTATTTTTGAAGAAAAATTCCTTTCGCAGCAGTCTCAAACTTCAGGTGTTTTTTTTTTTTTGCTGCTTCATTAGTGTTTAGAATAATCATGCACAAGAGTCTTTTTTGTCTGGTTTTCAGTTGTTAGTAAACTTTAGGGTATAGTCATTTCTTGCTGTTTGGTATGTTTGCATACTGATGCATCCATTATTTTTTGCCGTTATTTGAGAACAAAAGGAATCAAATTACACACAGATTTTTGCTGGATGGTTCGTTAAGTGACCTACAGTAGTAGTTTGTGCAAATGATTGCATGAGCTTGTGAGTGCTTGAGTTTGTGAATAAAAATTTCCTTTTTGGTTTGAGCTGACAAATCTCATGTTCTACCTTTATGTTTTGCTTTGATGGCAAGACATATGACAAGCATATATTCAAAGGTTATTTGTAGTTAAAAGCATGCCATACTGTCGTAGAGAAAAATCATTGTCATATACTTCTTTCTGACAAAAATAAAGTGATTTAATTGAACTTGTAGTCATAACTCAATTGCTAAACTGCTTTTATGGTGATGATGTTAACTTCGTTCATAATAGTTTTTTTTTTTTCCATTTTTTCTCTTTAATTTTGGTTAACGGATTTGCACCTGCTTCAGATATATTATATGGTCTAATATCTAGTTTCTTTTTCAGATAGGTGGCCCAATTTTCTATGTGTTTGCTCCGTTTTCTCCTCAGGCTCTGTTCAACTTCACTGGTCCCAGTGGCCTCCTAGTCAAAATAATGTTGTGCCAAAGTGGTTTTCCACCAGCAAAGGACTACTGGGTGCCGGGCCTAGTGGGATCATGGCTGCTGATTGTATAATAACAGACAGTGGGGCCATGCATGTGGCTGGTGTTCCAATTGTAAACCCCTCTACTGTTGTTGTTTGGGAGGTCACTCCCGGCCCTGGAAATGGATTTCATGCAACTCCAAAGACAAGTACAAGCAACGGGGTTCCACCTTCCCTTAATCTGCCCAAGTGGGCAGGTTTTGCCCCTCTGGCTGCATATTTATTCAGCTGGCAAGAGTACTTATTATCTGAAGCAAAGCAAGGAAGGAAGTTGACAGACCAAGATTTCAGTGATGCTGTAACCCTTCATTGTTCTCCAGTATCAAATTTTTCTGCATATGTGAGTCCTGAGGCAGCAGCTCAATCTGCAGCAACCACTACATGGGGCTCTGGAGTAACTGCAGTAACCTTTGATCCAACTCGTGGTGGTTCTGTGATAGCTGTTGTGATAGTTGAAGGTAGTTGTCTGTTTCTCACCTTAAAACTTAATTTTTTATGTCAGTTTCTGGTTGTTGCTATGATAGGGTATGTGTTTATTCGGTAATATTCTTTTTTAAAGATATTTTGTGCACTTCTTAATGCAGATATCTTTGTTTGTGTCTCGACTTGCTTTTCATCCCAACAATTATCTCCTGTGCTTTCAAATCAGACTTGCATTGTTAACCAATCTAGATGTCCACTTAGCTATATTCATATTTCCGATCATACCCTTGGTCGTATTTACTGTTTGCCAAGGTTTTTGTCTCTCTGAAGGCATTTAATAGAACCTTGGTTTCTTCTCTCTCTCTGTCTGCTGCTTAATTGCCAATTGCTTGAGTGTTTTCGTTACCTCCATTATTCTTCTAGATATAAATTCCTTTGATAACTTCATAGATTTCATAATTCCTACATTGCTGTCTTGTTCTCTCTGTCTCTGTTGGAAGTCTGCTCTTTCTAGTGCAAACCCTTTTGCTGCTGCATGCTAACAGAGTAGGACCTTCATGTTGATTGCAGCCGTAACTACCCCATCTGTGCATCCTGGTTTTTGAATTTCTTTTCTGGTACAATAGTGCCAAGTCTTTTCCTTCAATTCTAGATAAGGACCATTTCTGGGCCTGTCTTCTCATCTTTTGCCGTCATTTATGTCATGAGATCATTGGATTTTATGGAAGTAATAATTGATTTTGACATGTGGCAGGACAGTACATGTCCCCTTACGATCCAGATGAGGGTCCTTCAATCACAGGATGGAGGGTTCAGCGTTGGGAGTCATCACTTCAGCCTGTTGTTCTTCATCAGATATTTGGAAATCCTACTTCTACTTTCGGTGGGCAGGCACCCATGCAAACTGTTTGGGTGTCAAAAGTAGATACAAGCATACCACCAACTAATGATTTTAAAATTCACCTGTCAGCTGGAGCAGGACCAACCTGTGATGTGCAAAAAAGAACGGATTCTAGTCTTGAGAAGGCAAAAAGAGTGAGCTTTGATCCCTTTGATTTGCCGAGTGATGTTAGAACCCTCGCTCGAATTGTTTATTCTGCTCATGGTGGTGAAGTTGCTATTGCCCTTCTACGGGGCGGGGTTCACATTTTTTCTGGCCCAAATTTTGCACCTGTAGATAACTACCAGATTAATGTTGGTTCTGCAATTGCTGCACCTGCCTTTTCTTCTACAAGCTGCTGTTCAGCTTCTGTTTGGCATGACACTAGCAAGGACTGCACCATATTGAAAATAATTCGTGTTCTTCCTCCAGCTGTCCCAAGTAGTCAAGCAAAGGCCAACTCATCAACCTGGGAACGTGCAATTGCTGAGAGGTACTATACAAAAATAGTTGTCATAAACTTGTTAGGAGTCATTTTTGCATGCTTCTCCCTTGATTATATTAGACTTGATAATGCAAGATATAAACACTTGTATGTATGTGTTTTCCTCGACAACTGTCCTTCGATGTACTTGTTGTGGATTGAAAAGTACACGTTTTGTATTATTATGGCTATCTAACATTTACCCACTGTTTAACTTGTAGTGTTTATTAGAATTTTTTTGTTAGTTGAATAATTGGTTCAGCCTACTTGTGTCTCAATTCCACATATCCCAAGAAGTAACAAAAAGGAATCAACTTACTTGTCAATGATAATCTGCTGAACTAGTAATGCAATTTTTATTACTCTTGAAGACTGGCCAAGCATGTTGACATTTTCTAAAAAATGTGAATTATGAACCAACTTTCAAAATGAGAGTTGATTATTTGTTAATTTAATCTATCAATAGCTATATTCTATATAAACATTCATAAGCCAAGTATGTTCACCAATGTTTACTGTGTACGAGCATTATATATTTTATTCTAACTTTGGCATTTCCATTTTTAAGTATAAAACTTTTGAAAGAACTAAATTATACCATGTCAAATTAGTAGTAGATAGCAGTCATTTTAATATGATGCTTGGTGATGCTGGTTATTTCTTTTGTCTGAGCAGGTTTTGGTGGAGCCTTTTGGTTAATGTGGATTGGTGGGATGCTGTTGGCTGTACTCAGAGTGCTGCCGAGGATAGCATTGGTGAGAATGATTTGACTTTGTGCTATATTAATTGTATTTTATTTGGAGAATAATGGAAATTCTTTTTTGAAAAAGAATATTTTATTATAAAACTTAGATATTTCCTTATTATATGCTTGTGTACATGAAAAAATCTGTAGTGATCGGTGGTACCTCTTCTTAATGATAGTGCTTCTTATATTTCAGTTTCGCTGAATAGTGTTATTGCTGTCTTGGATGCGGATTTTCATTCTCTTCCTTCTATTCAGCATCGGCAACAATATGGTCCTGTATGTTTCTTTGGACACTTGCCATCTTTACTTCTCACTGTTATTTGTTTTGAAATGGTCAACTACAATAATGAAGAGACTTAAGAGTTTTCTAATTTAGCATTCTCACAATATTTTATGGATCTTTCACATGGCTAATTAATACTTTTCCGTTCATACTTATTTTTTAAGCTTGCTTCAGACTGTTCCAGCATGTCAGCAACTGTTCCACTTAATTTTGGTATTTCTATTTCACTAATGTAAATAGTGAATATGTGATAATATTTTTAAAAAGTAAGTATATATGATATGGTCTAGTATTCACATTCCTCTAATCTCTATGCAAATGTGATCCATGTTGATGTCATACTGTTATGGTCTATGTTAATTTGGTGTTGAACCCATAAAACAACCTTTGATATTCCATTTATTGCATATAATGAAGCTGCTTGAGTTGCATATGCTGAATCCCATCTAGATGGTGTCCTCGTTCATTCATTTGTCCAGCTGACTTCATCCCACCTGGGGTTCTAAATATTCTAAAAGTGGCTTGGAGTTGTTCAACAACAGAAGATTTTGAAGTTTTGAGAAGGAAAAACATAAGAGTGTTTATCCTCTCGACTGCTTGATTGAAATTTTAAATCACATTATTATGTGAGCCTTTGATTCTGGTTACACTTTGGTTCCTTCAGATGGCTGCAGAGGCACAAAAGCCTATTTATCAACCACACTAATCTACAGTGCCATGGCCAACTCCTGCTTCATTTTTTTTTTTGGTGGTCGGTCTTAGAAAAGTGCGGGGAGCCATTTTTCATGATAATTCATGCATCATTCACTTGACGTATGTAGGCCTGGTTTTACTTTTGTGGATAAGTAAACTTGTCTTTGTACATTGCAGAGCCTGGACAGGATAAAATGCAGGCTATTGGAAGGTACAAATGCTCAAGAAGTTAGGGCAATGGTCCTAGATATGCAGGCGAGGTTGTTACTAGATATGCTGGGGAAAGGAATTGAGTCAGCTTTAATAAATCCTTCTGCTTTAGTGCCTGAGCCGTGGCAGGCATCTGGCGAGACATTGTCTGGTATTGATCCTGAAGCAATGGCCGTTGAACCCGCCCTTGTTGCGAGCATTCAGGTCTACCTCTGGCTGTGTTTGACCTTACTTTTATGCATTCGGTTTCTGGTATTGTATGTATTTGTAGTAGTGAAGATAAGTTGATGCTTATGGTCAGGATTGAAGAACAACTAAAAAAAGATTTAAGGATTTTGTTGACTGATATACATAGTGACAGCATTTTGGTGACTTGATGTGGTGGTTTCATGTTTGCAGCTGGCATTTTTTCTTCTAGATGTTCCCCTTTCCCTTGCTAAAATTTTGTGTCTGAGATTAGTAAAGGCTGCAGAATGGGTGCATAATTGGGCTATGTCTGCATCATCATAGTTTGAAGCTGATACCTACCAAACAATATATATACCACCTTTTTTTTCATTCTGTGCTTCTTAGCCCAAGCATTGGCAATGGGCTGGTCAAAAGTGTCCCTTCTAGTCAACCTTTGTATTCCTCAATATCATGGATTTATTTTGTTAAACATAATATTGGATGTGTTTTCTGATTTGCTTGGGTTTAAAATGTAGATTAATTGAGTTTAGTGTGTTGTTTTGAGTTGTTTTGTTAAACTATTCTGTACGATTATGCAGGCTTATGTTGATGCTGTTTTGGATCTAGCTTCACATTTTATCACACGCTTGCGGCGTTATGCAAGTTTTTGTCGGACATTGGCCAGTCATGCTGTTACTGCCGGCACTGGAAGCAATCGCAATATGGTGGCTAGTCCTACCCAGAGTTCGGCAACTCCTGCAACAAGTCAGGGTCAGTATGCATCCATCTGATGGCATAAGTTTGAAGAAAACAAGTTTATTCCTAAGGAACTTTTCAAGTTCTGTAATTATCTTAATTTGAATTGACTGATTCTAGTTGACTGCTTCTGACACTTTATGATGACCACTGTACAGGAGGAATTGTTCTAAATTATTTTGATTTGATTCTTCTGTTTTGTCAATGTTATCAATGTAGTAGTTCTTCTAACAGTGTAATTGCATGTTCTACAGCTGGTCAAAGTGGTACAACAAGCTCCACTGGAAGCACCCAGATCCAAGCTTGGGTACAAGGTGCTATTGCTAAGATCAGTAGCACCAATGATGGGGTGTCCAATTCAACCTCAAACCCCATAAGTGGTCCATCCTCCTTTATGCCAATAAGCATTAACACGGGGACTTTTCCTGGTACACCAGCTGTCAGGCTCATTGGAGACTGCCACTTCCTTCATAGATTATGCCAACTTCTGCTTTTCTGTTTTTTCTTTCGGAGAACTCAACAACCTCGCCTTATGGCGGGTGCACAGAGAAATACTGATCCAAATTTGCAAAAACCTCAGCTGGGTGCTCCTGGAAAGGTAGAGGAGATCAATTCTGTTTCTGTAAAACCTACATCAGCCATGGTCAAGTCAGATGAAGGCCAGGTAGCTAGAGCTGGTCAGACAGTACCTGGCGCAAAAGGAGTTGAAGAAGGTCCTGCTGGCCGTCCAAAATTGGGTTTTGGTAATGCTGGTCAAGGATATACTTTTGAGGAGGTAAAAACATATGTTTTATTTTGCGTATAGTGGTGTCCACAATGAAGAAATTATATGTTTGAGTTTTTATATTTATCATCAAACTAATTATCTTTTCTCTGATAGGTGAACTTGGAATAACTGTTGGGAATTTTGTAATATGTTTAGTTTAAAACTGTTAGCTGTTTTTATAATATGTTGAGTTTCACATAAGCTGCAAGTGTTAGACATCTTTGATGATTTTAATAATCCTGCACTATAAGGTATCCTATAAGGAGACCATAAGCATGTCCTGAAGAATTCCATATGTTTCTGTCATGCAGGTGAAGGTCCTTTTCCTCATACTTATGGATCTCTGTAGGCGTACAGCAGCTCTACCGCACTCACTACCAGTTTCACAGGTGGGGAGCAGCAACATCCAGGTGCGGCTGCATTATATTGATGGCAATTATACTGTATTGCCTGAAGTTGTAGAAGCATCCCTTGGTCCACATATGCAGGTATCTTTGTTATTATTTGAATATCGTTAAAAGCCATTGATTGTCAGTGAGTATGCCACTCATTTTGTTGTTCCTATGTTAAGGATTTTATTTTATTTTTTGATATAATTTTTAATCCTGCAATATAATTCTGACTGGACATGAATACCTATGATCCGGCCAAATATTGCTTCTCCCACTTGCATTTTTTGGGGATGGCAAGGAAAGAGCCTACTTTACAAGGAGATTTGTCTATTGGAAATAAGTAAATGTGCTGAGAACAGGTCATGACAAAAAGCTTCCTCTCTTTACACCTTTTAGCTGATAGTTTAGACCAAGGTCAATGAGTTTTAATAACAAAGGGGAGGTTTCCTCATTCTTGCCCAACCCAGATGATTAGATGATAGGCTTTGACCTTAAATTTGTCCTGGTTCTAGTTGAAACTACAGTCATTTGTCTTTATATTTTTTTTAACATGGATTACTTCCATCCTAAATGTGTACACAGAACATGCCTCGGCCTAGAGGTGCAGATGCTGCTGGACTGTTACTCCGTGAGTTAGAGCTCCACCCACCAGCTGAGGAGTGGCACAGACGGAATATGTTTGGTGGGCCTTGGTCTGATCTGGAGGATATGGGCCCTGTAGATGATACTCACAAGCTAAGCAATTCAGTAGATCCACTCACTGTCAACTCATCAGGAAATTATGATGTTTACAATGATTCTCATGGCCTGTGGCCAAGGAAACGTAGGATGTCTGAAAGAGATGCAGCTTTTGGCTTGAATACTTCTGTGGGCTTGGGGTGCTATCTCGGTATTATGGGATCTCGAAGAGATGTTGTTACAGCTGTTTGGAAGACTGGTCTTGAAGGAGTTTGGTACAAGGTATGAGATAAATATAAAGTCAATTTATTAGTTATTAAACTTTTGATGATTCTTATCTTATGTATAGCACCATTCTCTTTAGGTTTGCTCAATAAAAATTCGGGAGATAATGTGAGTAATGATACACTAGGTTTTCATATAGGTTTTTCCTCAATTAAGGATCAAATTATACAATTTTGAATATTGATCCCAAGCTTTGAGGAATTCTGTGGGGTGACATCTATGTCTGATGCATTTTTATTTTTGACCTATAATTGATGCCGTAATTGCTTTTCAACTATGCTTACAACTCATCTTCATCATTATATTCTTTGAGAGTTTCTAGTGATCAGAAGGCTATGCATTGTTGATGCATATGACGGGTTTTCTTGTAGTTGGAACCTCGAATTGTTCATTAACATAAGGTGAATTATCCTTGAATTATGGTACTTGGAACATAGTTTAAAGGCATGAACTAGGCTTTGTTTCAATTATGGAGAGTATTCTTGTAAAGAAATAAATTAAGTCTATCTCACCTGTGCTGCTTCAATTCAATCTGGATTTGTCGCAGAATGAATTACACAAGTAGCTGCTCTTATTTTTTCCCCAGCCATCATCCAAGTTTTGGGCTAGAAAACAAAAAGACCAAAATCTTGTTTGCGAAGGCACTACTAACATACTAGAAATTTGCTTAAGACTGCTGTACGTGTATATTTAGCCCTTGTGCTTGGGTTTGTTTTTGTTTGTTTAACCATCAATCTATTTCATAATTTTGACTGTTTGTAATGCAGTGCATAAGATGTTTGCGTCAGACATCAGCTTTTGCCTCATCAACCGCTACCATTCCTCCAAACCAAAACGACCGAGAAGCTTGGTGGATCAGCCGGTGGGCATTCGGCTGCCCTATGTGCGGTGGAACGTGGGTTCGAGTTGTGTAGACGACTATCGACTGTTTTAGGACTCATCCTTTGTCTTTGGATGGGAGCAAATCCAAACCAGACATTTACGGGGTAGGCTGATGATTCACAATCGACCATAATAGGACACACAACTGAAATACTCCGCAGGCACGAGTAGAGATTACTTGTAGCCATCCTGTCGGATCTTCCAGCATCAAACTAAAAGTTCAAGGTCACTGATTGAATTGTTTCACACAGTACAATTGGCATTGTAGTTGATGAACTCTACTGTACATTTTGATGTATTAATTTGAGGTTATTAACTATTGCAAGCGTCATTAAAGGATGTACATAGGGACCGGAGGGATGTGTGATATGTCCCTGCTGACCCATGAAGTTAGTAGAACCATGTATTTTAAAGGAATCTACTCAAAGCTAATAGAAAGTTGTATCTTTTTCCTTGCCTTTCCTTCTCTTTTCCTTTACCAAATTTTAACGCCAATTGAAGTGCTTTGGAGGTAACCACTGTATAGTATTCATTCGTCGCTTTGCTAAGCTTCGTCAATGCTAGAGTACAGTGTCTGGGGATACTTGCCAAAAAATAAAAATTTGGTGCTTAAAAATTAAAAAAAAAAAAATGGAGATCCGCTTGAATTTCTCCCCTCTCTCAGCTCGCTCATTCTCTTCCTTTCAAGTTCGTTTCAGTTAGTCAGCCAGAGAGACTGAGGTTGAGCGAGTGAGCGACTATGAGCTCAACGCCAGGAACGCACTCCCTGGCCTTTAGGGTGATGAGGCTATGCAGGCCCTCGTTACACGTGGACCCTCCACTTCGTATAGACCCCACCGATCTCTTTATCGGCGAGGATATCTTCGACGATCCAATCGCTGTATCCAACCTTCCTTCACTCATATCCAGCCACATCACCGCCGATAAATGCACTGATTCCTCCGATCTCAGCTATCGCAGCAGATTCCTCCTCCACGACCCCGTCGATTCCATTGGCCTCTCCGGCCTCCTCGTCCTCCCCCAAGCCTTCGGGTCCTTGACTAACAATTTTCTCTCACTTTATTTTCTTTTCCAAATTTAAATACAATTATTCATTTTGTTTTTCTTTAAATAGGGCAATTTATTTGGGAGAGACGTTTTGTAGCTACATTAGTATCAACAATAGTTCTGCTTTTGAAGTTGGAGATGTTGTTATTAAGGTAAGTGCATTTATTCAATCATCTCATTTGATATGAACATTTTTAGTTTAGATTGAATTAGTTAATTTTCTATTAAATAGGCAGAAATTCAAACGGAGAGGCAGAAGATTCTTCTTTTGGATACATCAAAATCACCGGTTGAATCAATACGTGCAGGCGGACGTTATGATTTCATTGTAGAACATGATGTGAAGGAACTTGGAGCTCATACGTCAGTGTTACTCTGACCTTTAGTTTCTATATTTTATGTTTATGTATCACCTTTGATGTAGATAATTTTGCATTCTTTTAGGCTTGTATGCACGGCATTCTACAGTGATGGCGACGGAGAGCGGAAATATCTTCCGTAGATTTTTAAGTTCATAGTTGCAAATCCACTTTCTGTTCGGACAAAGGTATTAACATGTAATAGAATTTGCGTGGGTGTTGTTGGTTGTGGCTTTAAATTGTTTAAATTAAAAGAATTTTGTTTCAGAACTCAACTTTAGTACTTATGTATTACATATGCCTTGTGCAGGTCCGTGATGTTAAGGTAGGTACACGACGACTAAATTTTCAGGTGTAAGTTGTTATATCTTCTGTTGATATGCATCATGGTTTAAGAATTTTTAAGAAACTATGATAGCAAGTGATGCATACAGAAAGCGCATTACTGATAGCTGTCTTCTGTCTCAGGAAACTACATTTTTAGAGGCATGCATTGAAAATCATACAAAATCAAACTTTTATATGGACCAAGTTCAGTTTGAGCCTGCTCAGCACTGGAGTGCAACAATACTAAAAGCTGATGTACCCCATTCTGATAACAATTCTCGAAGTAGGTATGTATCAATCTGGTATACCAAAGATTCTGAATTGAAAGATTGTATGCTGTCTTTCTTTTCATTACTAAGTATTTTTTGTTTATCCAAGATTCATGTATTTTGCTAATTACAAAATCTGAACTGTCATGGTTTTGTTTTGAATTAATGTCATATGCTGGCAGAGAGATATTTAAGCCACCAGTACTCATCAGATCTGGTGGAGGGATTCACAACTATCTTTATCAATTAAAAATGTCTTCACAAGGTTCTACACCAATGAAAGTTCAAGGTAGTAATGTTCTTGGTAAACTTCAAATAACATGGCGTACAAATTTGGGTGAACCTGGTCGTCTACAGTCACAGCAAATTCTTGGCGCCGTAAGTGCATTCTTTAATATTTGAAGACCAAGAGAGATTCATCCTCAGTGTTGACATATCTATTAATTACCAAAAAAATAATATTATTATTTATAGCTTCATTTTATCTTCTGTTCTACTCTGTTTTTCTTCAAATTTTCTGTTGTAAATTAAGAACATCCAGTGTTAGCTTTACAAAAGCATGATAAATGAGCCCAGGAAGTAGGATGTGCAATTATGTTGTATTTTATTGGGAAATGTGCACCTAGGTATATGAGAACGAGTAGTGCAGTTGCAATTGATGATGAATTTGAAGGGTCTTCATACATGGTCACTCATATGCATATGAACGCATTTCTCTACAACTCTTTGAATGTATGTCATGTAAATGCACTTGTATGCATATGAACACATTTCTCTAAACTGTGTATGTCATGCAAATGCTTATTTGGTGGATGTCATACTCAGTGTCTTGAAACTTCCCTCTACAGCCCGTCCCAAGCAAGGAGATTGAGTTGAATGTTGTCAGCATAGATAGACCATTCTTGGTAATTATAGTTTCTTTATTTGTGAATTCCACTGCACCCTCTTTAGTAAATATTCATTTATATATTACTTCTACTGCTTGCTTTTGGTAAATGATCATTTATTATGCTGCTGTAAGAACTCAACTTTCCTAATATATGTTTTTAAGTCTGTAAAGTCTCCTCTTTGATTTTTTTTCTTCAACTGTTAGTGCCAAAGCAAAGTTTGTGTTGGTTTTAATATGTTAATTGATTTGGAAGTGTGAACCAGTCAGTGATTGATGCAGGTACACTTGAAGCTCACAAACCAGACAGATAGGGATCAGGGCCCCTTTGAAGTTTGGTTATCTCAAAATGACTCTCAGGAGGAGAAGGCTGTTTTGATTAATGGTCTCCAGATAACGGTAATGTATTTTTGTTGGTTCCTGGGCATCTTCTTTTATATAGATATGCCTTATTTTCTCATGTCACATTCACTTTATAGAAATGCTGATTTATTGCAGTACTGAGATATGGGTTTGACTCTATACAGGCATTACCTCAGGTGGAGGCTTTTGGTTCCACAGATTTTCAATTGGTATGAACAATATTCTTGCGATGGGAATTTTTTCCCTTTTTGTTTGAGATGATGAAGAGATAACTGTAATGTGCATCCGATATTGCATTTTTATTTTGTGCCCCATAATGTGTTGCATGGCTGCTGCTTTGATTGTTTCATTTTCTCTGAGCAATTTCATGGTGCTCTTTTCTTATGCAGAATCTCCTTGCCACAAAACTTGGAGTTCAAAAAATTACAGGCATTACAGTGTTTGACAAAATTGAGAAGAAAACCTTTGACCCATTGCCTGATTTGGAGGTTGGTGATTTATTTTCTTTAGCACTGTTTGTCGGAGACAACCAGCAATTTGAATGCTCTATGTTCTAATTCTGTATTGTCCAAGTTCAGTATTTGGTTTCTGAGAACCTCAGTTATGTGGTTGCTGAAGTGGCCCAGAATTAAGTAAAATTAGGAAATTCAATGGGGTCTATTCAACTAATGTACATCAGTGCATATAAAACATATTTTGGAACCTTGATTTTGGAATGATAATATGAAATGTTTTGCACTATTAGTATATCAAATTGAGGAGAGACCAATGTAAGTGCTGCCTTAGAACTCTTGATCTGCAAAGGGTGGGTCTCTGCGTTAGCACTTTGCGGCAACTACTCGTTTGTAAACACACTTAAGGTCAAGATCATATCCATATCCCTTTCCTAGAACACTGCTTTTGCAAAACATCGGGTGATCCCATCCTTTCAGTGCTTAAAATTGATTAATCAATACAGTATCTTGAATTAATATCCCTATATATATATATATATATATATATAGAGAGAGAGAGAGAGAGAGAGAGAGAGAGAGAGAGAGAATTTTCTTTTCTGCCTGGCCAAACTACCCCGGTTCGATATTTTTAGTTGATCTGGTAACTGGCCAATCTTTCTGGTCACCTGCCTTACCCAAGCCATCATCCATTTCAGGTGTTTATTTTCCATAAATAATTTATTGTTTGCAGTTTAACTCTGTGACGCCCAATATTTTTGTAGGATACTGTTTTTATAAATAACACTACGAACATGTTGCAGATTTTCGTGGATCTGTATTGATATGTTGGTTGGCTGGATTCGATCGTTGAAGTTTGCAGATGATAAATTAGCATTTGCTTTTGTGGGACAATGAGTATGGAATTAAACATATCATACTCGCCGGTGATGATAGTTCTCCAATAGTCAAGAAGCTAAATGAAGTTGAGGCTTCTTGGCTCTAATTCTGAGTGATATGCCCTGTTCGAGAAGGATTAGTTCCTTTATCTTTTGCCTACGTGATTCTGATTATTAAAATTATGAAATGTCCAGTCATGCAGCCGGTTAGGATTTATACAAACTGTCTTACCTTAGTAGTGACAGCAGGCTTTCTAAGTGAATTTTCTGAAGGTCCAGTGTATTTATAATACAGAGTAGCAAACATTCAAATTTCTTTAGAGAATAGTTATCAGTTCATTTTTGTAAACATTAGCAGTTGAGTTATTGGAAATACATACATACATACATACATACATACATAGACCCTACAAACAAAACCCAAAATGAAAAATGTAAAACAGAAGAATTGGAGTGGAGTTTTCAGTCAAGTATTGTTCTTAGACATTTCAGCCAGACAATGCCCAGTTGGCTTCACTTCCGACACGTGGCATGGTTTTCATCCTTGATTGGGCATCAACCTTGAAGTTAGCTCCACCCATTGCACCCTCACTGTCAATTCTAGGTATTGCCTTCATTTTACTCGTTGGATGCTCAAAGCTCATCAGCCCTTGCTCACTGTAAAACATGCACCCTGCATCAATTGCAATTGCAATTGCAATTGCATTTGCATCTCAATCAATTAATAATTTTCAACAAAATATAGTATAATATAATAATAAATTCATCATTTTAAATAACCTTTAATTATAATAACTCGATGACATACCAGTTGGAAATGGTGCAAAAGATTTAGCACAGCTTGCTTTAATGATCTCCAATTTATCAGAAATGACCACAGACCCATCAGCAGCAACGCCCCAAAACAGTCTTATCTCTTCATCAGCACCCTGCACTACAAAAATTGTTAAGAATACAAGTTTGTTTGAACAGCTAAAATGTTTTCAGGGTTTAATTTGAATAGAAACTTGCCAGTGCAGCAAAAACACTTCCAGCCTTGCTATCATAAAGCACAAATCCAAAGCTGCCATCAAGATCTCGCAGGACCTGATGTGCCGGGTATGGGCCGCGATCACGGAGGGTACGGTATGCTTCGATCACAAACATTGCCTCATCACTACCTTTTGACAGCCCATATTGTTTGTTAAGGTTGCTTAGGTTGTTTAGGCTTCCTAAGAACATGCAGTACATGTTATCTAATCCACAAAACAACCTGCAATTTTGGGTAAACAAAATTTGCTAAATCAGATACGAAATTAAGAAGAATCCCTGAGATTTCTTCAAGAAATTATATATGTATATATACCTTTGGGAAATAGAGAAAGGAGCTTGTGGTGGAACATAAGCAAGGGCAGCTGCATCTCCAAAGTTGATTGAAAAAGCATTAGAAAGCTGAGAAGATAGGAAATCCTTGAAGATTTCCTCAGGAAGTTTAGGCTTTGTTGATGAACTCAATGAAGCTGGGCTATGCAACTCCTGTGGAGGATTCACTACACCTTTGTTGAATATTTCCAACATTTTTTTTTTCTCCTTCTTCTTAATAGCAGACAAGATAATCTTCAAAAAGAAATATAATTAATTCACCAAAAATAACCAGAGATATTGATTCAAGTAGACGAAGACAAAAGTGGGAAGAACAAAGATGACTCTTTGCAACGAATATTTATACCGCTGCTGAAGACGTGATAACGTGGCAACATTATCCTCCAAAACTCGAAATTCCATGCCTGGGATACACGTTGCTTCAGATGAAATGAGAGTGGTCGAGGGATTTTTATCTTATCCACAGCTAAAGGGTCAAGTAGTTGTGACAGTGACATTATTCTGAGTCAGCAAATCATTTTTGTCGGCGACTCTGTTGACTGCTGGGTTGATCCCAGTTACTTCTTAGGTGTGCACGTGGCCATAGTCAATTGCACAACAGTCTCTCAACTTCTATTGCCTAAAACAGTAATTAAATAAGAATTTTTTTTTTCCAAAACAATCTCTTTTACGAGATGATTTATGTAAATAACCAAATTACTTTTTTTTTATTAAATTGACCAAAAAAAAAAGAGCATTTAGAAGAAAATACTCTCATTGAATATTCTTTTTATTCTATAAATTTTTAATTTTAGGATATTTTCATCTAAAATATATTTTATTGATCAATTTAATAAAAATAAAACAGCCTAATTAGTTTAGTAAATTACTTTATAAAAGTGATCATTTTAAAAAAATTTCCAATTAATTAATTATTCAAGAAATTATAACAAAAACTCTACAATTTATTTTCAAAATAGAGCAAATTGAAATTAACATTTTACAAATTTTGACCTAATATAGTTCAAAACATTTCATTACAAATCTTATACCTAGGACAATGTCTCCAATATTGTGATGTTGAAGATGATCGATGAAGTTATTAAACCCTAAACCGTGATGATGTCCAAATTGGAACAAGAAAATAAAATAAAATTCCATTTTCAATTGTAGGTTCGCTGAAACAGGGAAATCAAAGGGTCTGAAATTTAGCCTACAAATCACATCAGCAGCTGATCTGATGAATATAAAGAAAAATAGGAAGATTAAAATGGAAAAAGGTACTTCGTTAACAATTAAAATGTTATACAACTGAACTGACTGACTGATCACTATACAATGTGAACTTGTATCTTAAAAATATATATTTTTTAAATAAAAACAAAACAAAATGCCTATTTCAAGCACTATAGTCACTGTTGTGATATTTGTCTTCTGGGTAATAGAAGGCATTCACGGTATTGCCTCCAAATTTCCGGCCATTTAGTGCATTTTTTGCAGTAGCACAACCAGCAATGTCGTAATACTCCAAGAACACCTGCAAGTACAACCATTAGATGTGTGCACAAATACAGCCAAAAGGAAGATTACGTGTTTTTCAACGCAAAAGGAGAATTACCCTTCCGACACCGGGCATCTGGTCGCCATTTGGATCTGGCCGAGGAATGACAACATTCACCAAGGTTCCTAATTATACCAACCAAGTAAATTGATGTTTAATATGTTTGCTAAAGAACATAAAATGCACAAGAAAGAAAATTTTTCCATTTTTCTCTACAAAGTCCATTGGTTCCACAAATACAGCAAACATTTCATCAATGGAGTGACAGCACCAAAAATCTAGACTAAATATGCCACAGGATTAAAAAAAACAATCTTTGTTTATGTAGCAGCCACGTCAATTACAAATTCGTTTTTATAATTATTTAATAATTAGACACATGATGCACTCTTTGTCAGTATTACTACCAATATTGTTATGTTACTTTCTCTTTCACTAATTGATGACATGTTTGCAAATATGATTAGTTCTAAGGACTAGTGATCTATAAAATATCCATGTCACAATTGTTTTTTGGCTAAGAAATAAGATATTAATATCTATAGCAAAACATTTATCTTTTTTATTAGATTTTCCAAATTTTGTCACCGTATCTGCAATTAAAGAGGTCCGTAAAAAGAAATCCCCAAAACCTGTGAGTTCTGTTAATGCTATTTGTTAGAGAAACTAAATTCTTGTTTTGATTGTGTATTATAATAAGTACACAGTCCTTGTATAAAAACAAAAGAAAACCCAAAACAAACTAGGAATACCAATATTACCTTGATAAGAAATTATCCTAATAAGACTAGACATAATAATATTAAGACAACTCTTTAACACTATTAAAAGTCAACGTAAATCAATTATAAAATGGATCCATCTCGTGTCACAAAGCTAGAAATAAGTTGCACACAGATATCATCATTTGTTAAAAGCAACTAACTGTATAGCAGATTAATAATGTCATGTACATGCGTACCATATTTACTGCATTCTTCTCTCATGTCTTCTAATATTTCTTCATACTCTTCATTATCCGCAAGCGCATCAGCAGTAATAGCCTTTATCAAACAGAGAAAATCAATTATCAGGCACCAGTCAGTTATAAGCCATCCATCAAATTCAGGGACAGAATCATACGGTCTAACTCAATTTTGCCAGCAAGACATGCCATTGCTTATAATCAATGAGGTTCTATTTGGCCAATGGATCAGATAAATAAAGAAGTTGCTCAAATTATGAGCTTTGAATCCCAAATAAATCAACAGTATTATTTCATTTCCTCCCAAATAAAGAATGAAAACATGTCGGAAAAGAATCAAAGCAGGAATCTAGAGAAAAAGGGAGTGCTATATTGCAAACAAACAAATATACCTCAGTCAAGCATAAAACTTTAGCTGGATTTTCTCCAAATAAAGGCGTCGTTCCTCCTCCAGGAAAATTCATGCCACTAGTTTGCAAGGCCATTTTCTGACACCAATAAATTAGATTAAAGCAAAAAATAAAAATAAAAAGCAGCCTCAACAGAATTTTAATTTACCTGTATAGCAATATGCTGTTGAGCCTGAGCTAACATATTTTCTTGTTCAGATTTAGACTGCCCACTGCTGTAATATCCCATCAGGTTGTCACAAGGTTTCAGGCATTATATACAGTAGAATATTCAGAGATGTATGCAGATTGACAATTAATCCGAGGACAGACAGCAAGATATGTACTACAACACTATGAAGGGAATCCAGAAGAAAATTAAAAACAATTGTCTTTCAGACACTAATATATATTCTCTGTAGTTGTTCTCAAGTTGAAGAACATAGAATCAACTACACACAAGCAAACTGAATGGAACGTACAAATTTAAGAAATTCGAATTGGAAAAATTTCTACTTTATAACTGTTGAAACAATATACGCAAGCACAACTTCCAAATGCAAGTGATAAACTTCTTATGACATTTCTTCCCACTAAAAGTATATGTCCGCATCAAACATTCTTTTCATGGAAATACATCACCGTCTTGACAACCAAAAAAGAGGAAGGCAATGGGGAGGAAAAGGAAAAAAATTCACCATGCAATGAGATCAAGGGGAATACAAGGCATGGTGAAGCTAAAAGGCCATGTAATTATCTTCAATCCCAACCCCAATTCCTAAGAAACACAAACCTTGCAGTAGCACGCCGAACAGTTAAAGTTTTGTCACCCATTTTCAAGCCATTAAGAGCTGCACATGCAATGTCTGTTACCGTTGGATCCTGAAGTGCACGTACATTAGTTGAGCAGTAATAAGATATATGCATTCCGGTGTTATAATAAGTATGAATGTTATTACGTGTATATATGGCATGAAAACGAGTTAAAAGAAATAACTATTCAGCTGCAAAGCATTCTTCAACAAAGAAATGAATATTTTGGGTCATGAACACACAGTAACCCAAGTTGAAGTTCAAAGTTCTTAGTCGCAACTTCATTTACCTGATAGACACAGAAACCATATCCTTTGGAGTTCCCAGTGTCTCTATCCTTAACAAGGTCAAAACCACGAAGTGTCCTACAAAAGATCAAGAATGCCATTAAAAATTAGGATACCACAGCTGATCACATATATAACATTCATAATAGTTTGAACAATGCAAAAGCACAAAAAGAAGCATTAGCACCGTAAATTCGGGAAGAAAAGCAATTAAAAAAAAAGGGAGAATGGCTAAAATTTAATCCCATACCCAAAAGACTCAAGCAACTCTCTTATCTGGGTTTCAGTGAAGTAGTATGGTAATCCACCCACAAAGACGCGATCAGGTCCCTCTGCTCCACCAATTGCGCTGTTAATCAAATGACAAATTAGCATATCAGCAGACAAGGAAGTTTTTCAACTCAACTGCATATACCCATCATGCAATACACATATCCTTATGCAAATTGATGAAGAAAAAGAAAAATGAGAATAAAGAAAATCAAAGGTCCTTCCTTTGAGGGTTACAACACTGTACTGAAACCTATAAACATTAATCACCTCAGAACAAACACTAAATAATGATACAATAATCAAAGAAATATTCTTTAAACCAATCTCCAAATTAATGATGCCAAGTTACCCTGGTGCGAGCCCAACAGCTGCCAAGTTAAGGTGTGGATTCGGTTGCCCTGGACCAAGAGCTGCAGCTAATGTAGGGTTGTAATCTGTAGGTCTTCTTACCCTCACAGCAACCCCCTGGTAAGATCACAATGAGCATGTAAATGAACGAACTAGAAATGTTCCATTAATCACATGTTATTCAATAGAAATAAGCAGTAAGTCAACCATGCCATAGTAGAAAAGTTAAGTGAAAAGTATTAAAATCTCAATCCATTCACTCATAAGAATGAAAATAAAGAAAGAAATAAATTTGCATGCCTCAAATATAATCCCATCTAATGCCATTGCATTACTAGCTTCCTCAACAGTTCTCATCTCCACAAATGCAAATTTCTTCTCGTGATTGATGTAAACATTCACAACCGCATCACCTACAAGTTCAAATACCAAATTATGGATCACATTCAAATAAAGCATGTGAGATCCATTCACATATACTCATTTAGAGACATAAGCATGTTAGATTACCTGGACCAGCAGCATTTCCTCCAATAGCAGTCATAACATGGCTAAAGAATGTTGCTATTGTCTGTTTCAAACATACAAATAACCATCCATCATGCCTCACAGAATGAAAGGAAATTATCTGTGCTTACATTGACAAGAAGCATAAGAGGTCGACTGAAATTATAACTAAAACAATTTCCAGACCAACTTAACAAGTAGGTCATAGAAAAGCCTAAACAAAATATATTATTAAGCATGAAAAACAGAACTGACATGCTAGTTCAACAATATTAAGCAGTAAAATTTTGATAAAATAACTAATTCCATCCATAAAATAAAAACTCATTTCCTCTTTTCTCTTTTATTTGAGTTAATAGCTTGAGTTTACAAGGCATACTTGCCTTAAATCCTGAGTATTTACTAGAAGAATGCGTTAAGCGGTAAACAACTCAAGTTAGGCAAAGGCCATGACGGCAACTTCTACCGGTGTAAATAACCAAACTGTGCTCAGAATTTATGGGTACTCCTTAAGGCATGCAACAACAAGAATGGTGGGATTAGAGAACAACACAAACAAAGCAATATATGAGTACTAAATTCTGTTCTTAACCAGAAATAGATAAGAGCAATCAACCAAACAGTGTTTCTGAGAATATGATTATCAAATAGCTAAACAGAAATAAATAATGGAGAAGGAAAGGACTTGGAGGGTATTCAAATGAATGAATATATTTCATAACGACCAAATAAAAGCAAACAGAAGATAAAAGAGAACTGGGCATCATGTCAACACCGTTCAACTTGGCAAAATATAAACACACATGCCTCGTCATTCTTCTAGAGAACACAAGAACTGATAGTAGATAATTGAGTGCAAAACCTGTTCATTAGCCAACGGGGGAAGCCCGCCAACATAGACCCGGCGAGCATGCCTTGTAGCCTGTTAAAGAGCAACAACAGAAAACACATAGTGAATTCAATGAACAACCATCAAATAGAGATAATAACCATTAAAAAGAAAAGGTAGTACATCTTTATTTATTAAGTAAATCTCTAACTACCTGTTGAGTCATGGCTTGGACTGGCATCAAAGGAAAAGTTCCCAACTGTGACACATGAAAATATTACACATACACACATATCTACAAGCATATATACAAACATAAATGTATTTAATTATCAAAATAAATATACAAATGATAACTCAAGGATAGAATCGCTGAACAGCTACTAGTGAAAAATATTCACCTGTGTTGCTCCAAAAGGTAACATGTTTTGTACCACTTCTGGAACTGTTGGAGGAACACCAGGAAATTGCCCTGTATAATAATCAGAAACGAAGCAAATAAAATAACAATGATGAGTTATATGGCCGAGAAATTTACGATGCATGTTGCTTCTAAATCATAAGAATAACAAATCTCAAAGCCTAGAACTATCTTGTCATAAAACTATAGAGAGAAGCCTATTTCATACCTAAATATTACCACTCAATTAACAAAGTAAGAAATGAATTCCATCACTGCAGATGCTAGGGAAATATGTGTAAGTCTACCAATGACAACTGTTGCCGGTTGAAGGCGAACAAGATCCAGCTAATCGATGCACTGATTCTCCATTAGACATAAAATCTACAGTAGTCGCGCCGATGGGTAGCACAGTGGACATGTAGCCCAACATTGCCTTCTTACCCAACCGATAAACACAAAACACAAACAAACAACCACACACAACAGCCAAACAACACAACAATGGTTCTCAGTTTCCATAGAAATCCATTAGATAAAAACTAAAATGAACAAATTTCATGAACAATATTAAAAGTTATAGGTTAGTGCAGTAAAATTGAAACAAAATGAAATGATTTCTGTGATGAAATAACTCTTTTTTGGAATGAAATGAATCTGGTGTAATTGACTAGTCAATAGGAGGTTGGGTTTACATGTGGAAAAGAGGCTGGAAGCAAACCTGGAACAGCAGCACCAGGTAGCATAGCAGCAATAGGTGGCGCCATATCAAAGCCACTTCTCCGCTTGCTGTAGATAACATACAGAAGGAACAAGATATAATGAAAAAATGAAGCTTTCAAACAGATATATAACACCATCCTTATTCTTATTTTATCAGTTCACAGAATGAGAAAATATATCAGAAGCAAGAAATACTAAATAGGTGTAAAAATAAGTAATAATGAGAAATAAGAACAAAACAGTGTTATCAATGTTAAGAGATTGCACAAAAGTTGTGCATGTAATAACACTTCCCATTAGGTAATATCCAGTAACCAGTGTATATAAACCTGTAAAACAATCATGTAAACCATACAACAATTAACAAGCTCACTTTCACAATTTCACTACAAATGTTTGGCTAAAAGTAAAGATATTAAATGAAGTTCTGGCTCCATCTCCATTACTAGAGTTGCAAATTCTTTTGACTGGTGTCCCTATTGTAGGGATATCATAATAGTTAAGAACTAGACAGTCAAAAAACTGTCGGTTCTTGCTATGTACAATTTCAACAAGCCAAAGGCTCAACAACTCAACTAGTCAACTTAAGCCCGCAATCAATAGCTCAAGATGGGACAGACAATGAGTCTGAGAAGCCTATGATGCACCCAGTTACAAGAGAAAACAATGAGATTCTTCAGATGAGGAAGCCCAAAATTTATGTGGCGCCCAATTGTTCTGTACCTTTTTGAGGGAGAACGGGAAGGAGAGAGTGATTTGGACTGGTTCCTAAATCTATCACTTGAACGGGAACGTGATCTATGTTTATGCCTCCTTTCTTTGTCTCGATTATAGTCGCGGTGCCTATACAAAAGAAAAACATTATTGTAAATCAGAATACATATGAAAATATGTTTTGATTCTGCATTCTTCCATTGACATCTCTGAATGGATCATGAGCAACACATACAATCAGAAAATTCCAGAAAAGCAGCAACAGGGGATTGAGAAGGATGTAAGAGCAACTACCAAAAGACTTGCATGAATAAAAGCTATGGGCATATAATAACCTGTCATTATCACGAATCCCTTGACGGTCATAATCAATTTTGTCCCTTCTTCTGTCATCCCTAGCACTTCTGTCCTTATAGTCCCTGTGATGACGGTCTCGGTCTTGCTCTCTAGTCCTCGACCTTTCATGACCAGATCCCCGAGAACTCAGCTGATGTAATTCCACACAAGTTAGCCACTTTCCAAATTACCAGTTATAATACAAGTATTAAACATTCTTATCGTATGTTTATTCTAATCACATTTCCCATTTGATCATGCAGCAAAAGTGACCCATTAAAACAATTTCATGCTTATTCTAAACCCCCGCCCCACCTCTATTTTCCAATTTTGTTCGTTAAATGAAATCATTTATACGAATTCTCTTTGGCTAACATTAATCAAGATTTGAACTTTATCGTCATTTGATTCCAATCTCCAATCTACAATAGCATAGAGATTTGAACTTTACCGCGATTTGATTCCTATCTCCAAAAAACCTTACAAAGATTTATATTCCAAGGTAAACAGTTTACAAAATTTAAGCCACTGATTAGTAGCAATGTCAATTCCTGTACACTAAACACTTCATCAGTTAAACTATATTACAGTAAAATAATTAATCCTTAAAACGATTGAAAGCGATACCTTGTGACGCGAGTCTTCGCCACCGCCGTCGTATCGATTCTCTCTACCAGACATTGCAGCCTTCCAATTTTGAAACACTAACCCTAATTTTCAACTGAGGAGGAGAAAAATGAACTCTAATAAGATTGAAAAGTGTTCACTGCACCTATTTCT
The DNA here is from genome assembly GCA_035584115.1 of Cedrela odorata. Lineage (NCBI taxonomy): Eukaryota > Viridiplantae > Streptophyta > Magnoliopsida > Sapindales > Meliaceae > Cedrela > Cedrela odorata. The sequence continues at coordinate 6,185,257 of JAXCLQ010000004.1, forward strand.
GTTTGATTTACTAAGAAAAAAAGTAAATTTTATTTGAAATATGCCAAAAAAACCAGCAGTCAACAACAGTATACCAACCTGAAAAACTCTTACAAAAATAGGCCAATTATCTGAATCACTTAAATTACCTAAATACCCATATTTACACTACATACGAGGATAACGCACGGTTGGTCGAGAATGACAGGAAGCCGTCGTTGCACCGGATGCTCGCCGGTGCAGTGATCAAGTTGCCCTTCGAAGATTGAAAACAAGTTATCAATCGTTCGAGAATAAATATTACATATCATATCGAGCATGAATCATGAAAAGACGGCAATGAAATGATGGTGTTTTCCGGTAGCCTGATCGGACTTTTGGGGTTGTTGCGGTTGATCACTGAATTAATTTTCTCGACGAATCACAACCAGAACTTTTACAGAATTGATATATGAACATACTTTTTGGTCAATAAAAGTTGAAATTTGTACGTTTGCAAACTGGGTGGCTGAAAGATTAGTTCTTCTAACCATATTCAGTGATCGTAAGCATGAATTTGATGAGGCAATGTGCATTTATCTCTGCATTTTCTGTGTGTTTCTTAGCTTACAGATCCCGGGATGTTGCATGCATGGCGTAATATCATGATAAGATTCTCTGCTGTCCTTGTTGTGAATGATAGCTCAACAATTTTAGATTTTTAATTGCGGTATAAATTTTCCTTCAACAATGTCATCCTGTTTCTATGGTGATTGCTGCGGTAACTTTGGGCCGTCGTATCATTTTGTTTTTATTTTTATTTTATAAATTTAGAAGTAAAATATATTTTTTATTATTTTGTTAAAATTAAATTTATTAAAAAAAATATAAATTATACATTTATAACTTAAAAGTATAAAATAATTTAAAATAATTTAAAATAATTTTATATATTTTATAAAATAAATCACAAAATGTATCATAAAATATTCTTATTACTTAAATTAAACTATTTCATTTTTATAATATAATTTTCAAAATATAACATCCAACGCATTTTCGTATTTAAAATATAATAATTAAAAAATATTATTTTAATTTTAATTTTATAAAAAAATATTAATTTAAAAATAATACCGAAATTAGTTCGTACAAACACAAGCAAGAATATGAATTTTCTTTTGCAACCAAAATTTAAAAGTGTGGATGTATCGAAAATGCTTCCTTTTCGTAGGTTAAAACTGAGAAAAATGTTACAAAAGTCGAACATGCAACACAAACGGTTGATGGTTAAGATTCTGTGTAAGGTTTGGGCCACATTATTGAAGTCCAGGTCTAGCCCAACTGAGATAAGGAGCAATTTTGTAACTCAATGACTATGGCTTTCACGTTTAAAATGGTATCCTTAATCATTCAAAGCAATTATTTTATTGCACTTAATCATTGTATGCATCTTGATATGTAAATCATAATTTTTTTTATTTGACTTTAATAAATATTGATATATAATGATTTAGATTATATCTTAATATTTTTAATTTATATTTTAAAATATAAAATTAATTTATAAAATTTATTAAAATATAATTTAAATTTTTTATTATTAATATATTAGGTGTTAATATTTATAAAAAAAAAATAAAATTGAATATATCTTAAATAGAAATCTCTAGAACTTTATAAAAAGCTGTCAATTTCATCTGACAGTGTTAATTTCTCTGTAATTATAATAATAAGTTAAAAATAAAATTGTTTTTGATTAATAAATAATGACGGTGATGAGACCTTATAATGGGATTATTACGAATCAAATTGACCTGTGTTCCCACATCAGTACGGGCAATAGTTACAGATACGGGTCCACGGATAGGACAGAGACATGACAACGACTAGTTTGTCTGGACGTGGAAAAAAATTAGTACATCGCAATAATACTGTTTTTTTAAACCGATTAATCCAAACGCGGAACAGACGCAGGGGGACAGAGCAAAATCATGCACCTACACGTGTCCTTTGTCTTACGGTAGCATGGGCCTCCTGGTGCGCCGGCCATTTAGAGTTTTGTCTTTTTTCTCGACCACCGAATCCGCCACGTAAGGAATTCGAGGACCAATGCTGTGCTTGACAGGTACGAATGTCAGTGCTGACTCAGCATTTGAATCTTATGGGTTTGTGGACCCCTTGTGCACGTGATTGGTGCTTTCTGACAGTTGTAAGATAGCCATCCGTACTACGCTAGAGAAATTTACTATGACATGGTCAAAACGTTCTTTGAGTCACCTATATAATATAATATAATATACGATTGCTCTTACAAGTGATGCCAAAATTGGTGGGTGCGAAAATGATGTTGCCGTCAAAATTGTGGCACGTTCATTAATACGATGTTTATAAAAGAATGGTCTATATTCATACGCGGATGCTCAAATTTGAGTCATTCTCAGAGATGTTGATTCCATTGTTATATATGATTTTGTATGGCAAGATTTACACATGCATTGTCAAGTGGGTACGATTATTTGGGTGGCTAGAATCGTTTGATGGTGCTAGATCAGTAGATCTTTTGCAAAACTTGAATTTGACAATAATAATTAAGTGGGTTTCTTCCTAATTGATGTTATAGATTGTTGTCTTCCTTTTCCAATGACCAATAGGAGAGCAAGTTCATTAATAGCTTTGGCAACATGTATCGAGTATACGCAATTACCTCAATTGAAAAACTCTCTGCTCTCTTCTCTTCTTTCAGTTCTATATAATTAGGTTACTACTTACATTCTAGTAAGAGTTTCACCATGGATACTTAATTATCCATTAATAACCGGCCTTTGGTTTCAATGCTTATTATCTTTATGCATTAAACATGATACATGTGTCATGTTCACATTTCACTTGAAAAGCATATATATACAAAATGAATTCAAGTTGGGTAGGGGATATCCACAATTATCAAACTTAATTACCTGCCTAATGCACGGCCTCAATGGTTGATACAATAAAATTATTTATGTGGCACCCATAAATGAAATTATTCAAAAATCAGTTTTTAAAAACATCCATACTAATTAATTTCTACCTATTTTAATTTCATCAAGAGGATGACTCCGACTCTCGATTAATTTTTGTGTCGGAATGACCAAAGCACATGGGATTAGAGCCACATATTGCGTTTATATTTCAGATAGCATGCTAGGATATCCCCTAGCCAAACCTATCAATTATGATTAAATTCATATTATAAATTCCCACGAAATCTATCCTTAGATTTGGAAAACTATATTCAAGAAAGGTTCAAGAGTACAATTGTATTTCTTAGTTAAACGTATTAAAAGTGCCTTGAAGAAAAGAGACCCATCAAATACTTAATCTAAGGCACCCAAAATTCATGTTCATGTTCAGTTACATGACATAATTCAGAAATATTTATACAAGAATGTTTCTCCCAATTTAGTCAAGAAACAACCAATCAACCATACGTAGAAAACTCTTCAATCTCCAAATCTTAGCAAAAACTGCCCCGCCTGCCAACTATGGCTAAAACGACTCGTTTTGACCAGGAAAAAAATCCCAACTAGAATGAATATTTCAAGTATTGTCTAAATTATTCTTGAAATTTGTAGAACACACAATCTAGAAATGTAACTCGTTTTCTTGGGGCCCATAATCACCAAGAGTTAATGTCTGTAAACCAATATTGTATGGAAGAATAATTAATGGCTGACCGGCGATTCCCAGAAACAGCCTTGCTATAAATATCATGGATTCTTAACTGAAACGAAACCAGCAAAATTTGTGTCCCCCCCGTCTCTCTAGAGATTTTCAACAAGGTCTCTCTTTCTTCTTCTGTTATTCGATTTCGTGTTTTTTCTCTTTGGTTTTCTGTGTTGTGCATGGCAGTGAGATTATTATCGATTGCAGTGTCTGATCTATGCATTGGAAAGCCGGCGCTGAGGTCGCTCTCGGTGGGTTCTGCCTCGGTTGCTGATGCTTTGTTAGCTCTCAAAAGATTTGACGAGAGTTATATAAGCGTTTGGAGCTGTGATCATTCGTCCCGGAGAAGGAAAGCCGCTGCAAACGGTTCTGATATTGATCGGAATCCATGTAGATGTATTGGCAAGGTTTGCATGGTGGATATCGTTTGCTTCTTGTGTAAGGAAGAGAATTTGTTGAATCCTGCAGCTGCCCTTCAATCTCCTGTTTCGTTTCTGTTGCCCAAGGATTCTGGGATTGTCAGACATTTGGAACCCAATGCCAGGTTTGTTATTTAGCTCTGTAATTTACTCTCTTCATCAATATGTTTATGAAATTCCTGTGAATCTAATCTGTTGCCGTATAATTTTCAGCTTATTGGACGCCATAGATTTGATGCTGGAAGGAGCACAGAACCTTGTCATTCCGCTTCCGGCAAGACATAAGTTGCAGCAGAAACCTTCCTTCAAATCAACCGTTCACGACAGCCGTGAATACTGCTGGCTAACCCAAGAAGACATAATTCGATACTTTCTCAATTGCATCGGACTCGTAAGCCCCACCCCAAATCAACCAATCTATTCTCTTAATATCATCAACGATGCTGACGTTCTTGCCGTCCAATATGATGATCCGGCAGCATTTGCATTGCCCTTGCTTGCTCAATCCCATTTTAAACAAACTTCGGTAGCAATTGTTGATGAAGAGGGCAAATTGGTTGGTGATATCTCACCTTTCTCACTTAATTCTTGCGATGAGACGGTAGCAGCTGCAATAGCAACGCTCTCAGCTAGTGATCTGATGGTTTATATGGATTGCGGTAGACCACCGAAGGACCTGGTAAGATTGGTAAAGAACAAGCTGGAAGAGAAGAAGCTGGGGGCTTTTCTGGAGTTGATGGAAGAAGACTCTGGAATTTCTTCTTCTGGCTCGTCGAATTCATCTTCATCCGACGAGGAATCCAGCTCCGGCTCAGGAAGAAGTGTCAGGTCCGGAGGTTACTCAACCAGAGCTGTGAGCATGTCGGAAGCAATTGTTTGCTATCCGTGGAGCTCATTGATGGCTGTGATTATCCAGGCACTGGCACGGCGTGTGAGTTATGTTTGGGTTGTGGAAGAGGATTGCACCTTGATCGGAATCGTTACCTTTACAGGAATGTTAAGGGTTTTCCGGGAACGTTTGAGGACCATGGCAGAAGCAGAGAATCCAAACTTTAATCATACGCCAGATCCAACCTTAAGGCATCAATATCTTTAAATGATAAGACAATGAGGACATGATGATTGGCTTGAGAGTTCTATGAAGGAAAACTATAAAACACAACTAAATTCTAAACCTTATGGAGAGGATTACATGAGAATGGAAATAAATTTTAAAAAAATGTAAAAAAAAAAAAAAAAAAACTATATTTTGCTGAGGTTTGACTGCCATTTCAGGAATTGAAACGGTGTTCTGTTTGTTCTGTTTATTTTCTCTTTTCCATTAGATGGTAATCTTGGATCAATCTTATACCTGATACTGGTTTTTCCACCCAAAAAGTGTACATTAACTACTATGAACAAGTTCGTATACTTTAATAATAATGAAGAAATTGTTGTTTAAAGTTTTGTGTGTGGATTTGAATTATTCATTAGAGCTAATGTCAGTACATTTTAGATGCAATTTTGTTTTTGAACCAAGCATTTGTATACAGATTATGTTGCATGATTCTAGACTTAGCATTCATAATTGTGGGAGACAGACCCTAAAATGGACTGAGAGTCTGCTTTCATATCTCAGAGTATGTGGAAGCAGCTATAACATTCAGGTAAATACGATGTGCATTGATCAATTAATGATGATGCCGACAAGAATATGTTGAATAACTTGAATATCATAAATCAGAAAAGGCATAAAAATTCAAAGACATATAATATCATGTTTATTCCTTTCTATCCTTTATTTGTCTAGCTCTCCACAGTGTTTCTTCACACACAGTTTGTACTTAAAAGTGTGTCAACTGATTCATCAGGTGACAACACTAAGCAAATTTTAGTTGTCTAAGAACATCAAGTACATAACTGTAATCACCTACTGTTTCCAGTGAGAAACACCATGAATCAAGTAAGCCTGAAGGAAGGGCGAGAGGGGCCATGGGTGATCAAATGATAAACACAACTTTCATGTGTATTGACGTTAACCAAAGAAAATATTACTCATCTTCTTTCTTTTTTTATTTATTGTATCTCTAATTTACAGTCTCACAAACACAAAGGATGGCAGAAATATCCGCCACATATCTGCTGAAGTTTTTGGGATGGGCAGGGGAACAAGAACCATAAAGAATGAAAAACCAAACAGGGGCAACAAGACAATACAAGAGGGAAGTAATGAAACAATGAACCATTAGACTAGATACTCTATTGTTAGGAACCACTAAAAGTCGCCATAATTAAGCTCTGACACACATGACAACAAGGCTTCTCTTACTTGGAGATTGTCAGATTCCATATGAAGTGCGTCTTCGTATAGTCTCTTAGCCTGCTGTAGCAACTTCACCTTCTCTTTAATATTACTTGGCCGTAAGAGAGATCTTTGCCGCAACGCCACAGCCCATCTGAACAGAGCAGTAATTCATAAAATTTATTGTCAACTGGTACTTCACACTTCCTAAATAGTCTATTAATTCAAGATGTAAATGGGAAAATTGATATAAAAAATAAACTGAACTGCGTGACAATCATAGTTATCATCCAGTACTTAAATTTGTACAGGGAAAAAAAAAGAAAGAAACATGCCATCAGGTGCATAGATATTGCCTTTGGACATCATAGCATCAAACTTATCAATTGCAGCCAAGAATATTTTATCAGCATCAAAAGCGCATCCTGAAATTTGAAAGAAAGAATTAAGTTAAAAATTTCACTAAACTTCCTTTCCAGTCCACTCAAAGCAGCTTCATATCAACCAAACTGAGAGATAGATTAACTTTTTATTCAATATGAAAAATCAACCCTGAAATCTTTAAGCCGCTAAGCCCCAATTGCGAGAGCATTGAAGCTCACTCAATTGGGTACTACTACAAGCAAAACAAAACAGCGTTGGCCAATCTGACTTCCTTGTATATAAGAAACTTCCATAGAAATGGCAAAAACAAGCTAAGTAGACCAGGTGGGGATGCTTACTGGTCCGATATCTGCAATTAGTTGTGCACGGAAGGAGAGCGCAAGACCCCAATTATATAGAGCTCTCACGTCATTCCCATCAATTGATAATGCCAATCTATATTTTCTGCCAGCCTTCACAAGGAGTTCTTCACACACTTCACACGCATCAACAAGAAGCAATGCAATTTTCTCCTTATTTACAAGCTGAACGCAGTTTTAGTTCTTCATGAAGAAGATAAGTGTTCCCCAACTGGCCCACTGCAAACAAACTCAAGGGCTTCATAGCCATGGCATTGGAGAGTAACATGGCAGACTTGTGCAATATCATCTCTGCATGCTCCTCATCCCAACCACTCTCCATGCACTCCTTGGCTTGTTTCAAAAGATAATTAGCTTCCGTGAGATACCTATCAAATACCACATCATCCGTAAAAACTGAAGATGAAGAGGAACCGACCTCACTCCTATGACCAGGCAATTGATCATCCAAAAGGGAATCATCTTTAGCATTCACCTTCTCTTCTCTCAACCTGGAACTGTAAATTTCATTCTCATCCTTCCGTCTGTCACTGGAAGACCTATAAGCTCTACCAGATTTTCTGCACATGTACTCTTGTACAAAGGAAGCTTCACTTTCCGTATGCTTCCAACTGACTCTAAAATCCACTGAGTCAAGCAAATTATCACGCGATTCCCATGTTTTAATTTCATTTGTACGACCCATATTTAGGGAGAAACGGTGATTATTCTTGAATAACAATCTGTTACTCTGGTAGCTATGCTCATCCGTCCCCATTAATCCCTTGGCACTTTCGCCCATTTCCCCCAAACTCGTTCTTTCATCTTGCAACTCCATCTTTATTCTTCTATGCTTGTCTTGATCTGAAGCAAAAGAATCTCGAGTAAAACCTGAATTCTCAACTCCTTTATTATCATTAACAGAATCAATAAACCTTTCTTCATCTCGAGAACTTGAGTTTTTTTCCTTGATTTTGATCATTTACCACATTCTCCGCAATCTCTTGCTTTATACTATGTTTCAGTTTGTTCGGATATGAATTAACCACCTTTTCCCCAGATAAACCCCCAATAAATTGCAACCAGTCAATTCCAACTTCACCAATTTCTTTCCTCTTTTTACTCGATTTTTGGTTCTCCGATAACACATTATTAGAATTCCCCATATTAAAAATACGAGTCTCAACCACATTTTTAGCATTTGAAGCTGATAAATTTATTGATTCCACTACATAGAAATAATTTTCTAAATCACTAACTGTAACTTTATTATAATTAATAGCTCTTCGTATATCACTCTTCAAGTCATCGACTTTACCTTCAAACCCATCAAAAAAATCCAATAAATTCTTCAACTTCTCACTGTAAACTCTGAAAAATTTCCTCCTTTGATCTTTTGTTACTTGCACTAACTCCACTGAACAACCCAATTGCAAAAACCAAAACTGTAGCTGGAAACACTACTATTGATGAAATCCTAACCCTAGAAATTAAAAAAGCGCATACAAGCCCTAAAATAAACATAAAGACGTGCTTTTTATCATCAATTCCAATCGAAACTAAAAAATTACGCAACGGAGTCGACTCATCCGAGTTGACCGTGTCACCACCGAGTCTCAAATTGTCCCACCCGCCATAACTCGATGAATCCGATGATGAATCAGATTTGATTCGAGACAATTTTAAGGTTCTGGAATTGTGAAACCATTTTGAGCGAGAAATGGAAAGAAATTTCTTATTTTCCCGATAAAAAGAAGGGAAAAGGATGCAAAAATTTGGAGGTGAAACAATTAGAGGATTTGAATAATCATTAATAGAGTTCACAAAAATTAAGGTTTTCATTTGGAAACGAAATGACCGGCTGGTCGGTTCGTTTGTTCTGTTACATATCGACATCAGTCTCTCGGATGTTTCGTTAGATCACTGAACCAGTGAGTTCGAACTGGAAGGTTATTTTCGTCAATACATAGAGTTGTCTATGTATTTCCTTCTTCTAATGCATACGGATGCAGTGCTGAAGTTAAGTCCAGACTCGGTCTAGGCCCATTAAAAGCCCATAAACTACTTGCCCTTTGGGTTAGGTCCAAACTCATATTGGGCTTGCAACTCATTGTCATTTTATGGGCCACGTGCATTTCTTCCAATAGAACATATACTATAATTTTATTCCAAAAACACATAACCTAGTTTCAAAGCAGGTCTTGTATACACGACAGTTTCTCTACATTATTATATTGACATAATAAAATTATTTAATTAATAAAAATAAAAAAAATTATAAATTAATAATAAATAAAAAATATCAAAAAAAATTAGAGAAAAAATAATTAATAAATTAAGAAATAAATTAATGACGGATAAAAAAGAATCATTTAAAAAATAAATAAATTAAAAAAATAATCTGTCAATTTATATTTTTTTATTAATTAAATAAAATTTTTATTTTAATATAATAACATGATAAAAATATTTTATTTAAAATTATATTTCTAAGCACCTTAATTATTCTTCTTATTTTCTAGAGTCTTCTCGTTGTACAACCTTTTAACATCACATCATCTTTTTCTCAAACTCTCTTTTTCTTCAAATTCCTTTAGATTCTTATCTTACTTAGTTGACCTAATTGCCCAACTATCCTTTACATATTATCAAAAATATTGTTAATTATTATAGTTGAATTATATTATATATAATAGCGATATAATACTATCGCAATCAATTTGTATGAATAAATTTGTTAATCGATTATATCTATTACATGTTGAAATAGCAAATGCGCAAGAAAATAAGAGAAAAACTTAACAATTATTCATGTTAATAAAATAAAAGCAATAATAAAAAGTTAAAATAACGACCGAAATAAAGAATCTTCCTCTAACTCTATTATTACATCACAATAATAATACTTTTTCAAATTGCATATTGAGTATTGTTTTTGTGGTCCTTCCCTAAGATTCTAATAAAAATTATTGTCACACCTAATTTGAAATTGATGTGTAGCAAATTAATTTTATTATTTTTAGCCTATAGTTTATATGATAGCCTAAACCTATCAATTATTAAAATTTAGAACATGCCAGTTGATATTATTTTGTAAAGCACAAACAACTACAACATGTATTCAATCATTAAACATACATTTTTTATATGTCAATGTCATATGAAAAGAAATCATAGGTTCTTAGGGTATGAGAATAACACTCCAACAACTAAAGGGTTAGTATCATTTCTCACTACATATTCTTGTATTGTTATTTTAAAATAAAATTATAATTTTAAAGATATTAAAATTAAAATTAAAGTATATAGTTTCAACAATAATGTTAAAAATATAAATTCTTATTTAATTTATTTATACAAATTAATAATTTCAATATCTTTTTTCAAAATAAAATAATTAAGGATGAACAAATTCAAACCGATCATTTGGATTAATTTTAAAATTTGTAAATTTAATTTACGGTTTGAAAAAAATTAAATTATTAATTATTAATTTAAACTTTATTTATCGATAAAATAGAATAAAATATATTATTTACTATCTATTTAATCTAAACCAAAACTCGACAATTCTAAACCTATTTTATGAGTAGGTTGAATGCGAATGGCAGATGGGGGCAAAATGGAAAATATATAAAGAGATAAGGGCAAAAGATGAGTAAGAATATGTGTAACAACCGTTTAGGATTCCGTGGAGCAAAAGCTACCGAAAGTAAAGGGTAAAAGTGGTATACAAAAAATTGACAACGAATAGAGAGTGGATAAGGTCGTTGACACGTACGCATTGGCATTCCCGTAATCTCATTATTTAAAAAAAAAAATTATTAATTATTTTTTTAAATTTAATCATGAGCTTTTAGACGCTCCACGACAACCCATTTGTCTACGTGTCACTCTTTGTCTGTCTCTCGCGTCTTCGGTTTCAAGAGCAGAATAGAAGCTTCACCAGCTCCATCACCAACGCCCCTAAAAACCTCCCCAATTAGACCTCACTTCTTTTTAAGAGATCAAAAGTTGGGGTTTTTCGGTTTCCATTTTCCATTTTTATTGTTGGATTCGTATTTGATTTGGGGTTTTATTTTTCTTCTTCTGTTGTTTCATTTGAGTTGGAGATGTACGCTGGTTCTATGCGAAAATCCTTTAAGGACTCTTTGAAAGTTCTTGAAGCTGATATTCAGCATGCCAATACTCTGTAAGTGTGATTGTTTCACTTTTTTTTTTTTCCTTTCAATATTGTGTTTGGTTGGAATTTTTTTTCTGAGTGGGATTTTAATCACGGTGCTTAATGTTTGGTTTGGTAGATTGTTAGAAAATTTTTTCCTTTTTGTTCTTAGATTATGGTTTTGGTTTCAATTTTTTTTGGCCTTTGTTTATTTTTTTTTTCAATTTTCCATGATTTCTTTACGTATTTTAGCTGCTTTTCGTCAATGCATTTGATTCTTATTCTTCCAAGTTAAATTTTTTCTTTTTCTGTTGAAATTAAGTGCTTTCAATAGAAAAAGTTTTTATTTTTATTTTTTAATTTTCTAATTGTTTCTGTAAGTGGTATATTTATTTTTATCTTCTCGAGTGACCGAGAATTTTTTTCCCGAGAGGATGAAGGAGGGGGGATGTTTGTGATTTTACAGGTTTCTAATAATGCTGGGTTGGATTCGGTTCTTCACAGTTCTCTCTCTTTTGAAGTGATGAGTAGATATCACTCAATTAGGAAAGAGATTGAAGTTCTGCACTGCTTCAATGTTATTGTATAATTGTCCGAGTGTATATGTGTATGCGGTTCATTTTCGTTATCTTAATAGATTGTGTTCATCCTAGTTCACGTGGTCAAATGGGTTCCACTTGATTACGGTGCTGTCACATTGTATTGATATTTATATTGTGGTATCGGCATTAGAGGGTCAGATAATTATTCTTTTCTGGTCCCAGCTCCTAAATTATCCAATGTCGTTTCTTATATGTCGTTTATTATGTTCTTGGGAAGTTAAAACTTAGCTGTAATTTTTGGTATTTGGTGTTGGCAACTTAGTTTCATGTGTACAAACTACGATATTAAGTCTTGAAAAGTTAGTTTGTTGAAAATATTGCATTGCTTGATTCTAAATCTTCTTAGAATTTTATATTTAGATGTTTTATCTATCTGGTATGTACATTGTCTGAGTTATAGCTTCCTTACTTAGTTAATTGTTTTATTTAATGTGATTATGGTCAATTTATTTTCCCGCTATATGGCTTCCAGGGCATCGGATTTTCCGAGGGAGTATGATGGTGCCTGCCTTCAGATGAGAATGTCATACAGTCCAGCTGCGCACCTGTTCCTCTTTTTAGTGCAATGGACAGACTGTAACCTTGCAGGAGCCCTTGGACTGCTTCGAATACTTATTTACAAGGTTGATTTCTGTTTTATTTTTTTAAATGTGAATGTTTTTATTTTGTTCTTTCCTCAATAACAGATGTCGACTGACCTTAGAACTCGGTGAACATGGGATATCTGGGTATTTAAAAAAAAAAAAAATCTGCTAACCTTAGAAACTTTGCAGGTTTATGTGGATGGTACAACCACTATGTCTACCCATGAAAGAAAAGCCAGTATTAGAGAGTTCTATGGTACACTTGCATACTGATTATTTTGGTGTTGTTATCAAGTAGCCTATAGACTCTGTAATCTTACTGAAGCAAATTCCCTGCTGTTGTCAGCGGTAATTTATCCCTCTCTATTACAACTCCAAAGAGGTGTTACTGATACAGAAGATAAGAAGCAGAAGGCTGTATGCATGGAAAGGTACCGAAGAAGAGATGATGGGGAGCACAGACTATACACAGATGCAGATATTGAAAGAGAAGAAGAATGTGGAATATGCATGGAGACAATTAGTAAGATTGTGTTACCCAACTGTAACCATGCCATGTGCTTGAGATGTTACCGTGAATGGTACTTCCTCTCTCTCTTTTTTCCCAAGTTCTTGACAATCTGAAAGAGCTTGGCTTTTTTCAGTGGTTGTATGATTTACAGTCATCTGGTACATTAGTTATTAGTTAAAATGTCCCGCTATGAAGCACTGTTTTTTAGATGTGGCTTAATTAGCAAAGATAAAGGACAGTATTGCTGCAAGTGATACATGAAAGCTGAGATGGCTGCTTTTCATGAACTTCCTAGCTGATTCTAAATAATTAGTTTTCATAATAATTCCTATTCTATTTTTTTCTTGCATTGATTGATAACTTTTTAGCTTCAGATAGTATTGGAATATCCTGGAGCTCTTTTATTCTAATTTCTTATTGGATGCTGGATGCATGCATTTTGTCTGTGAAATCTGGTGAAGTCTTATTCTCCTTACTAACCATGAATCTATTTGAATACATATTTTTACATAATGAGAACTGGAGTTCCTGTTTGTGCCTTTTCTCCTTTTTACTTATTTAAGATGGAGCATGTGGGATGCAGAGAGTTAGCTTTTTAAGAATGCCCCTTTCAGATAGGGGATATTCCTATAATTTAATACTGTTGGTTTCTTTTGATTCAGTGGATTCACCACATTTATTATTCTCAGGTGCGTACTGATGGTCCTATTTCTGATCCGTTGTTTTCACTTGACTTGCATTCACTCTCTCCATTTCTATCTGTCTTGTCTTCACTACTCACCAGCCTAAGGAAATTCAGAGTGTTAAGCCTTTTAAAGAACAGGTGGTATTTCCATTAGGTGTGGGAATTATGGGTTGCATGTTAAATTCTGGTTCAAGATAATACAACTCCCACTAGAGGTTTGCATTTTTTTTGGAATCATAAAAAATTACATGTTATATTGTTACGATCTGCTTTTGTGGTTTAAAGTCAGTTGCTTGGCAATTCATAACATTGTTTTTAGGTTGAATTTGCCAAGCAAGACACTGGTGATTGATTGTGGGTGGAGGGATAGGTGTTATGACTGGTGGAAATTGCATTGATTAACATGCAGATTGAACTGGCTGTGAATTTGTCATCACAGTGCCAATCATTTAGCATTTGTAGTTAGACCTAACTTTTTTGGTATTGATAGCAAACAGATGATTCTCCTCAAGTTCAGTGGCGCTGTTAAGTTGATGCTGGATGTTGTGTTACTTGTTTTGATCTTTCTCCAGGTTTATTGAGGATGATAATAAAGTTGCACTTTGAGCAGTTTTGTCTTTTTTCCTTTTGTGTGGCATTTCGTTGTGTATTGGGTGTTGGTTTGATAGTGATTGAGTGTCTGTGCTCTGTCAATCTTTAGCTTTATGTTACTCCTGTGGACTTGTTAGGTATAATATTTTGTTTCTGCTATTTGCTATATTATGTCCACAACTAGACTTCTCTGCCAATATACATACATTATATATTAGTGTGCACGAGTACAAGTGCAGAAAGGCTGCTTAAAATGCCAATTGAGCTGACAGATTAGTTGGTCAGTCCCTGGATTTATTTTCTGGGGCCATACCACTTCTGTATCTCGAGAGAATGTAGGATGTATACATTTATACGCACACAAAACTCCTGTTTGCTGATTAGGCAGAAACTTGTGAATTAGACTGGCTTCTGGTTATTAGAACACATCATATAGGGCAATCCATTATGCTTTATGCAGGCTGTACATGCTTCAGATTCAGTTCGTTGGCACTGCTGTGCTCCCTCTGAATATTTACTGTTCAGTTTTTTTTTTTTTTTTTTTTTTCAAGATATGATTGTAGTTGAGCAATCTGTGGAATGCCATACAATTATTTTAGTTGTAAAAGGCAAATTTGCCCACTACTTGCTTCCTTGAATTCGTAATGCTTGCCTACCCACCCTCCCCCTCTCTATCTATTTTTGGTTGACAAATTACCCCTGCTTTCATCTGTTTTTCAAGTTTCCATTGATTTATGTGACTAAGGATCTGTTGCAATGAATTGCAGGCGAACTAGGTCGCAGTCATGCCCCTTTTGTCGTGACAGTCTGAAGAGAGTGAACTCCTGTGATCTCTGGGTATATATGGACAGCCGAGACATAATCGACTCATCAACAGTGACAAGGGAGAATCTTAGACGGCTGTTCCTGTACATAGACAAGTTGCCGTTGATTGTTCCTGATAACCTTTTTGACCCATATGATTCCCACCTAAGATAAGGCTGAGATAAAAAGTACATTCTGAAAATCACTATAACATTCCCTGAATGAGTCATTCCCTCGCTCACATTTTCATTTTTAGTTACATAAAAGACCGAAATTCTGTTTTCGGCAAAATCAGGTAACTGAGAACTGTGAAGTACTTTCTTCCGCTGCTGGTAAGAAGAATCTGGCCTGAGATATTGAGGGCTGGTGGTTGGTGAAGTTGAGATAGTTTTTAATTAGAAGGGGTTCAAGATCATGAATTTGAACTGTATGTAGCACATTTGTACATGCCTGTATAGCTAGCTTTGCTGTTTGCTTATAAGAAGCTTTCCACCATTATCTCCTCCAAATCTTTTTCTGTTCTGACTTCAGAGTGTGTTCATTTTTATAATTTGTACTAACTGAATGCTTGTGATGTGTATAGGACATAAATGAGTCCCATTTTTATTTTTACTGTGTAAATAATAGTAAACTAAATAGAAAATTTCAGGTGTTGGGTCTCTTGCATGGCATGTTACTATAATTTTAGAGAAAAAAATCACTAAACTTTCTATACAAATTGATAATTGTAAAGGAAAATGGCAACAGTTTTTGGAGGTAAAATGCCAAACTATTTTTTATTATCAAAGGTCTTGAGGGCATTGTAGTCGCACACTTTCTTGTTAATATTTTTATGGAAGTTTTATGGATCTGTTTTTCTCTAGTATAAAATTCAAGTAAGAAGAGGATTCAATTTAAATAAAATCCCTCCAATTACAATTGGATCTCTATATTTGCATATAAAAAGAAATCCAGGCAACAGTATACTTAGTTATGCTATTTTTTTTTTAAACATGAACCGATTTGCTACGTTTTAAAAGGTAAGCAGACCCACATGGAGATTCAAGTTACAATCACGTTAGTCCAAGCATTTTCACGTGAAGCAGAAGTTGTAGTGCAGGGGAGGAGATTATGATGATAAAGTGATGCCACTACTATTGTGGTAAAAAATTGCTGGGGAAAGAGGAAACCAGTTGGCAACAGTCCAAACTAAACCCAGCTGTAAACTTCACAAACATAAACGGTCCATTCATAAATTACGTAACAAGTGACACCCAATTTACTAACTTTAGTATTTTTCTTGGGAAAATCTCTCTCTGCCTCATTTAAACTAAGAACGTAGGCAGGAGGTGGGAGAGAGAGAAGAATAATATATAAATAGGAAAGAAGACAAAGGAGGATAAACAGGGGAGAAAAAAACACAAAAGGTTTGTAGAGATGGGAAGAGGGGAAGAAAGAGAGGAGAAGGATAAGGAAGGTGTAATGGCTACGGATTTTTTCTGGTCATATACAGATGAGCCTCATGCTACAAGAAGGCGACAGATCCTCTCTCAGTACCCTCAAATAAAAGAGCTTTTTGGTCCTGATCCATGGGCATTTGCAAAGGTCTTTCTTTTCACCTCTCTTTTTATATATCTACTTATCAATGTAGCTGTATTACTTGTTTGTTTTGATTGATTGATAGATCTGAAATAATAATGTGGGTGGGTTATTAGAATTCGATTTATTTTTTCTTTTGGGGTGTTTGTAATTGTTGCATTAGATGTTAGCTAAATGAGATTCTGGGTAATGTTTTTTTATTTCATCGTACGCATTACATTGATCGGAATTTGGCCATTGTTTCAACAGAACAAAGCAAAAATGGTTCTCGTCGCTGGGTTGGTTTGTTCTATTTATAGCCATTGTCAATTATGAATTTTGCCAACTTTATATGATTGATGTCTAGTTGTTTTGGTAGATTTGTTCCTAATAGATCTCAGTAGGAATAAGTTCATTTTTGAGTCCACGTCCTATCTGTTGCTGTTCTAGACTCCTGATTGGTTGTTTGTTGTTTTCAAATCCCATTCAAGTGGTTTTTGCTGATATAGAATTCCATTGGGTAGCATCATACCTCCACATTTTTGTTTTGTTGAATTTTGGACTAAGAATTGAGGTTAGTTATAAGTAATTGGATTTATTCATTCTTGCTTTTAAAATGCAAATTCAGTTATTAGTTGAACAAAATTGTGGTCTGTTAATGATTGAAGACAATTGTTGATAAAATTTATGCAAGTCTTATTGATCTGTACCTTATGTGATTTTGGCCTCATATTTTCCTTGTGTCTGAAATATGAATTTTTCCCCTTTTCACTATTCCTATTTAAAGTTCTGTGCTGTTATGCTCAACTAAATGTAGTTTGTTTGCGATCTCTCAGTACAAGTATTCTCAGCATTTTAGATAATGTTATCAATTACTAGCTATTGTTGGTTTAGAATTAAATTCATGTCCTCAGGATTGTGGTGTTGCAGGTTGCTGTGGTAGTTCTGCTTCAGCTTTGGACTGCTACTTTGCTCTGTGATGCAGGCTGGCTAAAGATGTTGGCAATAGCCTACTTCTTTGGCTCTTTTCTCAACCATAATCTCTTCTTAGCCATTCATGAGCTCAGCCACAATCTTGCCTTCTCTACTCCAGTCTACAATCGTTGGCTTGGAATTTTTGCTAACCTTCCTATTGGAGTGCCCATGTCTGTCACTTTCCAGAAGTATCACCTTGAGCATCATCGTTTTCAAGGAGTAGATGGTATTGATATGGACGTTCCAAGCCTTGCTGAAACCCGTGTGGTGACAAATGTTGTTGCAAAATCTATATGGGTCATCCTCCAACTCTTCTTTTATGCTTTCCGACCTCTATTTCTCAAACCAAAGCCCCCTGGTTATTGGGAGTTCATTAACTTTTCTATTCAGATAGGTCTTGATGTAACCATGGTTTACTTTTGGGGCTGGAAATCTCTTGCTTATTTGATCCTTTCCACATTTGTTGGGGGTGGAATGCACCCAATGGCTGGTCACTTCATCTCAGAACACTATGTCTTCAAGCCCGACCAAGAGACGTATTCTTACTATGGCCCCCTGAATCTTCTAACATGGCATGTAGGATACCATAACGAGCACCATGATTTCCCAAGAATTCCTGGATACAAGCTCCACAAGGTGAGGGAGGTTGCACCGGAGTATTACGAGGGTTTAGCATCATACAAATCTTGGAGCCAGGTCATATATATGTATATTATGGATCGGACAGTTGGCCCATTTAGTCGCATGAAGAGAAAGGTTTCAGCTACACAGAAATCTGAATAGGTGCTCCCATCTGTAATTTTCGTTCTTTTCCTTTCCCCCCATCCTTAGTTCAAAATGAGTTACTGCAATTATTCATTTCTTATTGCTATTATTTGTAACATTCTTGAGGAATTAGAATTTTGTACTTTAGCAGTTTCTAATTCTTGAGCTTAGTGCATGGAATACAAATACTATTTTCCCTTTGTGCTAATTGAAAATTATCTTATCTCATAGTTACAGATCCTGTGAAGAAAATTTGATTCATAGTTTCCAATTCCGAGTTCCATGGTGTGATTACTCAAATAATACGAGTCTCAAGGGTAAGTGTGATTACTCGAATAATACAAGTCTCAAGGGAAAGTGTGATTACTCAAATAATACAAGTCTGAAGGAAACTAAAGGTACCAAAATAGATGAGCCATAAATCATAGTCTTGCAGCTCCAATCAACTCCAACTCCCCGTCAACCTTTCTACCATGAAACTCTAAACTCAAATTCATGCAGTGGTGAGGCTGTTCTATCATGGTTGCTTCACTCACATGCTTTCGTCTGGAAAATTTGATGCTATTCATTTGTTTGTCTGCAAATGAATAAACATTTACATGATTCAGAAAATACAAAAGCAAGGTTTGAAAATCAACCCAAGAAAGACGAAAGAAAAAATTGGGGAAGTTTGAAATGAATCTTTACATTCCATGCATATGTTGGCTGTTTGACAGAGTCAATTTTTGCGGCAAACTGCGGATCGCCGATCACATATGGCCGCGGTTGAACTTGGTGATTGATGAGAGGAAGTCTGGCCGGAGGAAACTCATCACTGTCATAGTTTTGGCCTTGGTTTGGCCCAAGAGCTCTCAAAGACATCGCTAACAAAGCAGAAGAACCCTGCAGTTGACAGAGCATTCTTTCTAAACCTTGGAAAATGAGTGAGCAGCAGAATTTGACAAAATTTCAGAGCAAAGTTTAAGCCACTGAGAATTTCCCACATTATTAAAATGGAAAATAAACTGCTTATTTTTAAATCATTATCTGTTTATAGATCTGCTTAAGTTTTTGTATCTCAAGATTGGTTGTATCACAACTGTAATTTTGTATCATAATATTGACTGCTAGAGAAACTGATACAGTGTGATATATACTTTGGACACAAATCACTGTGTAAAATAAATAAATTACCTGTGCCGAGATGATCCAAATGCCTATCCATTTGAAGATATCAAAGTTTGACTTCACAAATTCCTTGAAATCATGGAATCTGCCAGTTGGATCCTCGGGTAAATCCTGATAAGAGGCATGGAGCATCATACGAAATAAATAACACGAAACCCAAGTGACTTTCTTTTATTATGTATGTGAGAATTTGTGAAGAACAAACGTATTATGTACCTTCTCCCAGTCAGAATTTAGCAGAATATCTGCAGCCATTGCAGTCTCAAACAGAAGAAGCAAACAGATAACCACCATATACTTAGTTCATTAAAGATCTACAAATAATTGAAAACATAAATTTGAGGGTAATAATATGAAAGTACATTATACTTGAATTGCACAAGGATGTGTTGAAAGAAGAACAATGACACTGAAACTACAATGCTAGCTCAGAGTGGAAGCAAAGTGTGCAAGGATACACAAGAAAGGCAAAACCCATTAGTACTAGCTGCAGCAATATGACCCAGGCATGTCATCAGGCAAAAGGAGACACCAATGCCAAGGAAACTGTATATAAACCTGCAATAATATTGTGAGTAATGCAGGTGAAAAGATAATATCAAGAGAAAATAACTGAGATTATAAATCCATTTGTAGATCAGCATATGGAATTCAGTTTCTCTAATAAAAAACGAAATTGGGAACTTTGAGCTTACCATGGAGCTGTTGAACTAAACTCATCAAATGATTTCCCTCCCACATCTCTCTGCCAAACTCTGATCATCCAAAACCCATATAGGATCATGGCAATACCGACCATTCCCATTACGATATTCACAGCTTTCAGGAATAACTGCAGACAAGTTATTGCTATTCTTGCCATTGTTTACAACTTACAGTTGATACAGAAGTAAGAAGCCAGCCTTCTATATATATTTGTTCTCTTTTTCAAGTCTTAAGATGTAAGCAAAATTTGAAAATGACTAACTTCATGTCATGCATAGATTTGCACAGTTTAGCACAAATACAAAGTTACGAGTCAAGTACTGTAAATGTAATTGAAAACTTGTATTGCACCTGGCTAATTCAATTTATAGGGTTGAGTTGAGTTTACATGAAACAAAATTACAAAGGTAAAACATTGTGGTATTGTCTTAATAGTGAAGAAAGTGTACCGCAACATCAGATTAACATTTTTTTACCATGTTTTGTGGAAAGTTGGGGAGTTATTTGGAGTCAAGACATAGGAACATGATTAGATTACGAATACGATTCATCGGCAGCTAAGGAAATTTCTTGGAAACTCCCTGTGTTTTCATATTGTTTGGCTTGGCATTCTTTCCATGTTGACAAACAGTGGAGTGCAGACCTCATCTTGTTTGTCCTGTGATACAAAAATTGTCTGACAGTGGTGTTTAAGTATTGAGAAATTAGTTAAATAGTATAAATTTGTGACATTAAGCAACAAGGTTGCTGTGGTGTAGTGGTTATCACGTTAGTCTTACACACTAAAGGTCCCCAGTTCGATCCTGGGCAGCAACATATGTGTTTTAAATTTTGTTTTGTAATTTAGATGACGAATTGGTATTACAAGGCAGCCTCAAACACATCCTGACAGATTTATGACATTACTTCGTAATATAATATGATCACTGAAATATCAAGAAATGTGACAGGAAATCAATCGAACTTAGATGCTCAGGATTTTACCCTGGCGGGGAATTCGTAGTAGTAATAATAACCCGGGGGTTCGTTTCAACCCTATTCAGATCTGATTCCCACAAATCTTATCTGTCAGAAAACTGGCATATTTTAAAACATTAGAAAATAAATGTAAAAATATATCAAGAAATTTGCCTATTGATAAAGAGCACAGCTGACTTCAATTTTCATGGAAGGTCAGGAAGCATCGAGTCACATGACTTGATCAAAACCATAGCCACAATTTTTAAGTTGACTGTATAGCTGAATGTCGCGAAGAAGAATTATGACCTGATCATGGACATTTTCGGGTACAGTTGGTATACTTTCAGCAAACCGAGGATGCGCATTCTGCTGAAGAAAAGAAATTATCTGCATATAGAACAGTCAAGGAGTTAGATGAGGCAGAATGGCAGCTAAATTCGTTGAAGGAGGATGCAACTATGACGTATTTAGGCAATAAGAATTTCAGAAATGTGTATGAAAGCTTGGTAACAAGACTCGGTTGATGTAAAATGTATATGGAGATGATGGTAACTGGGACTCGGTATCCTGGAAAGGCCGGGGTGGGGGCAAATGATTAAGACTGTGTTGGAAGTTATTTGTAGATGCCTGCAGGTTAATAGACCAAGTTGGTCATTTTTACAAGGAGAACATAGCACAAAATCAACCAAATATCAATAATTACCTGCTCTGCTGTAATGCCATGCCATTTTCATAAGCATTATAGAAGCTTTCTTTGGTTATGGCTCCCACTATAAGGTTATGGAGTTGGATCGGTACTCTATCCTGCATGCATTAGCACAGATGGCTGGCTTACCACGAGAAAAGACGCAAAATTTAAGTGTAGCTTAGATGTTGAATAAGCATACATCCTGAAATTGGTTTCTAATACAACAAATTATCTCTGAAAGAGGAGAATGTAAAATGAGGTATGCAACTGGAGAACGTGACAAAATGAGATCTCATTTTGGTTTCAGGTAACTTAATAATCTTGACAAGATCGAAAAAGCATATTTGCAACTAGTTGGAACATTAATGCAGTTTACGAATAACACAACTTTAACCTTTGAACACTTCAATCACCACCATTAATTAGTAATTGAGATTATAATTCCCCCCCCTTTATTTTTTTTTTTTAATTTCTTTATTCAGAGTTAGGCTATGGTTTCTCGAACAGCATAACTCTTTCCGTGATGATGAATCAGTCAAGCTCACTGAAAGGGTGGTAATATTAAAATTTTTAATACAGATAATCAGCATTTTCTTTAACACAGACTAGTACAACCTGCTGAAGTTCGACCAATCCCAAGTCTGCAAAGTCCTTGATCATAATTTTTTGTAAGTCATTCAGTGTGTTTATATTATATGTCTACAAAAGGAAGAAGCAAAGAGTTCAGTAATAAAGTGAGATCTCAAACTACTTTGAGAATTCCTTGGGAAAAACAGTTTAAGGTCCTCGAGATGGTGAAGGAACAAGCAATACTAAGAAAGATGAGCAGTTATACAATATTGAACAAGAGTAAATAACAGTATTTAATGGAACAACGAATCAAACAAATGTTTGATTTCTGATAGAATTGGTATTAGCCAAACAGGAATCATACACATTTCTTGAATAAATGGAATAATTGAACAATAATTGGGTACACTATATATGTGCTACCTCACCAGCAACATGAAAACTAAGCTCTATAAGAAAAGAAATCAGATCTGCTTGATTTAGACCTCGTTCCTGCACGGAAATGTGAAAAGCTTGTTATCAATGGCAGCAGCAATGCAGCGAAACAGCAAGAAAAGCAGCAGCAACAGCAGGAGGATGTAGCAGCGGCAACACAGTGAAACAGGAAGCAAGAGGAATAATGCCAAGGCGTGTATTCATTTTCCTAAAGAACAGAATTCCACCCTTCTAAAATAATTTTCCGGTGCAATAAGTATTCGGTCAGTACTTTAGGATACAATGACTATATTGTTGCAGCACTCTCAATTGCAACAATTTTTGAACAATTGCAAGCAAAGAAAGTTGAGAGGGATAGGAGGAAATTTTTCTTGTAACTCATTCATGCGATGTAACTTATGCCATTCAAATTTAAATTCCAAAATTCTAAGAATCTCAGACGACATACCTGAGAATTGGAGATATATTCTCTGACGATGTACCAAAGCTGTGCATTAGTATCCATCAGCTGTAAATATAAACATATCAAAAATAAGTTCCACCAGCCATAAACCATGGGAAATCCAAAATCTGTTATATACGAGCATACCAAAAATTGAAAACCACTCTCGGTTAACCTTTGGGGCTTCTTTATCCCTGCAAATAAGACACATAAACGACATGATACCAGATGCAAGTAGCAGGGTCCTAAATAATTAATTGCAGGAAGAAAGACAAGAAATTTATCTTTGAGTTACAGACCTCGCAGGAAAACTTGATCATGGAAGAGCTCAAATTTGTTGGCTTTTCAGCTTGCGCTGAACTAATAAGTTGCAGCAAGAAACACTAGTTTAACATGATTGCAAGATATAAGCCAGTAGTTAAAATAATAGCGAATAAGAAATAACCAAAAATTTATAGTGTCATTGCATATTAAAGAGGATAGCATGAATGGAATGGAAAATCCGACATGAAAGCACAGAACATGCATAAAGTTCACACCTCCCATTGTCCGAGGGCATAGGCCTCAATTTCCTCCAAGCTTGGGAGCCTCACAGTAATACAAGAAGGCATTGGTTCCCTTGGCAAAGCTCCACTGCAAGTTCAGATTCATTCGTTTCGTACAAAAAAATACAAAAGAAGACATTTTATAAACAAACTTGAGAGGCAACTGCAACAGCCAAAGCAATCTCGTGTCATGAATTAACTAATGAAGGAGGAGGAAAATGATGTGGTACAAGTGAAAAAGAAGGAAAATCATAATCACCTAATTGATCGTATCTTCAAGTTTATGATAATAAATGGAAATTCAGTCATTATTTAAAATTTTCCAAGAGCATAGTCAATCATTGAATTAAGATCATAAAACCTCTTCATTGTATGATCCTACAGGATACACGAAAAACAGAAGAATCATCCAAATCTCCTTGCACTATTTTGACACTGCAAACCTTCCCACCCGTCCCCGCCAAAGAAAAAAATACTTCCAATCAAACAACTAAAACTCACCCACGTATCAAAAGCTTCCGGAGGTTAGTCTGGAATGTTGAGTTTAAAGTGCAAGTGATTTCCTTTTTCCTGCTAATAAAAAGTAAAAGACTTCAGCATATGGCAGACAGCGCAGTATTAAATTCAAAACCATTGAAAGAGAGTGTATGTATTGGTATTATCATTACAGGACAATGTCCTGCATATTAAACCAGGCGTACATAGCTTATGCATGAAATGGTCCACAAAGAAAACCCAACTCCTTAGTGAGCTTTCTATTTCACATCCTAGCAGAAAAAACTAATGATGACAAGTCAAATGGGTATGGGAAAACAGTCCAAGTAAATTAAGCCTAACATATGTTATATCATACAGGCTCCTTTGGTTCTCCCAAAATGGAGAGTCAGATTGGCAAAATGCTTATAGTAGCTTGAATTTTTCAAGTGAGTAAGACTTCCTCTCGTTTTCTAGCTGTCAATATTCTCAACTGAACCAACTGATTGATGGCAACACTGTGCTTAGTGAATCCATCTGGAAGCACCCACTCCTCCATTGTCTTTACTTGTAATGAACAATCAATGTATAACATTTGCAATACATACATCTTGGCTAGAGGTGGCAGTGACCTGACAACCAAAAGAAATAACTAACCCCACCATTGATATGATAACTCCAAAAACCAAATGTTCCATTCTTGATTGTACGTTCATCAATAACTACAATGGAAATGTACAAACCTAGACACTAAAAATTTTAAAATTTATTTCTTCATTGGTTTAAGTTTTCCCTATTTAACTTGGAAAAAATCACAAGCATTGTACAAACAGTTGTCTCAATGAATGACCTTACAACAGTTAATAAAAAACTACTTATCGTTATTAAATCAAAAAATGCTAAAAATAATAAATGTATTACTGGAGAATCGCTTCACAAATGAAAGGATTATTGTATAAAAATGGTGAAACTGATCATTTTATTAAGATTAAATTGAAATATGTTATGTAAATTAATAAATATAATTTTTTTATATAAATTATATTTAACAAATTACCGTAAAAATATAAAAATACTCTTAATTACAAGATTCTGTCACGTACAATATCTGATAAAACCACTTAACAAACTAATTATTTTGTTACATTTGATATAGAGTGACAATAGAGAATAAAAATGAATAATATTGATTCACGATTCAAGGAATTGAAAAGTAATATCTCTATGTAGTTCTTACCAAAATCTATAAGTGGAAATTCTAAAGCTTCTTGTAATTTCAAATCTTCTAAATTGTCATCTCAACAATTCCATCAGTAAACTGTATTAAATTTACATCACTTATCTAAGGTATGCCCTAGGTATCTGGAAAAGCAGATATTATATGACATGAAACCATGCTATAAATATCTAGAAAACCATATGTTGGGGGACATGCAAGTTTATAAAACCTGAGCAGGGAAAAAAATTAAGTGAAAATAGCTTCTGCCCCTAAGACTGTACTCTGATCTGTATAAGGATGTTAGCAGCATTAATAACCTTCCTGCATACAGGTTAGCTAACAAAACTTTTAGGGTACAAATTTTTTCCTAAAATTGCATTATCTCTTTGACTAAGCTGAAGTGCCGAGCAGGTCTTGAGTAGGTTCACTGGGTTTGACAATTGATGAGGGTGGCTTCACAACAGGGGGTTGAGGAGGTGCCCTGTTTGGTCGAACTTCATCAACTTTCTGCGTGTCAATGTCAAACTGCAATATTCACATCAATGAATTAATGGGGCATGGAAAACAACATAAGTTCCAGGGCCTTAACCTGTGACAACAAACTAACCTTATAACCACAGCCAGCTACACAAGCATGGAAACATTCCTGTATACAGAAATGTATCAATGATCATCTCAACAGCAAAGTTAATAAATTGGACTAAAATCATATGCCTTCCTTCCATATTATTCATTCCGTATCATTAAGAAACTGTAATAATGCACTAGGATGAGTAGCACCACGAAATGTATATAGATGCATTGTCAACACAGTAATCGATCACATATTTACTATAGTACAAAAATTTCTAATATCTATTTTACATAAT
Organism: Cedrela odorata; assembly: GCA_035584115.1. Taxonomy (NCBI): domain Eukaryota; kingdom Viridiplantae; phylum Streptophyta; class Magnoliopsida; order Sapindales; family Meliaceae; genus Cedrela; species Cedrela odorata. Next base: position 6,211,655 of record JAXCLQ010000004.1, read on the forward strand.
TTCCTTCTTTTTCCAGAGTAAATTCAAGAATATTACTTCTTTACTTAAAGATGTTAAATACAAAATAAATGCTGTTTTCCTGACAGCCCAATCAAACGCAATATATCAATGCAGGGAGAGTGCAAAAACTGCAGTAAGAAAGGAGGGATAGTAGCATCAGTATGCAACACTAGAATTAAAATCAATGATAAGTTCCAGAAATTGGCACATCACTGAAATTAATCTATAGTTCAAAATTCAATTTCTCTTTGTCAGACTCTTGGCTTATCCTGTGGATCCCAGAGTTATGTATATTCTGATTTACCAAGTACAAACAATCTTTTATTCTAACGAGGAATTGAACAGCAGAGTGCACCTATGAGCTCCATGTTTCAGATTATACAATAAGCAATATTACGATTAAATATCCATGACCCTTCATTTTCAGCAGTTCATCTACAATGTCCCCCATTATTATTACCCAGCAATTCCAATCTCCTTACTTCCGAAAGCTACTCAATTAACTTCAAAATACAATTTTCATCCAAAATGTTGAGGTCATTCATTGTTTGCATTCATTATTAGGATGTTTACAATTCCATCACATTAAGCTCATACTAAATCCAACAATCACTGTAATGCATATAAGTGGGAAAATGACTACTAGATAAAATACCTGAGAGTAATTAGCAGCTCCAGGAGAACGATCAATGTAAGCACTCCATTGGCAGTCCTTTAGTACAGGGTCCTTATAGCATATCTCATTGCACTCTGCTATGCCTAAAGATCAAGTAATCTTAACCAATGAATATTAGAGATATACTAGGATTATAAAGAAAACTCCTCACATCAACAATTTCTTCACATACCAAGTTTCAGGCAGACAAGATTACTAATACATGCAAATTGCCAAGCCATGAACCAAGAATGAGCTATGAAAACATCATTTTCAGATCATAAGATCAGTGCATAGCAGCAATTAATTAGAACATCACTACTAGTAAAATGCCTCATCTAACAGCATATTACCGCATTTAACTCCTAACAGTGTTATTTCCCAGGCAAAATATAACCAGAACCTCTAAATCCTTAATTAAAATCAAGGTATCAAGCTAAGAAAGTTGATGAATTTGGAGCTTCAAAACAATTTGGATGGACACTGGATCCAAGTGCACTGTCAAATGCATAATTTTAATTCTAAATTTCAAACTAGATAGAACTTAATCTTCATCTGAAATGGTATATATAGGCTAAAATATAGAACAAAGAAGAGAAATGCTTACATTCTTCCCATGTCTCCCCGTCAGCATCACAACCTTTTTTGCAAAATACTCTCCCTACATGAAACCATGCTAGTTATTACAGTCGCTCAATGATGCTTTAGAATAGACACAGTCAAAACCAATCATGAATGACTCTGAAATCTACTCAAAGCGAGCACTATTCAAAATCAACCACAACTTATCACATGATAGCATCTGTTAGAAACCATTTCATGACTGAATATATGCTTCTCAATCACACGAAACAATCGGATCGGTTCATCTTATCATGTCAGCTATCAACCAACCAATACATATTCACCATATTACATATCAAGCATATCAGTCACCCCTAATCTGGCCACTCCGTATTACAAGAATTAAACAATACATATACACATAGCTAATACATTAGATGGTAATGCAAATAACAAGGAAGAATACCCAATACAATTCATCAGATATCACCACCATATTACATCATTACAGAGAATAGAATGCCAACAACGTGAGCAACAAGGGAATTTCACAGACTAATGTCATAAAATTATGTACACATATTGGGTTCCTACGAGATTATCGAAGATAAGACAATAATAAAACGAAGCAGCAAACAGAAGCAAACTCAATCCTAATTTAATCAATAATAAATTTATGAAATTGAAGATCTAATAAGATTAAATTAGCAGATTAAAACATAGAAAGCAAAGAAATTTCAAAAATAATAAACAATGGGTTTCCAAGAAATATCGAAAGAAATGTTACATGGAATCTGCATGAGAGCTGCGTATTTGTGGGTGCATTGACTTCCGCAAGGAGACGCCCATTGTTGAGGAATCATCTGATTCATTTTCTATATCGTTGTCTCTGGTACCGCTTTCTCTGATAAATTAAGGAGGTGATAAATTAAGGAGGGGAAATTGGAACGGTAACGTGGAAGTCAGTTTATATAGGGATATTTTGGTCATTTGATCGTTGTTGTGAGTTGTTCGCCGCCCGCCCGCCCGCCCGCCTTGATTCGGGTCGGACCATTCGTGAGAGCACGTTTGCTTTATGATTCTTATAATTATTATTTTTTAAATTATTTTTATAATTATTTAAAAATAAAAATTATGATATTTATTTAAAATAAATAATATAAATTTATTTTACAGAAAGTGAATCACAAATATTTTAATTTTAATTTTTAATAATATTTATAAAAATCATATCAAATACACTTAAAATAATTTTCTTTAAATGAGAATTAAATATGAATTCAACATATATAAATAAAACATGAATTTAAATTTAAAAATATATTCCACAAGTGCTATAAATTTATAAGAGAATATTAAATAAAATAATTTCGCTACGTTATTGTGGCGAGAACATTTAAATTTTAAAATGAGAGAGTATTAGATGCGTTATTAAAGTAATTTGACGAAATTATTCCATTAATGAGAAGAGATAAAATTTATAAATTAGTTGTTAAAACTCTCTAATAAATTTATTATACACTAATAATTTTTTAAAATTTTTAGTAAAGAGACTTGAAAATTAAAATTAAAATTAAAATTCTTATTTTTAAATAGTTAGGTACAGTATAAATAAAATAGAAGAAATTTCTTTATTCTAGTATTTTTGCCGAATATACATAGTAAATGGCTTGTATTGTAGGTTCATGTGCTGAGTTTACTGTGAAGAAACTTCTTATAGCCCACGGGTTCAAACATCTAAGAACACTGTGGATCTAAGTGGCATGTATGTGAATGGAAGAAGCTGCTCACCAGCTTGATATGGCCATTTTTGGTAGGGAGTCGCATTCAGTTCTCTATGTCATTCATGGGATTGGCACTGGATTTGTTAAGGAGCGTGCACTGGAGATATTGAATAGTCATCCGCGTGAAGCCAAATATGAACAGGAAAGTCCTGTGAGTAACGGTTGCACAGTTGCCTAGTTACCTTGTTCTTGTAATAGTATGTTTTATATGTTGGTTCTTTGTAGTTCTTTGACTCCTAAATGGGGTTAAATTAACTCGATCATTTCAAGTATGTTTCTACCGCAATTACAGTTCAAAAGCTGCAACATTGAGATTTCAAATATATCCTCTGTAATTTTGAAGTTGAGCTCAAGAATGTGGAGCCGGATATAACTGAAGCTACACACAAACTAGATGCAGGATAACCAAGCTCACATGCATAATCATCTATCTAGATACTACTTTTGAATTTCTTTTTGGAATAGTTAATCATGTATCTCAATTTTATTGGAAAACTCGATATAACTTGTCAGCCCACCTGACGGATAGTTAAACTTCTTGGCATTATCCCTATGCCAGTGTGATTGTGTCTGTGTGTTACGTCTGTTTTAGCTCCATGTTATACACGTATAACAAATACAAACCTTTGTACCTGCCACATGGATAATCGTCACGCAAGCCTCTCGTATGCTGTCTAAATTCATTTTTCATTCAGTTGCAATGCAATTGAAGATAAGCTTACACCATTTTTTGTGCCAGAGGATATATATTAACCAGCTCTGTTGTTCTGGCCTTAGCACAAGCTTGCTCTTGAGCATTCTTTAGATTTTGAAAAAATGCTGGCAGTTTTTGAGAAAGCAATCGGAAAACCACCCCAGGAATTGAATCTTCCTTCTACCGGGTTGGAAAACTCGAAAAGCCGGCACAAAATTGCAGAGACTTTTCAGTCATTGTGGCAGGAGTCCACGCTATATAACCTTTCTAATGGGAATTTCATGGCTTTGTCACATGAAGATGAAAGTCCAGTGCTTCCAAGGTATTGCAGTCTCTCTTTCTTTATGTGTATTATGACTTTTGGTATTGTTTGGAAGGAAAGTGAAGTGCTTGAATTAATTTGTTTGATTTGAAATGTATCAGGTCTATGGTTGTCATGGATGACATTTTCTGCATATTCATCGGGACTCTGGAGAACATTTGTGAACTTCGGAGACATTATGGCCTATCAAGACGAGCAACAGAATCAATGGTTATGATCGAAGCTTATAAAACTTTAAGGGATCGAGCACCATACCCACCTGATCAAGTCATCAAAGATCTCGAAGGAAAATTTGCATTCGTTCTCTTTGATGCCAAATCTCATATCCTTTTTGCAGCAAGAGTATGTTCGATATCCTAGTGACAGAATTATCACATTTTTGCAGCCAGGTCCTAACATTACTAGTGTTAACATTACTTTAAACAATGTTAGGATCGCGACGGCAGTGTTGATCTGAAATGGGGAATGGCTGGAGATGGGTCCTTAATATGCTCCGATGATCCCAACATCATGAAAGAAGCTTGTGGAAAATGCTGTGCACCTTTTCCTCCAGGTTAGTCGTTAAAAGAATCTAGTTTCTGTTTCCTGTTTTCAGTTTCAGAAGAGCATAACAATGAGATGCTCAAGAGTGGTTTTAATTACTCTGTTAATTCACAGGTTGTTTATTTATGAATGGAAGTGGGCTGAGGAGCTTTGTTCATCCACTTCACAAGGTTAGAGCAATTGTGCTTGAAGACGATGATGGAGAAATTTGTGGAGTAACTTTCCAGGTGGATTTGTACACACGAATCCACAGCATTCCTCGCACTGGTAGTGCAGCGAATTGGGCAGATGCCACCGCCGTTGAGGCAGAATAATAATATGATGCATCTCTTCTGTAATGTACTGTTCTATACCACCGGAACAGGTTTATGTTGTGTGTTTTTCTTGGGTGGCTTGCATGTTTTTGGTTATGTATTAATTACAATTAATAATTACCATAATCGAATGAAAGAACTTTTAAACTGAAACTGATTAGATTAAAAGTTCTGAAAGTCTTATTCCGAAATAAACATAACACGCGCCTAATGTTACAACTACACATAGTTAGATTCTATGCTTATTGGCCTAGCCAGATTCCGGTGCTACAGCACCTGGGACTTGCTGTTGCTGATGATGACGATGATCATGATCATGTGCTGCATCTTTAGCATCGGTTCCATTAGTTACTTTTTGCATGCTATCATGGCCGTTGTTTGCTTGCACTGGTGCATTACTGTTGGCGTCGTTGGCTGACAAATTAGTTGAAATGGGCCCAAACCCGAACTGCGGCTCAATGCCACCGCATGCACCCCCGTTGTCTTTTTGGCAATGCATCGGAGTGCAATATAGAGCTCGCCTAACCACTCTGGAGCTAGCAACCAGACCCCACCTCCACCTGTCCCACCGCCAGTTCCAACACCTGACCCAACACCAATGCCACAGCCGCCTCCACCAGTCCCGCTGCCCTGTTCCAATACCTGACCCAACACCAATGCCACCACCGCCAGGTCCACCTCCTATTCCAGGTCCACCACCAATTCCGCCGTCTCCACCACCACCACTGCTTGCACTGTGCTCACAATTTTCACCGCCAGTCCCGGAACCAGTCCCACCACCAACACTACCACCGATAGTGCCACCAATAACTCCACCAAGCCCAGGCACCGAAATGCCCCCAGAAATGCTACCACCCAAGCCAGGGTTTACAGCAACACCACCACCACCACTCAAACCATAACCAGGAACGCCACCATTTACACCACCACTGCCACCACCACCACCACCACCACCAATACCCCAACCAGGACTACCACCGCCTCCGCCACCAGGAATGCCACCACTTATACTACGACCAATACCAAGACCAGGAATGCTGCCGCTTACACTACCACCAATATAATTACCAAGACCTGGAATACCACCACTTATAGAGCCGCCAGCAACACCACCTCCAATCGACCCACGCACACTACCGCCAATCCCAGGACCCGGAAGCCCGATCCAGCCCACCTTGCCATAGCCAGAACAGCCAACGAACCTACCACGACCGCCAAATAACCACTTTCCTCCACCATCTTGACCAGAGCCAACATTAACATTTTTATCTGGTTGATTGCTGGTTTGTTCCTCTTTGGCAACCGCATTAAAAGAGCATGCTACTGAGAATAATAAAACTAAATAAAGTAATTGAATCCGTTTGGGTTCTGCCATAAATTTTTTTTTTTTTATGTGTTTGAATGATTTAATTTGTTTGCATGGAAGTGTGGTTTGAATTTATATATGTACGTTATAAGATGAGAGAAAAAGGCGGGATATTTGGAATTGGTTGAAGACAGATTGAAAGTAAAAAGATAGCTTTGGTCATGATCCTTGTATGAACCAAGATTTGGCGGGGGCTGTTATATGCATGCGATTGTGCTACAATGAATATCAGCTTTTGTTTAAGCGCAAGTCCAGCATATGATTTGTAGTTAATTTCAAAGAAAAATACTAATTTTTGGTTCACTTCTTTCGTTTTGATTAACAGAAATACACTGTGATACTGTAATTTCTACCTTCTAACTGAATCTTACACAGTAACCCCACTTACAATATCATTTAAGTTTTAGTTTGTCGAGTTCTGCAAATATATTTGTGTCTTTAAAAATTCGGAAAAAATAAATTCTGAAAACATATGAATCGATTTATAATTAATACATTAAAGATTCACAATTTTCTTATTAATTTGGCTTAAGCTGATATTGCAATAGCCTCACTCACTAGTGTTAGGGATTTATTACTTTCTTTTATGTATTTTTTTTTATTATTTTTGCTAATGCTGACACACTAAACATTTAACATGTTACCACCAATAATAATTTTTGATGTTTCGTTACATTTTCATACGTTATATTTTCATACTATCAAGATGTATAGCAAAAGTCGAACAATCAACCTCTTCTATAACGATTTTTTACAACTCATCAATATCAAGCACGCAAATTTTACCTCTCAAAGTTAAATATATCATCCAATGCGATATAAAAATCATCTTATTTCTCGTAAAGTATATTATGATATATCTTGACTAAATCATTATTTTGCATCTATTTTTTCCTGATCTTGGATTATAAGGAAGAATTACGTTGGTAAATATTTAGCTAATTGCGATGGGGCAAAGATTCAATTAGCTTCACATGCTTTGTTCAGCTTGTGGTCTTCAATCTTCAGGATGATTTGATGACATATCAAAGTAACCTAAGCTAACAATTAATCTTTCTTTTAACGGAAACCTTGTTGAGTTAATTATCAAAATCAGCTTCATATATATATTGCTATATATGCAACTGCAGTGTACTTATAATTAGCACATCAATAGGAAGTCGATCATAAATACTTATCAAACCGGAGGTGCGAAGCTCGTTAATTCCCATTCCTTAGTAATTTTTCTCAAGTATTTTAATTAATTTGAAGGTATGTTTATTCAATAAGTTACCTGAGCTGATTGTAAACGCTAATTAAGGTAATATTATTGCCATCATCAATTTGATTAACTCATTTTTCATTTTATTAAACCTGAGTCTGGAGATCTTATTGAAGCTATATATATAATACAGCACAATATAAATTACTTCTGATGTTATGCTGATCATTATTATAATGCTGGGGCAATATTAAGCCTTCTCTCTAGCTAGCCAGACTCCGGCTTTGTGCCATCCACGGTGTGCTCTGGATCACCACCGCCGCTGCCATAAGGCAGCGAGGGTGATTGTGGTGGCGTTGGAGATTGAGAAGAATTAGGAACTATATCTTCGTCGTAGAAATATTTGGCCGCAGAACCTTCATCGGATTTGTTGAATATTCTGTGGTAGAATTCGGGCAAACTATTGCTCTTCTTGCGTCTACCATCTTCATGATCATCCAGGTGGTTTGCGAGAAGTCTGTGACTGGAGCTCAATCCCAAGCTTAGAGAAACCAAGAGGGCTATGAAAATCCATCTGGGTGATGCCATTTTAAGCAAAGTTTGATAGTTTGAATGACTTTAGCTACCAGTCAAATTCTTATATAACGAAGATTTGCTTGGTTTCGTTTGAGAAATCGAGTGAAAAAGAAAGGCGTAAAATTGGGAGAACTGCAGGAAACACTGCAATCAAGGTAAAAATTTCATCCATGCATGCATATTGTTCTTGTAATTAGGAAGCAACTCATGGTGGTCGTGTGAGCAGAAAATTACGTCCACTAATTTACGTGATTCCATTAGTTTCTACCATTACGTCCGTTAAAAACCCTCTACCTAAACTTTGATGAATATTAAGTCTATAATTTGGCATTAACTTTCCAGTTGTTTCATGCTGGTATGTGCTAAGATGTAGGTACTATAACTAATCACCATAAGTTACATTTTATGGTCTTATAAGTATATATGTTCATTAACCTAATTGATAATCAAATGAGAAAACATCAACGAATTTCAAGCAAAATCTTCTGCCAAAACTTTCGATTTTAATTATAGTTTTGGATTGATCATTGTTGAGTTTGTCATTTGACATAAATTTGAAGTTAAGGGTCTAGCCAATTGTATTTATTAAATCATTATCATGGTATGAGTTTGAATGTTTGATGTTGGTTATAAGCTTACTTAATTGTACACAAAGCTACATATATAAATGTTGCTAAAAGTTATTTTATTTTTATTTTTCCTGCTGTTGTTCTTCAACAGTAAGTCTTCCCAACTGACAAAAACGTTAATCCTATACAATTATATATGATCCTAATGTGTAATTTAGCTTTCATCATCGACATTAAATGTATGATGAAATTCCAGCTTCGATTGCATAATATTTAAGGCAAAGATCATCACTAACCCAATTGGATTATGTGTGTATATATATATCAACTAATTTTCAGTAAATAAGGTTCATTAGTAAGCTTTTTGTGATAATCCGACTCTTTGAAGGTCTTATTCATATGCATGCGGAGTTTTACATAAACATAAGCATGCAGTTCATTTCGTATTTCATAAAATACTTGAAGATTTCAATTTTTAAGGCGTCTGAGATTCCACCGTCGGCTCCATGGCATTATCATCGTACTCTTGACCTTGCAAATCTCTGCATACCCCACCATCTGAGCATGGCGCCGGGACTGGGCAGCCAGTTGGAGGCAGAACAACAACAGGTGGGAGAGGCAGAATAACAGGAGGGAGAGGTGGCAAACGTGGCTCAACTTCAATTGGCGGTGGCAAAGGCGGCAAAATAACAGGTGGGAGAGGTGGAAAACGTGGCTCAACTTCAATTGGCGGCGGCAAAGGCGGCAGAATAACAGGTGGGAGAGGTGGCAAACATGGCTCAACCACAACCGGCGGTTCGCAAGATCCACATCCTCCAAAGTCAGGCTGCTTAGGCTCGAAACATCCATTGTCACCACATAATTCAGACCCAATGACAGCAGGTTCGAGTTGGCCGTCACCGTTCATGCTTATCGAAATTCCATTGCTGTCTTCGTCTCTAGCAGCAGGCAGAGGTCTGTAAGAAGAGCACAATCCTAATAAGCTGAGTAAAACCAGAAAGGCTATGAAAACCCATCTGGGTGCTGCCATTTGTAAGCAAATATTGTTTGATGCATAATGAATTTTGCATGGTGGCTTTGTTATATATATACTTAAGATTACCAAATCAAGGCGTAAAACTGGAAGAGAAACAATTTGATATATTTTGTTGTTCTTGTAACGCAAGTAGTTGTTCATGGAGGTCGTGTGATCATGCAGGTAATTACGTGCACTTAATCACATCTTCATCTTCTCTCCACCTTTAAGAGTGGGTAGAAAATAAAAATAATAATTGCCAAGATAAATGGATAGAAGAGAGAGTCTTAATTATAACTATGGATAACTATATAAATTAAAAATTAGAGACAATTCTAATCCCTTAATTATTACTTTGGAACAAAGATTAAAATGAAATTACTTGTAAAGGTAAGTTTAGAAACTATGTGGAGATTAAAATTTTGAGTTTATAATATTTTAATTTAATTCAATCTAAATTATGAACCAACCAAATCAAATCAATTAAATTGATTTGGTTCTTAATTGATTTGGTTCGAATTGAATTAAAATGATTTGTACTTTGAAATTAAGTTCAAATTTTTATTTGTTGGTGTTACTCGTATTTATTATTACTATTTATAAATTTTAATTAATTAACACCATATTGATTTATTTGAGCTGAATTTAGGTTAATGCACGAGCAATCCTGCTTTAGGCAAATTCTTCAAGTGTGGTACATATTGAATTTAATATTAGGTCGAAAAATAAATAGTAATATACAACTGATTTTAAATTTAAAACTCTAATTTTAGGGACTTAATCAACCGCCTGTGTCGACTATTTTCAATATTGCTAAGTTTACATATTGTTCTATCTACTCCTATTTTTATATATCCATGGAGAGATTCCTTAATTGATGGGAAAGTTCTTAATTAACACTCAAGGCATCTCTATTATCTCTTGTTTTTTATTATTATTTTCGTTTATATGTTATTTGTCTTACACAATTTTTGTAATCTAATCAAATAATCTTTTATATATTTTAATATCCAAATATACATTTAGTAGTTAATTTTAAATTTTTTTTTTCATATAATAACTTATAAGATTGAAAATAAAATGGTAGAATGTGCATGTCTCGGATTATCCACATACGACTCAATTATTTAATAAAAACTTATTATATATATATATATTTTAAAATTCAAAATAAAAGAAATTAGAACATTAATAAGTACAATTTAATGATATTATTAATTTATTTTTATTCTTAAAGGATAATAAAATGGATTAAAAGTGTAAGTCTTCATCTTTTAATTCCATTATGGATATAATGATTTAAAAGGGTAATTAACGAATATTTCTTCTAAGGTTTGTTAAAATAATAAGTAAATGGAGTTATGTATAAAAATTACAGACACCTCCCCTAAATATAATAAAATATATTAGAAAATAAAAAATTACCCTTAATTTATTGAAAATATTAATGTAATATTTTTATTTTTATTTTGTTTTCATTAGTTAATTTTTATTAATGATTTTTTAAAGTATATAATTTTTGAACCAAAAAAAATTAATAATAGTTAAACAAAAAATTGTTAATTATTTATTTTTATATCAAAAAATATTTTTAATAATTTATTAGAAAAAAATATTTTTTGAGAATAAAAAATAAAATCATGCACACTTAATATTTATAGATGATAAAATATTTCAAAATTTTATTAATATCATATTTTATTACCATTTCAAAAATATAAAATATAATTTTTATGCTTTCAAAAGTTTTTAAAATATATTATCATTTATAAATATTTTCATTAATAATTTTTATACATTAATAAATATGAAAACTGTAATAAACTCTCCAAAAATTTAAGTTTCAACTTAGAAAATAATCTTCACTTTCACTTTCATGTGCCAAATAATTTTGAATTTTTAAAATTTTCAATTTCTATTTAAACATGACTTTGTGTATGTTATTATATTAGAGATAGGGTAGAAAAAAAAAACATATAAATTTCTTACAAATTAAAATAAAATTATATTAAGATATTTATTTTAGATTGGGTTGTTTGGATTAAAAAAAACTTGACTCAATCTAACTCAAAATAATTTTGGGTTGAAATTTTTTAATTCAATCCAATGCATATGAAATTTAATCCTAATCCAAATCTTACATTTGATTTGTGTTGAATTTAAATTATAAGTTACAAAAGGGCACCCCCAAGTTTTGGAAAACCATGTACGAGTTATTAAAGTGTGATTCATATTAAATCTAATATTAAGTTAAAAATAAACAATAATGCATAACTAATTTTAAACTTAAGACTCTAATTTTGGAGGTCGCAACCAGTCGCTTGTGTCGACTGTCACGGAAGCACCACTAGATTGCATATTATTCTATCAACTCCTATTTTCATATATATATATATATATATATATATATAAATAAAGAGAATCCTTAATGGATGGGAAAGTTAATAATTAAGATTCAAGGCATCTCTATTATATCTTGTTTTTTTATTATTGTTTTGTTTATATTTATTTGTCTTACATGATTTTTGTAATATATAGATATCATGATCCATATCAATTTCACACTTATATAAACCATATAAAAAATACAAATAATATTATATATTAATTTCACACTTATATAAATCATATAAAAAATACAAATAATCTATTATATATTTTAATATCTAAATATACATGTCACACCCTTTGTATATACTTTACACTAAGTCATTATAAAATTTAGGCACAATACTGCATTAATATTGCATAACTTTTAAATAATTCAAATTATAAAAAAATTCCTACATATACAAAATTGACCATATTACAAATTCTCTTCTTTTAAACTATATTAATATTTACATGAACTCAAAAATTTCTTCTATACATAACTGTCTTTGCTTGCATCTCCTTTTCTCTTTATGCGTTATTTTTTGGAAAAATAAAATTTTACAATAAAATAATGAGATGCGAACTCAGTAAGTAAATCATGCATATTTTCTTATGTTGAAGTGATATAGAACATATTTGCTTAAACATATCAATATATTTTCAAACTTTTCAATAACACAAAAATTAATTCATATACATTTTCAGAATGACTTAATCAGTTAGTGTCACATGCACTCGCGATGATCTGAATCCAGAACGTAATTACGTATTCCGCTTAAAACATACATTTTCATTTCAATTATAACAGAAACGTACATAGCACGTTATACATAATTCTTACTAGCTTACAAGTTCCGCTTTTATTACTAGACTCAGCTATGTCATAATAAGTATTAACTAACGATCGAAGCCAAAAAAATGCATTTTCATTATTAAACTTTATACATCGACAACATTTTTAATAATCATTTCATAAATTTGATATCGACATACAAAATATCAAAATTCACAATCTTCATATCATTTTTAAAAACATGTTCAGATATTATATTATTTCAAAAACAGTAAAAATACATACATAGTTTACTTACTTTCATTTTCGATTTTGCGTATATGTTTTTAAGTCAACGACTCATACTTAAAATCAAATCAATACAATTTACTTTAGTTATTTGTTTATACTCGCCTCTACTTCTATATCACATCCGTATTTCAAAAATCAACATTTCCATATTCCTTATCTATTTATCATCAATTTCACCACTTCATTAACCCCTAAAATACTTCTATCACAACACAACAATTCCTTCCATTTTTTTCCACCATTTTCAATTTCTACCAACTCAAACCATTATAAATACATATTAAAATAATATACATGTCTAATTTTTTAAACTACAATTTAACATTAATGATATAAATTTTAATAACATTACAAACATGCTAAACACATAAAAATAAAAATTCACAACAATCACCTTTATGTTTTCTCCATCATCTCTAATTTCTACTAATTTAAACCATTATATATACACATTAAAACAATATCCATTTATAATTTCCTAAATTATAGTTTAACATTAATGATATCAATTCTAATAATATTATAAATATGTCAAATATATAATAATAAAAATACCAAATGACGGTTCTTAGAAAAGTCACCAATTTTTCCATTTTTTTCTTCTTTTTTCCTCATTTTTCCTTCATTTTCTTTTCTTCTTTTCCTTTTCTTTTCTTCTTCTCTCCTTTCTTCCTCACGGTTTCCTCTTCTTTTCCCTCTTTTCTTCTTTTCCCTCTTTTCTTCTTGTTTCCTCTTCTCTTTTGCCAATTTAAAAATGATAAATAAGTAAATTTTAATTAATTATATAAATGGATGACTTTTGATCAACTCAAGCCAATCCAATGGACTAATTTATGCCACTTATTTATCCACTTAGCTTGACCCAAATTCATCCATATCCAAAACTACAATACTTGACCAATATGATGACAAATGGATGAGTGAGATCATAACAAATGGATGGCTAAAATTATTTGATAAATGAATGGGTCTAATCCTATATTTTGGCATAATTATTCATTATTCAAAATTAGAAAATTAATTTAAATACTATTTCCTTAGCCCAAAGTTTAATTTTAATTCAAAAATTAATCCAAAAGCACTATTTTCTTAGCTCAAGGTTCAATTATAACCTAATTTTATGAAATTGAATTTTGGTTCAAATAAATAACACAATTTTGAACCCAAAAATTCAATCATTTACCCAAAATTCTAAATGACATGTAATTTTAATTAAACAAATAATACTAAATTATTCGATTGATTTTCCTAAATACTGCAGATATTACAAAAATATTCATTCACTTCCACAAATTCACAAATGGGCCTAATATATATTTTGAGCCTAACAACATTCTGTTTATATATCAAATCCCTAATCTCAAACTAATTTTAAGAAAAATAAAATAATATTAAGTCACAACATTAAAATTATAAAAAATGCGAACGTTCCAATACGTGTAGTAGTTAATTTTGAAATTATTTTTATCATATAATAACTTATAAGATTTACAATTGAATTAAGTAAAATATAATAATGTGCATGTCTCAGATTGTCCACACATGAACCGATTATTTAATAAAATTTTATAATATACACAAATATTTTAAAATTCAAAATAAAAGAAATTAGAAATTAATAAGTATAATTTAATGAGATTATTAATATTTTTTTATTCTTAAAGAAAAATAAAATGGATTAAAAGTTTAAGTGTGCAATTTTTAATTGCATTATGGATATAATAATTTAAGAGGGTAATTAACATATACTTCTCCTTACGTCTGTTAAAATAACAGTTAGATGAGTTATATATAAAAATTATAAATAATTTTATTGAATATAATAAAATTTATTAAAAAAATATAAAATTACCATTAATTTGTTAAAAATATTAATGTAATATTTTTATTTTTTTTTGTTTTCATTAGTTAATTTTTTTTATTAATAAAAATATTTTTATTAATAATTTTTTTTAAATTATATATATTTTTAACAAAAAGTTATTAATAAAAAAATAAAAATTCGCTAATTGTTTATTTTTATATCAGAAAATATTTTTAATAATTTATTAAAAAAGCATTTTTTGAAAATAAAAAATAAAACAATGCACGCTTAATATTTATAGGTGATAAAATATTTCAAAAATTTATTAAGATAGTATTTTATAATCATTTCAAAAATATAAAATATAATTTTTATACTTTAAATAATTTTTAAAATATTTTATAATTTTTAAAATATTTTATAATTTATAAATATTTTCATTTATAATTTTTATACAATTAATTTTTTATTAAGTTAATTTTATACTAAAAAATAAAAACAAAATAACACAAAATTAAAATAATAATAATAATAATATTACATTAAAATTTTTATAAAGGTAAGGATAATTTTATATATATTTTATTATATTTAAAATATATATATTTATAATTTATACATGTAACTCCGTTACCTTTATTTTAACAGACCTCAGTGCTCTCAGCGAGGTGTCCGTTAATAATAATCTCATTACGCGTACGACCAGTGGGCTCCACTCAGAAGCACTAATCACAATAACGGTTGGACCAATCACAGTCAACTACTTCCTAAGGAAGGCGAAGAAAAGGAGCCCACGCGCTTAATTAACTATAACTTACTATCGAAGTAATTGACCGCCAAAAAGCACTATATTATATTTTATTACTGCTTTTTTAAAAATTATTTTATTTTATTTAAATAATAATAATAATTTACTTAATTTAATTAATTACGTTAAAAAATAACATAAAATTAGTGTGGAGTGCCGAATTTGATGACAAAATACAACGATAATAAAGAATTTAGTTTCTTACAAAAGAAAATATTACCAATTAAATAATTAAATAAAAAAATTATGAAATTCTTTATAAATAAACACATTACTCAGTTTTCGCGACAAATGCAGTGGAGCTTGAAAGCAAGTGATTGACAGTTGACCCTTGTCTCTTCCCATTCCTCGTCAAAACCTCCCCTGTAAGTCTTGCAGATTCTCTCCATTCATTATCATTTACAGGGTTTAAGAACAAAGCATGCTTTCTTCGGTTGGTTTCGATTAAATTTGCTTCGGTTGAAAGAAATGAAAAGAATATTTCGTGTTTAAATCCGATTGCATGCGATCGGGGTTGTCAATTGTTTGTAGTTTGATGAGAATCTGCTGTGTGATGTCGTTTTTGATTCAATAACTTGTGTTTTTGGGCTGCTTTTTGTGTATCTCATCTGGGTATTGCTTTATCTGTAATGATGTTTTGATTGATCCAAGTTGTGACTGATTGTTTGTTTGGGTTTTGTATGGTTTGACGAAAGATGATTTCTTTTTATTTATGATTTTGTAATTTTGTTTCTTTGATCGTGCTCCGGGAAGCTAAGTGGTTGTTGTTTGGATTTTTGTCAGGGTAATATTTGATTTAACGATTGAAATACTACTGAAATTTGAAGCTTTAGAGGTATGCTTGCTTGCTTGTGATTTTGAGAAGTTTCCCAGTTGAAGTGTTAAATTTTTATTTTTAATTTTGCTGAATATTAGCTGTGTACATGATACTATGACAGGATGGAGATGATATCCAACACCAATGCCATCGCCGCCTCCTCCAACGCTAATGGCACTGTGCTCACTATTTTAACCGCCAGTTCCGGAATCAGAGCCACCACCAATAACTCCAAGCCTAGGCACCGAAATGCCACCAGAAATGCTATCACCCACACCACTAAAACCATAACCAGTAACGCCACCATTTGTACCACCAGTACCCAAATCAGGAATACCCAGACCAGGAAGGCCGCCACTTATACCACCAACAATACCAAGACCAGGAATGTCTCCACTCATACTACCACCAATATCAATACCAGGAAGGCTGCTGTTTATACGACCGCCAATACCATTACCAGCACCAGGAGTGCCGCTAATCGTACCAGCACCAGGAGTGCCGCTACTCATACCAGCACCAATACCAAGACCAGGAATGCCGCTACTTATACTTCCACCAGTGCCAAGACCAGGAGTGCTGCCGCCTATACTACCACCCATACCATTACCAAGACCAGCAACACCTCCTCCAATCCACACAGGCATACTAGCACCAAACCCCTGGTACTCAAGCCCATGGCCAGAACCGGCCACAAGCCACGAATCACGATCACTCTGTAACTTTTTTCCTCCACCATCTCGGCTGGACTGCAGCCAAGCCCAACCCAACAAGCAGTATTTATGTTTGTAGTTTTACAAAATAAATAAATAAAACAAATGTTGCAAGAAGAAGTTCTGTATTCAAAAGTCATGTCTTTTATTTTTAATTAAATTTCAATCCAATTCAACCGATTAAACTTTGAGTTATACAGTTTGAACTTCGAAATTAAGTTTAAATTTTATTAAAATTTTATTTATAGGTGTTATTCTTTTTATTAATATTATTTATAAATTTTAATTAATTATTAACATATTAACTTTGTATTTTTTTTTTTATAAAAAAATATAAGATAATAATCTAATTAAACAAATATAAAAATTAGCTTCATATGAAAATAAAATTAAAAAGAAAATATTTAATTTGATAAATTTATAAAATTCAAATAAAATAAAGTATAATATGGATGTCTCCTCGATTATTGGCACACTCGATATCGATCATTAAATAAAATTATATTATATAAATAAATATTTTAAAATTAAACAAAAAAAAAAAGAAGATAATTTTTAATACGTTGTCTTAATTATTTTTAGAAAATTATTAATGTCCTAATTTAATTGTTGATAAAGTATGATTTAAATTTATCTCTTTTTATTCTTAAAAAAATAATAAAATAATAATTAAAGACAATACAATTACGCGTACGACTAGTCGTACTCTTCATAATCATCAATAACAAAAGCAGTTGGGCAAATCACAGTCGACTACTTCCTCCAGAAGGTTCATCGACTTCCCAAGGAAGGCGGAGAGCAAATCAATTCAGCGCCAAAAAGCATCTGATTTATATTTATAT
This sequence comes from Cedrela odorata, assembly GCA_035584115.1. NCBI lineage: Eukaryota > Viridiplantae > Streptophyta > Magnoliopsida > Sapindales > Meliaceae > Cedrela > Cedrela odorata. Next base: position 6,229,699 of record JAXCLQ010000004.1, read on the forward strand.
TTTATTATTGCTTTTTAATATTTTATTATTATTTTTAATTTAAAAAAAAAAAAACTACATAAAATTAGCATGGAGTGTTGAATTTGATGAGAAAATATAAAGGCAAATATATAAATTTTATGATAAAAAAATAAATTTAATTAATTAATTTCAGAAAAAAAGTATTACTAAATTAAATAATTAGAAATTAAAATTTTATTGAATTTCTGTATAAATATTAAATAGGCACAATCTTCACAGCGAATGCAGGTGGAACCCGAAAGAAGGTGACTGACAACTGAGCTCCTCTCTTGTAAGTCTCCCAGATTCTCTCTCACTTTTTCTCTGCATTCATCATCATTTGAAAGAGTTTAAGGACAAAGCCTTGTTTGGTTGGTTTCGATTAAACTTGCAACAAATTTGCTTCCGTTGAAAGAAATGAAAAGAATAATTCGATTGCATGCGGACGGGGTTGTGAAACGTTTTGGCATTTGATGAGAATTGGGGGGTCTGGTATCGTTAGTGATGATGCGTGATGTGGTTTTTGATTGAATAGCTTGTTTTTTTGGTTTGCATTTTGTGTATCTAATCTGGGTATTGTTTAAGCTGTAATGATGTTTTGATTGATCGAAGTTGTGTTTGATTATTGGTTTTAGCTGCAATGATTTTGTAATTTTGTTTCCTTGATCGTGCTCCGGGAAGCTAAGTGGTGGTTGTTTGGATAATTATTGAAATATTACTGAAATTGGAAGCTTTAGTGGTATGCTTGTGATTTTGAAAAGTTTCCCAGTAGAAGTGTTCAATTCTCTTTTTTTTTTTTTTTTGGCTGAATATCGGCTGTGTACAAGATACTATGATTGGATAGTGATGATATTCAAATTAGAGATTGATTCTCTTCTATGGGTTTAGCTTATCTTCTTTGATTATGTGCTTTATTACCCATTGTTGCAATTTAATTACCTTCATGAATGGTGAGTGATTGTACTGAAAAGTAACATTAGAACGAAAACATTGCAACAAAAGTAGGCAATAACTGGGTAAAATATGCATTACATTGACGCATTTTATTTGGTTTTGTTATCTGCAATTTGTTTTACTTGTCTGCTTTCCCTATTGTTTATGTCAAATTTAAACCTAAAATATTTACTTTTATAGACTATTTGAAATGGAAGTATCTGGGTCTAATGGATTAAAGCATAACATTGAGGAGAAGGCCTTGAAGGGCTTGCTTGATGCATTTGGTTCTGTGTTTACTCTGCAAGAAATATCTTTTGCTAATAGCAATGCAGGATGGAATGCAGACTTGGCTGGTAAAATTCTGTCTGACAAGCAGGCAAACGCCTCAGCCTCTACTACCCTTTTTTTTACTGGTGAGGTAAGAGGTAAAGAATCTTCAGAATCATTGTATGATAATATCTCCGAGAATCCATGTTATACAAATGGAAAGGCCAAACCTTCAAAGACAAAATGGCATCCAGTTTCTGGAGGTACTGTTTCAAGTTTTATTGGTAAAGATTATGTTAAACCTGCACGGCCAGCTAATGGTCCTTGTTTAGCACCCAAACCATTGAAGTTGAATTCAAAGGAGATCCCTGTGTCTGAACTGTGGGGAGAAGAAACTAAATTGATTCCAGCAAAGGACAGATCATTTGCAGAAGGATATGGAAGATTTTCTGTTTAAATTGCTAGGAGAAGGGTTCCAGCTGAAGAGAGATATGATTCGAGAGGTTCTTGGTAAGACTTTATTTACAAGTTTTCTATATAACCTAGTTTCTAATTGTCCTGTAGTTTGATTTTGTCAATGAACATAAAAATTGTATTTTTCCTAATACAGGATTTTTTTTTCTCTGTTGTGGTTCATTTTA
>JAXCLQ010000004.1:6231642-6244461 GCA_035584115.1 Cedrela odorata
ATTGTTGTCTTCATCATTAGCAGCAGCAGGAGGTCTGTAAGCAGAGCACAATCCTAATAAGCTGAGTAAAACCATAAGGATATGAAAATACATCTGGGTGCTGACATTTTTAAGCAAATATTGTTTGATGCTTCATGAATTTGCATGGTGTCCTTGTTGTATATATTTAGTAAACCTGGAAGAGAAACAATTTTATACATTTTGTTGTTCTTGTAATGCATGTAGTTTATTCATGGAGGTCGAGTGAACCGGCAAGAATTACTTGCACTTAATTAAGTTAATGGAGAATGTTATACATTTTGTTGTTTGGATTTTTGATGAAAATGGCATAATCTCTAAGCCTATTTCCGTTTATAATTCAACCTAAAATTTTGTTATATTTTAAAATAAAAATTTAACATTTATATAAAATTATCTCTAATCAGTGTATTCTCTAGACGAAATTGATTTCATATTCAATGAAATTTATTGAAAATACTATTTTTATATTAATTTCTCTTGATAAAATTCATTGAAATAATATTGTTCATCACCGTCTTTGTGAACTCTACTGTAAATTTTGTTAAAAAATTCGTCGAATTACACCCATATTAAATAAATTGTACATAAAAACTTATATAAATTTATTTCTAAAACTTTTATGTGTTAATAAAATTTAAATTAACGTAATGGCAACATAAAATAAGATTTATCACAAATATGTATCTGAGAGTGCAATTTCATTTAAATATTAAACTTTTGATTTCAAATATAAAAAATTTGAAACTCACAATTCAAAATTAGAACATTTTAATCAAAATCTTGTTCTTTCTTCTATTTATTTAATTTATTATCACTTACTACAACATTAAGGGTTAAAATAAAATTTCAAGTAAAGGTAATCTTAGTAATGATGTGGGGGGATTAAGTAATAAAGTAGCACAGCCCAGCCCAGCCCAGCCCAGCCTACGCCAGCCCAGTAGTTGTTGGTTTCTATTTTATTAATAATTCCTTAATTGAGGGGGAAGTAAAGTGAAGTTGTTAATTAACAGAAAGGCATCGCATTCACAGACAGTTGGTCGACTACTTGCAGCAGAAGCAGTCGACTACTTGCTGCAGAAGCAGAAGCTTCGATGGCTTCCCAAGGAAGGCGAGAAAGCCAAGCAATTGAGCGCCAAAGGCAAAAACCATCTCACTCATATTATATTTTTATTTTTTTATTTTTTTATTATTTTAATAAATTAATAATTATTATTATTAAATTAATACCATAATTTAATTTATTACAAAAATATTAATTAATTATAAATTAATATTTAAAAAAAAAATACTAGGCCTTGTCATGTAGCTTTTCATTTTTTTTTTTCTGGATAAATAGAGCACAATCTTCATAACAAATGCAGCTGGAGCTCGAAATCGAAAGTAAGTGACTGAAAGCTGAGCGCTTTTGCCTTCCCATACCCCACCATAACCTCTCTTGTAAGTCTCTCAGATTCTCCCTCTCTCATTTTCTCTCCATTGATTATCGTTTGAAGAGTTTTAAGAACAAAGCTTTGTTTGGTTCTTTTCAATTAAACCGGCCACAATTTTACTTCCGGATTAAAAAAAAAAATAGAAAAAAATGAGTTTAAATTGAATAGCCTGTGAACGCGGTTGTGAAATGTTTGCTTTTTTTTTTTTTTTTTTTTAAATGAAAATTTGGGGTCTGTTATCGTTTAGGATGATGCGTGATATCGTTTTTGATTGAATAACTTATTTCTTTGGGATGCATTTTGTGTCTCTAATCTGGGTATTGTGTTAGTTGTTATGCTTTTTTTATTGATCGAAGTTGTAATTGATTGTTGGTTTTAATATGGTTTGATGAAAGATGATTTCTTTTTCTTGTTTTATTTTATTTTTAATTTTGTTTCTTTGATCGTGCTCCGGGAAGTTAAGTGATTGTTGTTTGGATTTTCGTCTGGTGGGTATTTAATTTAACCATTGAAATAGTACTAAAATTTGGAGCTTTAGGGATGTGCTTGTGATTTTGAAAAGTTTCCCAGTTGAAGTGTTCCAAATTTCTTTTCTTCCTTTTTTATTTTGGCCGAATATCAGTTGTGTACATGATACTATTATAGGATGGTGATGATATGCAAATTAGAGATTTATTCTCTTCTATGGGTTTAGCTTATCATCTTTGATTATGTGTTTTATTACCCATTGTTGCAATTTAATAACACTTATGAATGATGGGTGATTTTACTTGAAAGTAATGTTAGAATGACAGCACTGTAAGGAGTCCATTCTCTATAAATTTTGTGGCCTTTGTAACAAAAGATAGGCAATAACTGGGTAAAATGTGTACTACAATGACACATTTTATTTGGTTTTGTTATCTGCAATTTGTTTTACGTTTCTGCTTTCCCAAATTATTTATTTCAAATTTAAACCCGGAATATGTACTGATTTTTTTTTATTTATAGACTATTTGGAATGGAAGTATCTAATGGATTAAGGCATGACATTGAGGAGAAGGCATTGAAGGGTTTGCTTGACACATTTGGCTCTGTGTTTACTCTGCAAGAAATATCTTTTGCTTATAGCAATGCAGGACAGAATGCAGACTTGGCTGGTGAAATTCTGTCTGACAAGCAGGCAAACACCTCAGCCTCTGCTACCCATTTTTCTACTGGTGAGGTAGGTGGTAAAGAATCTTCAGAATCATCATGTGATAATATCTCCGAGAATCCATGTTATTCAAATGTAAAGCCCAGACCTTCAAAGACAAAATGGCGTCCAGTTTCAGGAGGTACTGTTTCAAGTTTTATTGGTAAAGATTATGTTAAACCTGCACAGGCAGCTAATGGTTCCTGTCTAGCACCAAAACCATTGAAGTTGGATTCAAAGGATTTCCCCGTGTCTGAACTGTGGGGAGCAGAAACTAAATCAAATCCAGCAAAGGACGATTATTTGCCGAAGGATATGGAAGATTTTCTGTTTAAATTGCTAGGAGAAGGGTTCCAGCTGAACAGGGATGTGATTCGAGAGGTTCTTGGTAAGCATTTTTTTTTACAATTTTGCTATATAACCTAGTTGCTAATTATCCTGTCTTTTGATTTGTCAATTAATCTGAATATTGTAATTTTCCCAATACAGTTTTTATTTTTGCTGTTGCGGTGGATTTTATGTTCTCTTATCTTTCTTAGTTGCCAATTACCGTCTTTTGATTTGTCAATGAACCTTAATATTGTAATTTTCCTAATACAGTTTTTTATTTTTTGCTCTTTTGTTAGGTTGTATGTCCTATTATCTTTCTCTCAGATTGAGTTATTTACATTGTGAGATCTGTATTTGATTTACATCACAATTGTATTGGTGCTGATTCGATAAATATGGTCTTTTTTGAATGTTTTTGTTTCTTTATCATTGTGTGTATGTGATCACTAATTTGGTGTTATACTAAACTTGCAGATAGTTGTGGATACGATATGAAAAAGGTACGGAGAAATCTTCCTCTTGATTTGCCTCTATTTTTACTACTTTCTTTAATTTAGTAAATATCATATTCCTTTGTGATTAATACATCATTTTAAGCCTCAGATACTGCCATCCTAAGTTAAGTTCAACTTGAATTTAGATTAACAGTCATTTGCTGCTGCTTTCTGATGAGGGAATGAGATATGTTGGTGAGTTTCAGTAATTGAACCCATAGATTAGTTGGTCCAAAGCCCAGAAAAAACTTGCCCAAAGTCATTGCCCCTGACTTCAAAATGAGAAGGAACATAAATTCCTGTAAAAAGGGTTTTTTTTTTTTTTTTTTTTAAAAAAAAAGATTTAAGAAGTGCTCTTTCTCAACTATAAGATAGTTAAAGGTTTCATTTTTTTTTTGGGCTAAAAGTTTTGGTTCTATTAAGGAGCTAAACAGGCTCCCTCTTATTCCATATTGAAAAGAGGCTTGGGCTTTCTCACAGTGTCTCTAACACTTTGGGTTTCTGGCTATTGTCTTTGGTGCTCCATTATGTCATATGTGGGGCTTTTTTGGAAATCTTATATAACTTGATGGTGGTTCTGGTAACAAAAATTATAGATTGGAAAAGAAAAACACTTATTTGTTCATATGTTAAAATGCAGGGGTTAGGTTTCCACTCTTGAGATGTGAGAGTTAGAGAAAATGAAAATTATAAAATACAAAAGAGTTAGTCTTCAAGCAAAGGCTTTTTCCCATCAATTTATAGTGTATGCCAATAATATTCTCATCTAACTTACGGTGATGCTTTATATTATAAATTCTCCACTCAATCAAGAAAAGTTGAGTGCTTGATATTATCTTTCTACATTATACCTTAAAATAATGTTTGGTCTGCTTATTTGTGCTAACACCTTACTGTAAAAGATACTTGATAACGTGGGTTTAATTTTTCAAGTTATTGTAATCAACAAAGCAATTCTTCAAAGAAAAAATGCCTATGCTTTTTATCATCTTCTCATCCTCATGATAATAGTAAAAGATTTTATCCTTTGTTGAGCATATTTGAACTAATATATATATTTTTTTCCCTGTTTAGAGCATGTGGAAACTACTTGATCACTCAATAGAGACTATGGGTGAGAGAACGAAATCTCTCAGTAAATCCTCTAAAAAGGTCTGCATAATTGTCCAGTATTGTCTAATCAGTAGTAGTCACTAAGGTTGTTCAGGATTCTTTTGTTAGAGACTGTTATAATGTGATGATGATCTCTTGGGACTAGCAATTTGTTCTCTTTTCTGGAACTAGGCAATGGTTTTCAGGCCAAGATAAGGAAATATCTTTAAGGTAATATGAAACTCAACGGTAGAGTGGAATAATCTGAGTAGAGTATGCACTAACTGTAATTTTGTTGATGATAATTGTCAGTCTATGAATATGAGAGGAACTCTGTAGATATTTAATCCAGGATAGATGTGAAACTCTTTTGCATGTCAATTGCATTTGCTTAACCTTTATTAATACTGTTATTGAACATAAAAGTGAGCATTCAGTTTGTGAGAATGTGTTAATTGGTAAACTTCTTAGTTAACTAGTAATGAGAGTAGTTGCCACATCTTGAAACTACGATTCTTTGAGAAATGAGGTGGCAAGAGTGGTTGCCAATGACTTCACATTGTATTCAATTATGTTTATTTTGAACTAGTATGAGAATATTTAATATGCCAAATTAGTACTGAGAATATTCTGATGATTTTAACTTAGAACATGCTTTTTGTGTTTGTATATAATTATCATACATCACTATTCTCTGAAACACAAGTTTGCTTAGTTTAGAAGAAAATAAATAGTAATAATGATAAGCTTATGATCACTTGGTTTCATGGTTTTTAAACTTTTACATTTAAAAATTTCACAAAATTTCTTCAGTTCAGTTGGAATCTGTCAAGCTTGCTATATCTTAGGTTACCTTCTTCTAAGAGAACAAGCTCATATTATTCTTTAGTAGCCGAAATTAAGGATAACATTTTTTATTAATGTGTGGTTTTTTGTTATTATGTTTTCATATTATTACAGTGTACAAATATGTGTCCAACTTCTGGAGGGCTTTCATGTGAAAGAAAATTGCAACAATCGAATCCCTCTAGAGGGTATTGTTCTTAATTTATTTCTTTCTACATTTCTAGTAAGTTCAGTGTTTTTTTTTTTTTTACTTTAGGAGGAGATGGGGGGTTGGGAAGAGTTGTTATTGAGAGAGTTCTGCTGTTTCTCAAACTTCGTTTTGGAGGGGGTGGGGGGAATGTCTTATCCGCAAAGTTTTCAGTCATGATTAGCTTTTTGTTTGTATTGCCGCAGTCCTGAAAGGGGAGATCCAAGTACAAACGATGGGGAATTTCTTAGACAGCCAAAGGACAGAAATGAACTCCAGAAGGAAGTATTGGTTGCTTTGTTCAATGCTCCTGACAAATCTGAGGAATTGCCCGAAAGAACGGTGAAGACTGTGAGGAGGTCTTTAGCATTAGGACAAGTGGTGACTGAACCATCAAGGGACTATGAACCAGAGCCAGTGGCTGATATGGTGCACTTTCAGCTTGATAATGAGAATGGTCTGTCCTCTGTATCTAACTTCATTAACTTTGTGTGTGTGTGTGTGTGTGTGTGTGTGTGTGCGTGTGTGCATTTACGTATAGTTACATGTATAATCTTGGATTCTTGGTTTCTACTATTTGGGGACATATTGATACGAAGCTTCTGAAATAAAAGAAGAAAAGAGAGAGAGATGGAGACGCTCCTGAAAGAAGCTCATCACTTGGATCTAATAGCTTGTGACAACATGGTATAGGAAAGAAAAAAGTTATATGAATTGGAAATACTTCTCATATTTGATGATATGGAAAAATCTATAAACATTAGTTGTGCATTCTTATGATGCTGTGGTTAGTGATAGGCATCAATCATAAGGAAAAACAGCATATTGCTTATAGAATTAGGGTCACTTACCTTAAAGATGGTCTAGTCAACTGTATGGACCTACAAGTGGTTTCTGAGGAAAGTTTTTTGAAGAAACTAGCTACCCCACCATAACACACACCCCGCCACGCCCCCGCCCGCCTTCCCTTTTTTTTTTTTTTTTCCCTATTTTCCTTACTTTTCATGATGTCTGTTACCAGCTGTAGATGGAGATGAAGAGGGCAGCTTCCAGGCTCTTCGTAAAGCTGTGATGGAATATAGGGGCACAATGAAGGCATATTGTAAAGCTGTAGGTTCTTTTTACTCCTATCAAAAGTACACTCTCATTCTGTTTGCGTGTCTCAAAGATGCTATGTTGTTTGTCACTCACCTTTTAAGTATAAACATCATCAATTAAGAATAGAGTTCCTTGTCAGGCTGTTGATGCATTTGCCAAGGAGGATCATGTCCTAGCGGGCAAACTTCTAGAAGAGGTAAGGTTTCCATCTACTGTCATCAAAGAATATAATAAACTCTATTAGACCTGAAGTGGAATGTAGACACCGATTAATAATTTTGCTTGTATTTAAGTATTATTCTTTTCATGATGAATGCATTTTCATTTGGCAAAACTGTTGGCATTCAAGATGCTGGCTAAATCCACTTAATTTCTTCTTGGTTTGTTTAGCTGTGAAGTGGATAACTTGTGTTCCGAAGCCAAGTTAGGCTATTTAGTAGTCCTGGCTTACTGAAGCTGTAAAGATTTAAGTCATAGCAGTTATATGATGGCCAAATTTTAGTTTGAGTGGATCCTCATAGATCTACTTTCATGTGTTAGAATCTACATGCTAGACAAATTCAACGATTTAGTTTCAGTGCTGTGGATGTGGCAGGGACAATTTTATTATGAAAAGGCTCGTGAAGCTGATGAAGAATCAAATAAGAAGATCTTTGAAACGAGGTAAGTTTTGTTTTCTCTGAAGTATATGAATGTCTCTGCAATTTTTTCTTGGTAATGTGAGAGAAGGGGGATAGGGAAATCTACAATTTCAATTTTGTTTTATTCTCCCATCACTGTCATTGGCAGAAATAGGGATACAAAAAATGATGTGCTGCTGGACTTGCATGAAGATGGTCCAAAGGATTCAATTCGTCTTTTGAAATGTTATCTTTCCTCACTTTCAGGCATCCCATGTGGGTCACTATTTCCATGTTTCTAATCTGCTCCTCATTTGTATCATATTATATGAACTGATCTAATTCATTTATCTCGCCAGCAATGAATTACCTCAAGGTCATCATAGATACAAATGATGCAGATAGTACAAAGGGGGCTCGAAGAAGAGTGGTAAGACTGGCTAAATAAGTTGATCATTGTTGGAAAATGAGTTGCAAACTAGCTAACTTATTGATTCTTCCCTTTCATTTCCCCATTCAAAGCCCATTATATTGATTTCTTCTGAGAACTTATAAAAAGAAATCTTTGTTGAAGAGAAAGATTTATGTATTTGTTCGATATTGTCTTTCTGACAGGTTATGAAACTGCTAGAGAAAGAATCCATCCAGTGGATTGAAGAAGGAAATGCTGGAACAATACTAATCCCTCTGGATAAGGTCAATCCAAAACGTTTAAGTTTTGCTAAAAAATAGTATCCAAGATGGAATGGAATCAAGTTGGTTTCTTGATAATGATTTATCAAAATATATGAAATTTTGATGGTTGAAAGAGTGCAAAATTCATTTTGGAAGCAAATGTGGCACATTTGGAGCTTTCATTAGTTCATTTTGACTTCTTTTTTTTTTTTTTTTTTGTGTCCAATTTGTATTAAATCATTAAAGTAAATGCAATAACTTTGTCACATGATGATCTTTCCCAAGTATAAGAAATTGAAGTTTCTTTTTTCCTCATTGCTTTTGAAACAAATATGCAATTATAGTCAAACCATCAACTTCTCATTCTGAACAAAGATCAAATACTTCCAATCCCCACTGGGGAATATGAATATATTTCTGTTATTCTTTCATAATTTGTATATCAAAGTTGGTAGGCAACAATCTATATCTATCTCCATAACATCATGTGACAATTTATTAGTGTTAAATAAGTTACAACATGAGTAAGGGAATATTGGGAATTGGAAGTTTTGTGGGTTTCATTTTATAATTATGTATAATGAAATTATTAATTAACAAATATGTGTAGATTAGTGATAGAATATTAATGATTTAAGTAAAAGTGAGTATATAATATAATGGATTGAGCATGAAAGTTTAGAGCTATTTGGCTTGGTTTTGTTCTTAACCTTTTGGAGATATCAATCATCAAATCAGATTCTTTTTTGCACCAAAATCATTAATCTTTATGGTAGATGATGATCATTTTTTTAAAAGAAATATTATTTTAATATGACATATATACCCCCCCAATTCTTTATATATATATATATATATTTATTTAAAAATATTAAACCCTAATTTAGTCCAAAATCTTAATGCCCACGCTTACAGATGAAGGATCATCATCTACTATAACACAAAATGGGACCCACACAAAAACTGATCATAAGCCTAATCAGAAATCAACGGTGATTGATTGATGTGATATGCTCGATTCACGGAAAGGGAGTTATAAAAAAAGGTTCTATTTTTAGGTTAATGGAACAAGTATTAAGTGGTCTCTTGTAAGCACAAGTAAGAGCGACTCTCTTTCTCTCTGCGCGTGAAGTCAAGGGATTCCGAGAAGTGCGTGGTAAGCATGAGTAGTGGATCAGTGAAGGAGTTGAAGTCGAAGGAGGAGCTTGATAACCTGCGCCAGAGTGGTGCGCTGGTTATCCTTCACTTCTGGGCATCATGGTGTGAAGCCTCCAAACAGATGGACCAAGTTTTTTCTCATCTCTCCACAGATTTCCCTCATGCCCATTTCTTCAGGGTTCGTTTTATTTTTTAAAAAACTTTTCTTTTTTCCTTTCTATCATGATTTAATTTACGTATTTGAAATGGGTTTTGTAGGTTGAAGCCGAAGAGCAACCTGAAATATCCGAGGGTTACTCTGTGTCTGCTGTGCCTTACTTTATCTTCTTGAAGGTATGTTTTTAATTTAATTGTTTGTTTAATAATCTGTATTAGAGTGTTGTTTTTCTGCAGTTTGGTTGTTATTTCTATTTCTCTGTGTTTAAAAGGGTATATGAGATTGGAAATATGATAATTTGTACTTTAGCCGAATCAATAAGGTGTGATTTTGTTTTTGGTTTAAGGATACTGATTTAAGTGGTGGGGATTTTGTTTGTGGTTGAAACTTAATGATCATCAGTACCAGCTAGAATTTACTTTTTAGTCTTTTCACTAAACGATTGTTAGTTGCTTTATTCTAGTATAGGGTTGATTGTAAAATTTAGTCTCAGACTCATAGATTTTAGATTGTGTACGATTGTGGTTATTGGAAATTGATGTTGATCCAGGCTGGTTCTAGTATTAGTCTCTGGTAGTTACTCTCTACTATTTAATTGAACTTGTTAGGAATTTTTGGGTTTTATAGTTGTAAATTCTACTGAAAGGAGGTGTGGATTATTTCACGATTCTTCCTCATTGGTAGGATATGTTAGCAATTATAGTGAGTCAGTTATCTCTGCCATGTAGTTTTTAGGATATCTCTCTGTTTCTGCATCAAGGAAAACAGTTCAACCAGTCAATATATCCACACCTATTTTTTGTTGTGAATAAGTTCTCTAATTATGATCTGGCGGATACTTTTCCCTTTTGTTTAGATTTTGGTTTTTTTCAGGGATGAAGTTTTTTCAGATAGTCTATTTGTATTCAGTTGTGTTAGCCTAGTAATTGAATAAGCACATTAATGTTATTACTTCACTCCCTTATTTCTTTTAGAATTTATTCCTGCTGAATTTCCTTTTTAAATGAATTGTATTGGCAGGAGGGTAAGACTGTTGATACATTGGAGGGAGCAGATCCTTCCAGTTTGGCCAACAAGGTTGCTAAGGTTGCTGGGTCCATTAACCCAGGAGAACCTGCAGCTCCTGCTAGCCTTGGGATGGCTGCTGGGCCCACTATCCTTGAAACAGTGAAAGAGTTAGCAAAAGAAAATGGCTCTTCCCAAGTGACCAAGCCTGTGGAGCTTGGCCTCAGTGATACTCTTAAAAAGCGACTACAGCTGCTTATTGACTCTCACCCGGTCATGCTATTTATGAAAGGAACCCCTGAAGAGCCTAGGTGTGGATTCAGTAGGCAAGTTGTTGACATTTTGAAAGATGAAAAGGTTAAATTTGGAAGTTTTGACATTCTTTCAGACAATGAGGTTCGTGAGGGGTTGAAAAAGTTCTCTAATTGGCCTACATTTCCTCAGCTCTATTGCAAAGAAGAGCTTCTGGGTGGGTGTGACATAGTAATTGCAATGCATAAGAGTGGTGAACTAAAAGACGTTTTCCGAGATCATGGGATTGAAACTGCTGGTGGAAGTGGAAAGAGTGGTGTCTCGGAATCAACTGGCTTGAGTGCAAGCCTTACCTCTCGGCTGGGAAGCCTGATTAATTCAAATCCGGTAATGCTGTTTATGAAGGGAAAACCAGATGAACCCAAGTGTGGTTTCAGTGGGAAGGTAGTTGAAATCCTTCGACAAGAAAAGGTTGATTTTGGGAGTTTTGATATACTTACTGATGAAGAAGTTCGTCGAGGTCTTAAAGTTTATTCAAATTGGTCTAGTTACCCACAGCTATATATTAAGGGTGAACTTATTGGTGGATCTGACATTGTATTGGAGATGCAGAAGAGTGGGGAACTTAAAAGTGTTTTAGCTGAAAAAGGTGTTATTGTTCAGAAAGAAAATATTGAAGATCGTCTGAAGAATTTGATCACATCGTCACCAGTTATGCTCTTCATGAAGGGCTCCCCAGATGCTCCAAGATGCGGTTTCAGTTCCAAAGTTGTTAATGCCATGAGGGAAGAGGGTGTGAGTTTTGGGTTCTTCGATATTTTAACTGATGAGGAAGTGCGGCAGGGGCTAAAAGTCTACTCGAACTGGCCAACCTTTCCCCAGTTATACTACAAAGGTGAGCTGATAGGAGGTTGTGATATCATAATGGAGCTGAAAAACAACAGAGAGCTGAAATCTACCCTATCTGAGTAGGCTTGATGTGATTTTTCTCAATTTCAGTCATCTTCGTCCCAGGTGCCTTTGACATTATGCATGTTCCAAAAGTTTGCTTTACATGCGTTCTGATGACTTGATGTCATTTGGTTTTATATCATATTTATTGTCTGCGCACTATGCATTATCGGTGATAAATCTAAGCTACATGTTTTAGCTTAATTCTGGCTGAATGTTTTGTAAGTTGGGCTTACCAACTATTTTTCAGTGAGGCAGAATGTTATAGCATCTATACAAAGTAATATGATTTTGTTTACCATACGTACACATGTCATGAGAAATCACTTGAATTGAAATTTCTATTAGATTTCTATTCTGTTGTTGCATAAAAAGTTTATGAACCTAACACTTAAGACATGTTTTAATGTATTTACAAACATTTACAGATTTTTGCCTTAGAAAATTTCTGGTGTTCACTGTACCCAGTGGATAACTGATCCCAAAATAAAAGACATGAATTGCTGTTATGACCCGGGGTGTCCCCTTTTACAGCTGCATTGTGAAAGCATGTTTGTGGATTGACAAATCACAACCTAAACTAATAGTTTTAATAGGAGCAATCCTTTTCGGTGTAGTAAATTCCATAAACAATTTGTTGTGATATCAAGTCATTTAACAAAAATCCAAACTAAAACAAAGTGTGTATCTTGTATCTAACGTTCGAAATCAATCTTCCTTTAATAGAAATGCAGCCAAATAGTGAAAAATGAAGGAATCAAAGCACTACAATGCATGCTTCTTTCAATATTCTACCCCTATACTGCAGCAAACACACCTGGAGAACCAGTATCAGCCACATAGTTTGCTCGGAGAAGAATAACTAAGGCATTGGTTATTAAACTTATTCCTGGCTCATGCTAAGTATTTCCCTTGTTTCTCAGCATTCATGCGGTCCAAAAGCTCATTCACTTCTCTACCACTTAGTAAATTTTCCTTTAGCAAGGCATGATAAGTTTGGCTGTTCATCAGATGACAGTTCTCAACAAGGCCACAAAAGCTTCTACCTTTTGAACACTGCCTTTTTTGCCCAGCTAACTTAAAATGCTTGTAATCAACTTCAGGTTTAAGCTTAGTCCTTTTGGCATGCGGCTTCCATCCTTTACCATACACGTGTAGAGAGAGGGCAACCTTCATGCACTCAAAACATTTCTTTGTCTTCCCTGTGTTTGGGAAGGTGACCTTTCCTTTCTCCATCAAGGCTTCAAGCATGGCTTCTGCTTTCTCATAAAATCCATTATTACAAATATCCAATAATGACAGTGTTTGGTATTTGAGGATCAAAAGGTT
>JAXCLQ010000004.1:6252725-6300718 GCA_035584115.1 Cedrela odorata
AGGAGCTAAACTGGCTCCCTCTTATCCATATTGAAAAGAGGCATAGGCCTTCTCACAGTGTCTCTAATGCTTTGGGTGTCTGGCCGTTGCCTTTGGTGCTCCATTATGTCATATGTGTGGCTTTTTTGGAAATCTTATATAAACTCGAGGGTGGTTCTGGTAACCAAATTATGGATTGAAAAGAAAAGCACTTCTTTGCTCATATGTTATACTGCAGGGGTTAGATTTCCACTCTGTTGTCTCAAGAGTTTGAAAAAACGAAAATTATAAAACAGAAAAGAGTTGGTCTTAAAGCAAAACTTCTTTTCATCAATTTATTGTGCATGGCAATTAATATTCTCATTTACCTTATGGTGATGCTTTATATTATAAATTCTCCACTCAATCAAGAAAAGTTGAGCTCTTAATGTTATCTTCTTACATTACACCTTAATATAATGCTTGGTCTGCTTATTTCTATTAACACCTTACTGTAAAACGTACTAATAACATGTGTTTACCTTTTCAAGTTAATGTCATCAACAAAGCAATTCCTCAAAGAAAAAATGCATATGTTTTTTATTATCTTCTCATCTGCATGATAATGGTAAAAGATGTTATTCATATTGAGCATATTTGAACTAATATATCTTTTTTTCTCTGTTTAGAGCATGTGGAAACTACTTGATCACTCAGCAGAGACTATGGATGAGAGAATGAAATCTCCCGATAAATCCTCTAAAAAGGTCAGCATTATTGGCCAGTAATGTATAACTAGTGGTTGTCACTAAGGTTGTACAGGATTCTTTTGTTA
The DNA here is from genome assembly GCA_035584115.1 of Cedrela odorata. Taxonomy (NCBI): domain Eukaryota; kingdom Viridiplantae; phylum Streptophyta; class Magnoliopsida; order Sapindales; family Meliaceae; genus Cedrela; species Cedrela odorata. The sequence goes on from JAXCLQ010000004.1 coordinate 6,253,519, forward strand.
GTTAGAGACTGTTGTAATGTGATGATGATGATGTCTTAGGACTAGCAATTTGTTCTCTTTTCTGTGACTAGGCCATGGTTTTCAGGCCAAGATAAGGGAAATATCTTTAAGGTAATATGAAACTCAATGGTAGGGTGGAATAATTTGAATAGAGTATGCACACACTGTAATTTTTTAGATTATAATTTTCAGTATAATGAATATAAGAGGAACTCTGTAGATGTTTAATCCAGGATAGACGTGAAGCTTTTCTGCATGTTAATTGCATTTGCTTAACCTTTCTTAATATTGTTATTGAACATAAAAGCGAGCATTCAATTTGTGAGAATGTGTTGATTGGTGATTTTTTTAGTTGACTATTAATGAGAGTAGTCGCAACGTCTTGAAACTACAAATCTTTGAGAAATGAGGTGGAAAGAGTGGTTGCCAATGTCTTCATGCAATATTCATTTATTTATATTTTGAACAAGTATGAGAATATGAGAATATTTCATACATCAAATAGTAGTATGAATATTCTGATGATTTTTACTTAGAACATGTATTTTGTGTTTGCATATAATTATCATACATCACTTTATTTGGATAAAGAAGTTTGATTGATTTAGAAGAAAAGAAATAATAATGATAAGCTTATGAACACATGGTTTCATGGTTATTAGACATTTACATTTAAAAATTTCTCAAAATTTCTTCAGTTCAGATAGGAATGTGTCAAGTTAGCTATATCCTAGGTTACCTTCTTCTAAGAGAACAAGTTGATAATATTCTTTAGTTGCTGAAATTAAGCATAACATTTTTTTATTAACTCGTGGTTTCCTGCTATTATGATTTCATATTACAGTCCACAAATATGTGCCCAACTTCTGGAGGGCTTTCGTGTGAAAGAAAATTACAACAACCGAATGCCTCTGGAGGGTACTGTTCTTAATTTGTTTCTTTTTAGATTTCTAGTAAATTCAGTATTTTTTCCTCTTAGGATGAGATGAGGGGGTGGGAAGAGTTGTTATTAAAAGAGTTCTGCTATTTCTCAGACTTTGTTTTGGAAGGGTGTGGGGATTTCTTATCCACAAAGTTTTCAGAGTCATGATTAGTTTTTTTTGTATTGCCCCAGTTGTGGAAGGGGAGATCCAAGTACAAATGAAGGGGAATTGCTTAGACTGCCGAAGGACAGAAATGAACTCCAGAAGGAAGTATTGGCCGCTTTGTTCATTGCTCCTGAGAAATCTGTGGAATTACCTGAAAGAACAGTGAAGACTGTGAGGAGGTCTCTAGCATTAGGACAAGTGGTGACCGAACCACCAATGGACTATGAACCAGAGAAGGTGGCTGATATGGTGCACTTTCAGCTTGATAACGAGAATGGTCTGTCCTCTTTATACTAACTTCATTAACTTTCTCTCTGAGCGCGCACGTGCGTGTGTGTGTATTACGTATTGTTACATGCATAATCTTGGGTTTTTTGTTTCTACTACTTATTGGAGATATATTGATGCAAAGCTTCCGACAAATAAAAAAAAAAAGAGAAGAAGAAAAGAAGAGAGAGAGAGAGAGAGAGAGAGAGAGAGAGAGAGAGAGAGAGTGATGGAGCTACTCCTGAACGAAGCTCATCACTTAGTGATCTAAGAATATTTTAAGATTTTAAAAATGGAATTTTAAAAAAGATTTGTACTGATGTCTGTGTTAACTAGTGGAACCTAAGATAAAAATGGATTTTGTCACCTGGAGAATTTTGTAAAAGATATAGAGACAAATGTCTTACTAAATTTTCCAAAAATATCTGGTGGGGGCCCTAATAAAATTCAATAAACATGTCTTGTCATACCTGAAAAAAATGGTGATGGGTCACTTGAAATTCTGTGACTAGAATATGTTGGCAGATCTATAGATGTCAGGGCAGGATCCTTCTAAGTTAGCTTAAAATGTGTGCCTAAGGATGCCTGCTTTTCTGTAGCCTAGATTCATTGCCTTACAACCAAGTCCTTTAAGAAGAGATACCCTTTTTAGCTCTAGAATTTATATTCCCTAAGTTATTTTTTCTGCTTCAATTGGACCTAATATCTTGTAGTGATAACATAGTATAGGAAAGCAAAAAGTTATATGAATCTGAAATATTTCTCATATTTGATGAAAGGGAACTATATATAAACACTAGTCATGCATCGTTATAATGCTGTGATAAGTGATAGCATCAATGGTAAGGAAAAACACCGTATTGTTTATAGAATTAGGTTCACTTACCTTAAAAGCTGGTCTAATAAACCATATGGACCTATAAATGGTTTCTTAGGAAATGGTTTTGAAGAAACTAGCTAAAATTTTCTTTAATGTATAAGTTCATCACACCCCACCCTTCTTTTTTTCCTTTTTTTTTCCTATTTTCAAATTTTCCTTACTTCTCATGAAGTCTGTTACCAGCAGCAGATGAAGATGAAGAAGAGGGCAGCTTTCAGGCTCTTCGTAAAGCTGTGATGGAATATAGGGGCACAATGAAGGAATATTGTAAAGCTGTAAGTTCTTTTTACTCATATCGATTTTGCAACTGTTTACATGTCTCAAAGATGCAATTTCTTTGTCATTCATCTTTTAAGTTTAAACATCATCTAGTAAGAATAGAGTTCCTCGTCAGGCTGTTGACGCATTTGACAAAGGGGATCATGTTCGAGCTGGCAAACTTCTAGCAGAGGTAAGGTTTCCATCTACTGTCATCCAAGAATATAATCAACTCTATTAGACCTGAAGTGGAATGTGGACGCTGATAAATAATTTTGCTTATGGTTAAGTATTGTTCTTTTTGTGAGGATACATTTTCATTTGGCTACACTGTTGGCATTCAAGAAGCTGGCTAAATCCACTTATTTCTTGCTTTGTTTAGTGGTGAACTGGATAACTTGTGTTCCAAAGCCAAGTCATGCAATTGACTTTGTTAATTTAGTTGTCCTGGGTTACTGAAGTTGTAAAGCTATAAATCATAGCAGTTATATGATGACCAAAATTGAGTTTGACTCCATGCCAGGGAAATTCCATAATTTAGTTTGAATGCTGTGGATATGGCAGGGACAATTTTATTATGAAAAGGCTCGTGAAGCTGACGAAGAATCAAATAAGAAGATCTTTGAAACGAGGTTAGTTTTGTTTTCTTTGATGTGAATGTCTGCAATTTTCTCTTAGTAATGTAGAGAAAGGGAATAGGGAAATCTACATTTTCAATTTATCTTATTTTCCCATCATGTTCATTGGCAGAAATAGGGATACAAAAAATGATGTGCTGCTGGATTTGCACGAAGATGGTGCCAAGGATGCAATTCGTCTTTTGAAATGTCATCTTTCCGCACTTTCAGGCATCCCATGTGAGTCACCATTTCCATGTTTTTCTAATTTGCTCCTTATTTGTAACATATTTTATGAATTGATCTAATTCATTTTTCTCACCAGCAATCAAGTACCTTAAGGTCATTATAGATACAAATGACGAAGATAGTACAAAGGGGGCTCGACGAAGACTGGTAAACTGGCCTAATGAGTTGATCATTGATGAAAAAATGAGTTGCAAACATGCTAACTTGTTGGCTCTTCCTTTTCTTTTTCCCATTCAAAGCCCGTTTAATATATTGATTTCTTCCAAGAACTTATACAATAAATCTTTGTTATAGAGAGATTTATGTATTTGTTTAATATTGTCTTTCTGACAGGTTATGAAACTACTAGAGAAAGAATCCATCCAGTGGATTGAAGAAGGAAATGCTGGAACAATACTAATCCCTCTTGATAAGGTCAATCCAAAACGTTTAAGTTTTGCTAAAAAATAGCATCCAAGATGGAATGGAATCAAGTTGGTTTCTTGATAAATTGATTTATTTGTCAAAATATATGGAATTTTGATGGTTGAAACAGTAGAAAATGCATTTTGGAAGCAATGTGGCACGTTTTAGAGCTTTCAATAGTTTCTTTTGACTTCTTTATTTGTCTAATTTGTTATAGACCATTGAAGTAAATGAAATAACTTTGTTTCATTACATAATATTATAGTCAAATCATCAAGTTTTCATACTTAACTGAGATCAAATACTTCCCATTCTCACTAGGGAATATGATTATATGTCTCTGTAGTCTTACATAATTTGTGTATCAAGTTTATTGACAACAATGAATATCTCCATAACAATATTTTTTTATCTAATTGTACTTTCTTTTGGAATATGTACTTAATATTTTTATATTTATTGATGTGATAATTAATTAGATATTACCATATCATTAACTTTAAATTATTATAGACAATTTATTAGTGTTGAAGCAGTTACAACTTACAACACAGACAAAGAGAATGTTGGGTATTGTAGTTTTTTGATTTTTTAATTTATAGTTACGTTTAATAAAATTATTGAAAGAAAAAATCGAGAGTTTTTTAATTTTATATAATTTTTTAAACTAATTTTTTAATTATTAAATATTAAAATTAATGCACAAAATACAATCTCGACTACTTAAATAAAATTAATTAAAACCCAATTATTAATTGGCAAATATAAGTAAAAAGAAGTATAATTGGCATGAAAGCTTCTAACTATTTGGCTTGAACTTGGTGATATGTTTTGTTCTTTTACTTTTGGAGATATTAATAATCATCAAATCAGATTCTTTCTTCAACCAAAATCATTAATTCTATGGTGGGAGCATTTTTTATGAAATAATATTTTAATGAACATATAATATTAAACCCTAATCCGACCCAAAACCCTATGGCCAACGCTTACAGATGATGATGAGGAATCATCGTCTATAATAAAAGATAGTGGGACCCAAAAACAAACATTGATCGTAAGCCTAACCAGAAATCAACGGTGATTGATTGATGATGATATGCTCGTGGCACGAATAGGTTCCTTTTAGGTGTCTTGGAAGAAGTTTTTCGTGGCATCTGATAAGCACCTATAAGAGCGACTCTCTTTTCTCTCTGCGTGTGTGATCTCAAGGGATTGTGAAGAAGGGTATAGAAGTGCGTGGTAAACATGAGTAGTGGGTCAGTGAAGGAGTTGAAATCGAAGGAGGAGCTTGATAAAGTGCGCCAGAGTGGCGCACCGGTTATTCTTCACTTCTGGGCATCATGGTGTGAAGCCTCCAAACACATGAACCAAGTTTTTTCTCATCTCTCCACCGATTTCCCTCATGCCCATTTCTTCAGGGTTCGTTTCTTGTCCCTTCTTTTCTTTTTCCTTTCTATTTGGGTTTTACACGATTTAATTTACGTATGTGAAATGGGTTTTTTTTTTTTTTAGGTTGAAGCTGAAGAGCAACCTGAAATATCTGAGGGTTACTCTGTGTCTGCTGTGCCTTACTTTGTCTTCTTGAAGGTATGTTTTTAATTAAATTGTTTGTTTAATAATCTATGTTGGAGTGTTATTTTTCTGCAGTTTGGTGGTTATTTCTGTTCCTGTGTTTAAATGGGTATGTGAGATTGGAAATATGATCATTTGTAGTTTACCCAATCAATAAGGTGTGATTTTGGGTTTGGTTTAAGGATACTGATTAAGTGGAGGGGATTTTTGGTTGTTGTTGAAGCTTAATGATCATCAGTACCAGGTAGAATGTACTTTTTAGTCTTTTCACTAAACGATTGTTAGCTGCTTTATTCTTGTGTAGCTTTGAAATTCAGGCCCGATAATATCTCTCAGCACAAATGCTCTTGGAATATAATGATTGCAAAATAGAAGCGATACCAAAAAAAAAAATGCAAAAATAAATGAATAAATAAATAACACCAGAATTTACGTGGTTCGGTAAAATTGTTACCTACGTCCACAGGCACTAGGATCGAACCATTGTTATCAATATGAGAGAAATTACAAAGTTTGGATATGATATGCAAATACCCACAAATATAGCAATTATAGTAAGTCAGTTATCCTTGCAATGTAGTTTTTAGGATATCTGTGTGTTTCTGCATCAAGGAAAACAGTCTGTCAATCAATATTTTTTTTTGTTGTTGTGAATAAAACTCTCTACTTATGATATGGTGGATATTTTTCCCTTTTATTTAGATTTTAGTTTCCTTATCAGATGAGATTTTTCAGATATTTTATTTGTATTTAATTGTGTCCTAGTAATTGAATAAGCAGTTTAATGTTGTTCCTTTATTCCCTTATTTCTTTCAGAATTTGTTCCTGCTGAATTTCTTTTTTAAATGACTTGTCTTGGCAGGAGGGTAAGACTGTTGATACATTGGAGGGCGCAGATCCTTCTAGTTTGGCCAACAAGGTTGCTAAGGTTGCTGGGTCTGTTAACCCAGGTGAACCTGCTGCTCCTGCCAGTCTTGGGATGGCTGCTGGGCCCGCTATCCTTGAAACAGTGAAAGAGTTAGCAAAAGAAAATGGCTCTTCTCAAGTGACCAAGCTGGTGGAGCTTGGCCTCAGTGATGCTTTAAAAAAGCGACTGCAGCAGCTGATTGACTCTCAACCGGTCATGCTTTTTATGAAAGGAACCCCTGAAGAGCCCAGGTGTGGATTCAGTAGGCAAGTTATTGACATTTTGAAGGATGAAAATGTCAAATTTGGAAGTTTTGACATTCTTTCAGACAATGAGATTCGTGAGGGGTTGAAGAAGTTCTCTAATTGGCCTACATTTCCTCAGCTCTATTGCAAAGGAGAGCTTCTAGGTGGGTGTGACATAGTAATTGCAATGCATAAGAGTGGTGAACTAAAAGACGTTTTCCGAGATCAGGAGATTGAAACTGCTGGTGGAAGTGGAAAGAGTGGTGTCTCAGAATCAACTGGCTTGAGTGCAAGCCTTACCTCTCGGCTGGGAAGCCTGATTAATTCAAGTCCTGTAATGCTGTTTATGAAGGGAAAACCAGATGAACCCAAGTGTGGTTTTAGTAGGAAGGTTGTTGAAATCCTCCAACAAGAAAAAGTTGATTTTAAGACTTTTGATATACTTGCTGATGAAGAAGTTCGTCAAGGTCTTAAAGTTTATTCTAATTGGTCTAGTTACCCACAGCTATATATCAAGGGTGAACTTATTGGTGGATCAGACATTGTATTGGAGATGCAGAAGAGTGGGGAACTTAATAGGGTTTTGGCTGAAAAAGGTGTTATTGTTCAGAAAGAAAACCTTGAAGATCGTCTGAAGAATTTAATTACATCTTCACCAGTTATGCTCTTCATGAAGGGTTCCCCAGATGCTCCAAAATGCGGTTTCAGTTCCAAAGTTGTTAATGCCCTGAGGGAAGAGGGCGTGTGTTTTGACTCCTTTGATATTTTAACTGATGAGGAAGTGAGGCAGGGGCTAAAAGTCTACTCGAACTGGCCAACCTTTCCCCAGTTATACTACAAAGGTGAGCTGATAGGAGGTTGTGATATCATAATGGAGCTGAAAAACAACGGGGAGCTGAAATCTACCCTGTCTGAGTAGGCTTGATGTGATTTTTCTCAATTGAAAACATAATAAACCTTGGATGAAATTTCAGTTATCATCGTCCCAGGTGTCTTTGACATTAAGCGTGTTCCAAAAGTTTACTTTGTCTGCGTTCTGATGACTTGCTGTCATTTGGTTTTATGGCATGTTTATTGTCTGCTCACTATGTATTATTTGTGATAAATCGAAGCTATATGTTTTAGCTTAATTATTGCTGAATGTTTTGTGAAGTGGGCTTACCAACTATTTTTCAGCGAGGCAGAAGGTTACAGCATCTATACGATATGATTTGTTCACCATACGTACGTATACATATTACGTGTCATGAGAAATCACTTGATTGGAATTTGTATTAGATTACTATTCTATTGTTGCATAAAAAGTTACGCACTCAACACTTTATACAGATTTTAATGTATTTTGAAACACTTAACAGGTTTTTACCTTTAGAAAGTTCTCTTTCCTGGTGTTCACTGTGCCCAGTGGATAACCGATCTCAAAATAAAAGACAAGAAGTGCTATCATGACCCGGGCACTCATTTAACAGAAAAAGTAGCTGCATTGTGAAAGCGAGGTTTGTGAATTGATAAATCAGAACCTAAAATTATAATTTCGAGAGGAGCAATCCTTCTCTGTTTAGTAAATTCCATAAGCAATTTGTTTTGATATCATGTCATTGCACATAAATCCAAACTAAAACCAAGTGCGTATCTTGTATCTAATGTTCAAATTAATATGCCTAAAACAGATGCAGCCAAATAGTTCCTAAAGATTTAAAAGAGACACGGAGTCAAAGATTCAAAGAGCCACAATGGCATGCTTCTCTCAGTATTCTGCCCCTATACTGCAGCAAACACACCTGGAAAGTCAATATCAGCCACATTGTTTGCTCAATCAAGGCATTGGTTAAACTTATTCCTGGCTCATTCCAAGTATTTCCGTTGTTTCTTCGTCTTCATCTATATTATCAGCTTTCATGCGGTCCAAAAGCTCATTCACTTCTCTACCACTTTGTAAATTTGCCTTTATTAGGGCATGATACATTTGTCTGTTCATCGGGAAGACAGTCCTCAACAAGGCCACAAAAGCTTCTACATCTTGAACACCGTCTTTGTTGCCCAGCTTACTTAAAATACTTGTAATCAACTCCGAGTTGGGTTTCCATCCTTTACCCTCCACATGTAGAGAAAGGGCAACCTTCATGCACCCAAAACCTTTCTCTTTCTTCCCTGTATTAAAGTAACCTGCTGCAACTACTGCCCAGCTGTTTGGGGTGGTTGCTAATCCTTTCTTCATCAAGTCTTCAAGCAAGGCTTCTGCTTTCTCGTACAATTCATTATTACAGTATCCAATAACGACAGTGTTTGGAATGCGAGTATCATAGCAGTTGCCACATGATTCCCAATCCTTTAGAATTTTGTTGGCTTCTTCAAGCTCTCCAAGCTTCACTAGAGCTTCCAGCATGGTGATATAGTCTCTGTTTATATACCTCTTACAATCCGTTTTCTCTAAATCCCACAATCTCAGGACCTCAGACTTGTTCCCTAAACTTGCATAGAGTGATATCAGAAAATTATAGCCAGTCCCATCTTTCTTCTCTAGTCTCTCTTCTGCCTTCTTCAAAACATCTAATGCCTTATCATTTAGTTTTGCTTTTATGTAAATATTGGCAGCAACAGCATAAGTGTTCCAGTCCATAACAATGTGAGATTGGCACTCCATCTCTCTTAAGATTTTTTCCATTCCATCAAGATCGGATCTTGCGCCATAAGAATTGATGCAGATTCTGTAGCTGAAGTTGTCAGGGGAGACTTTTTGTTCCTTCATCTCAGTTAGTACACTGGGGACTTTCTCATGCTGACCAATTTTTATGTAGAGGCACATGATGTCATTGTAAGTCAGAGACGATAATACATATCCCATCTCCTTCATTTTCTGGAAATGGGGAAGAGCCTTGTCAGTTTGGCGCTGTCGCACATAACAATTCAGAAGAGCTCCATATGTCTTATCATTTTTCTCGTGTTCCTTCAAGTTATCAAAATAGCTCTCTGCAGAAAGAAATCCATGGACCCTACCAATTAAATCCAACTGCACAGCATGTTCACTTGGTGAAAATGCACAAATTCCTTTTCGATTCATCCATTCAGAAACCTGCAACCAAATTCATCGACTCAGAAACCTGCAACCAAATAGAAACCAACAAGCAACAAAATCATAGAACTGCTTTTTTCTTTTTAGGGTCTCTCTTTCTGTTTGTTATACTTATACAAATAGTTCATAGCGTATTGTTCAAACATCCTCTTACCAACCAGTCCTGAGTGTTCATAATTAGACATCTAAGTATCTAACTAGGTACAAATGAACATTTTCATAATTGTATCACTACATTTTCCATAAGCACGGACTATCAACCTAGAAATGCGACCTATGATTCAGATTCCATAATGTTACCAAATAACTGCAGCTAAGAATGATGCGAAACTTGAGGACTGGAAAAAAAAAAAAGAAATAAAGAAAGGGATGCATTCCTTGAATCCAATTCTGCAGCAGAAGGCCTCATATTTTAATACCCTACGTCTGTTTCTAAGCCAAAATTAGCAATTGCTTTGCTTCTAGAATTAGGCTAGCTCCTGCGTCTCCCTGATGCAGATTAATACCATCCTTTCTGTTATGCACTTTCATCCATTGGCATGGTCACTAACAAAAAACTACTAACTCTATATCTTACTGTCTTGTTCAATAACTCTCCTATATCTCATTCAGTTTTACAATAGCTTTAGACACAACCACTATCACAATTGGTTGAATAACTGAATGCCACATTCTTTATACTCTTTCTTTAGCTTCTACCTAGAAAATGCTACTTAAGCCAATCCATTACATAACTTCAACAACATAAGACTTGTTCAAATAATCAAGTTCCAACAAAATGCCCAACAAACGAATTTAAATTTGGAAAAATTGTTAGCTTGGTTCGTGCGTAAGTGATCGAACATTGCTTTCAAAAATGCATTATAAAGTCCAAAGCAACTGACGAACACCTACAAAAAAAATTTTCAATTCCGAGTACCCAAAAGAATCCAAACCTCAAGGGCTTGAGTGAACCGCTTTCGCTTGCGAAGATCGCGAATAATTCGTTGAAGCTCCCCAACTGAAACTTTGTTTCCAGTTTTTACCCAATTTTCAAGTTCCGGTTCAACACATGTGTTAGGGTTACCCAAGGGACTGATTTTTGAGTACAAGGTCGTTTTGTTGACTCTATTTGTGTAGTAAAATCTGTTAGAAACAGAAATTTGTATCTGGGTTTTTAACAATAGCTTCGAATTTGATATCATGATTTTAGGGTTTTTCAAATGTGTAGGGTTTTTGGGGTCAGTGAGAGATATATTCCCTTAACTAGGGTTTTTCAACGTATTTCATTTGACGCAACAGCGTGCAACACAAGCATGTCGCTCATTCCGCAAAGAATGACAAATCGTTATTTCAGTAAATAAACGAACGACATATCAACCAGATAAGGTTTATTAAACCGACATGTCATTTATAATGTTGTTGTCCTTAGCAAATTAATAATGATAATTTAATTGGATATTTTAAAAATCCAACACTATTTAAACCGAAAAAACTATCCAATATCTTAAATTTATTAAATAGTATATAAATTTTAATTTCAAAATTAGATAATCGAAATTAATTTCGATTACTTATGATTTTCAACATCTTATATTCGACTAAAAAATATTGTTTTCATAATAAATTTATAAATTAAATATTTAAAAAATAATATTTTTATTAAATAGTATTTTTCTAAATACTTAATTTAAAAATATATTATTCGTAAACTTAATTTTTAAATAAAAATATTATTTTAATTTTTTTTTGTTAGGCATGAAATATTGAATATTTGGATCAATTTTAGATTCTCTTGTCGTCCTTTATTATTCGTGTCGGCCTTCGAAGAAAATATTCATGACTTGTCGTTTATTTGAGAGCCTAACCAAGGTGATGTCGTTGAAGCCATCATCTTCCTAGACAAGTTATCCATGCGAAAATGTCTCCCAATAGAAGGATTGGCGATAAGTCGTTCACATGATAAGACTTGAGAGACATGTTGTCAACAATCTTCACCTAACATATCAATCATATAAACAAATTCAACTTTTAGGAGCAGTTCTAAGTGAGTGATTTCTTTTCACATGTTGTAGTATTATAACTAAACTCCGTGTTTCTTTGATAGATTGCAGCGGCAGATGAAGAAGAAAATGGAATGATGACTTTTGGAAATCAAAGTTAGAGAATTCATACTAAATTCATTCTCTTTTTCATAAGGAAACTATAGCTAACACAACCTTCTAACTTTATTCTGATGAATTCCTGTGTACTGAGAAATGCAATCCAACAACTTAATTTCTATGGCTTTAAATTCAGCAATTTGCATCTGCAGTTGCAACTTCTCTTTCCTGAGGTTCTCGTTCTCCTCCATCAGTAACAGACTATAATTATTATTATATTTTTGATCCATTGCATTTGTCGCTGAAATCCCTTCATTAGAAGCCTTCAGGTATGCTGGAAATACACTGGGATCACTTTTCTTTCGAGTAATCTCCAATAGCATATGCCTGCAGCCTCTCTGAAACTTTTCGTGCTTAAATTCCCATTGCTTTGCTGATGTTTTCTTGAATCCCTGCTTCAAATTGTGTGTCAAAAATAAATCCAAACTCCAACAAAATGCAAGTAATGTTATATATACAATAACCAAGCACTCACATAGGTATTCAGCTGGCGAATGAAGCTAGAAAAATTGTTGTGCTTGAAGTATCTAGGCAACATGAGCTCCGAAAACTCGGCTGGACACCATACAACAAACCCATTTCCTTCTGCATTCCAAGAAACAATTTTCTTGCTGCTATCTTCACAATCTGCTCGAACATCTCCTTCTTCTAACAAATCATACGTCTTAGATAGAAATGGAGTAGGATTCTTCGTCCTTGGGGACTGCTGCTTGCTTTTGCCTTGATGTTTAAGCTCTAGCAAGTTTCTACCCATGCTACAGCTCTTTCTTGCTAGCTTTGTTTGTTTTTGGCACCCAAACGTGTCCATATTCCACAGCAGAAATTTATAGCGCAAGGCGCAGGCCCTCTAGGAAACTACAAGCAGCGCCATGGAAGGTGGACTGTTTCTTATTAATTTATGTCCTTTTTTTCGTAACTTTTTTGCGTCACCCTGTTGAAAATTTTCTTAGTGCACATGCAACTTTTAATATAATATGCATTCATTTTCAATGTAGGGCATGCAAGCCATCGAAAATTTTCTCCAAAGTTTTGGATGTACTGAATGTGCCTCCATCAATTGGCCGAGAATTCTGACCAAAAACTGGAAGGACGTGATGATTTTTTTCCATTTCGTCTTGTGATTCGATGATATAGTTAGCATGTGTCAATAATAAAATGCTTTGCTCCAAGAGGAAGTAAAACTCCTGAGAAAGAAAAAGTTACAATTATTTTAACTTTGATAAAGGTTGTCTATGTTAAAGTATATATGCCTGGTCTCCGAAGAGTTGGTAGCAAACTTGATTTGACTGGTTACTGCTATATACGGCCTAATCAGGTGTTTACAAACAGCATTGAAACAGTGTGCGTATAATATATTATCCACTTGATCATCTCTACCTTTTTCTTCTTATTGCCTGTCTCCTGGATTTTGGTTCTTGAATCTAGAGTTCTTCATTAAAAATCATGAGATTGAAGTGGACATTCTTTTAGACTATTAAATTGTTTTATTAGGAGAATGAAACATTAGAATGTATTCTCAACCCAAAAATTGATAAAAATATCATTCTATTTCTAATGCATCATACATACATACATATTTAATGGCATAATCTCATCTAAAGCCCAAAATCAGATAATTGATCATAATTTCATTTAAGTGATTTATCAAACACGCAAGTAATTAAAATAGAATAAACAAAGAAAGGAGGCTGAGGCATGAACAATAGATCCTTATCCTGGAGACAATTACACAAATTAAAGAAAATTATATCATTGAAAATGAGTGATGACAAGTTTTCTACAAGAATGAGTTTCTCTGGAGTCTAGGATAGTCTCCATGTATATATATGGTCAAAGGGCTGCCGCAGTACTGTGAGGAGTTTCATGGCGGCGTGAAACTCTGCCATGAACTGCAGTATGGTCAAAGGGCTGCTGCAGTATTGTAGGGAGTTTCATGGCAGAGTGAACTAGAGTAAATATTGTTTACATAATTAACGCGGCATAATTCTCAACAAGGTTGCTATGGTGTAGTGGTTATCACGTTAGTCTTACACACTAAAGGTCCCCAGTTCGATCCTGGGTAGCAACAGATAGATATTTCTAATTTTTTATTTTATTTTATTTTTTTGTTCTTTAATTCCTTCAGTCTAAAACCCTTTAAACCCTGAATTAGCAACGCCAAATGAGCCTCTTCAAAGATGCCTACTTTTCCTGTCTGTTTATAATCCATGACTTGATTATTTGCTTCTCAGGTATCTCAGTGGATGACTAACAAAATGTACATTTCTCTTGTATCTGGTGTTGCTGCTGCTCGTCTGAATTTGATCTTTAAAGTCCACGGCCTAGAAAAAGTAGAGAATTATTTTGATAACATTACAAAACAACTTAAGAGGCTATAAGGCTTACACTACTATGCTCAACTGCTATGCCCATGAAAAGTCTGGAGAAAGCAGAGATGCTCATGCAGGAAATGGGGATATGGGGGAAGCCTGTGTGCTTTGATATTATGATAAATCTTTATTATCAAATAGGAAATCATGGTAAGGAAAAAAAAGATGATCTGACGGTTGGAATGGAAGAAAAGGGCATCCGTGGGGACCAATTTTATTTTGGCATCCATCTCAGTGTATAAGCAGCTGCTGGTGATATTGAAGGAGTAGACAAAGTCATAAATATGATGGAATCCAATCGATAGATGGTTCTTGACTTTGATGTTTGCTCTGTTGCAGCAAATGGATATTTAAAATGGGCCGAGTAGACAAAGAAATGTTAATGCTTCAAAAGATGGAGAGAGAGGTAACTGCCAAGGGGAAGAGCACTGCATTTGATCTCCTCCTGAAACTGTATGCAGATGCTGGCAAGACAGATCGCTTGTACAGTATTTGGAATCTTTGCAAGAAAAAGAGGAAAATCTTCAACAAGGGCTATATGGGCATGATAGGATCGCTTTTGAAGCTCGACAATATTGAAGGTGCTAAGAAGATATTTGGGGAGTGGGAATCCAGAAAATTATCCTATGATTGCCGGTTTCCCTGTTTATTGATTGATGCATATTTCTGAAAAGGTCTTCTAGAAAAGGCTGGATCCCTTGCAGATCATTCAGAAATAAACAGCGGTGTACCTTCAGTTGATGCCTGGTATTGTTTGGCAAGAGGGTATCTTGAGGGTAATCAGATCTCTAAGGCAGCGGAAGCAATGAAGAAGGCAATCTCAGTGTGTCCACCTGAATGGAAGCCTGGTGAAAAATTTCTGGCTACCTGTGTGGAATATTTGGAAGGAATGGGAAACGTGGAAGGAGCTGTAGGTTCTTAAAGTTATTGAGGAACGAATGTAAATTTTCTTTAGCTTCTTCCAACAGATTGAAGAATTATGTAAAGGGTGAGTAATGAGAAATGAAAAATCTAATACTCTTTTGTAAATATGAACCGACTGTTTTGGTTGGGGATTGCTAGAAACTATTAAACTGAGAAATCTTATGCTTATGTCAAAATTGCTATGCCTGACAGTTTATTTTACCGTGTTATGTTTAAGGAAGCATGGCATCGTTTTTCAGAACTTGATGCTATGAAAGATAATATGCCCCATAACTCGCTGCAATTATATCTCTCTAGTTGTAGATATCTAGTTCATTTCATGTCATCTATCTGCCACTGTTGCGATGGTATACAATTGCAAGCAATTCATTTTCCCACAAAATTTATGTGAGAGCAAAGAAGTTGAGTTTTTATGGGTGCCCCTCATCAATCTTTGATTTGCATTCACGATTCATGCTACTTTAGTAATGTTTGTGAATGTTTGTACAATAATCTCTTCACCTTCAGAACATGACATAGCTGCCGACAGTTTGAATTCTGATAATTTGAGGGGCTAGATACTGAAAAGCCCTACAAAACTCTTAACCATTTTACTATTCGTATGCAACTGAGAATCTGAAATTTGGATTGTGTAATAATGAAAAAAATCTTCTTATTATAATAACCCCAATAATCGCAGTATCCCCCTTTGCCTGTATTAAC
This sequence comes from Cedrela odorata, assembly GCA_035584115.1. NCBI lineage: Eukaryota > Viridiplantae > Streptophyta > Magnoliopsida > Sapindales > Meliaceae > Cedrela > Cedrela odorata. The sequence goes on from JAXCLQ010000004.1 coordinate 6,269,219, forward strand.
TCAGCTAAAGAGCATATTCTTCACAGCAAAACAACTACTAGCAGAAACTCGACTTTGAATAGCCTTTACAATTTCCTTCTCCATCCCAGCATATATGCAAATGGCGTACAACAGCTCAATAATATGCTGTGACTGCAACAATACTAAGGTCGTTGTTCATGGCAATTCAAGGAAAACTGACCCATTGGCTTAGCCATCTCACAGTGTAGATGTATAGGCTGAAGCGAAAACGTGGCCGTCCAGGTATTCTGATTTGACTCCAGCCAATCTGCCAGGAGGCCCTACAGGTTCAAGTTTTTAACCAAATAGTTAAAATGTTTATTAGATTGAAATACTGTAGCCTATACGAGCTAGCGGAATCCCTGGTCTGCTGGCCGGCATTCTCCATCTTCGCCGCGGGGCTGGTTTTCATTTAAATCTTCCTCTTCCATGGATTGCTGTCACATTTCATCACGTGAAAATTGTGCATTGTGATGGGGTAATAATATGATTAGTATCATTATATAGGGGTATACAATTGATTATTTTCTAAGAGTAATGTTAAGTAAACATATGATATTATCCATTAAAATTGCGTCACAAATTATGGTTACTAGTAGGTGTCACGTATCCAAATTTTGCAAGTATGGTATTATTGTAATTTTGGCTATCAATTAAAGAATCATCAAGAACTATCACCAAATATATAATTAAAGAATCTGATATTTTGATTATGTAATAATTAAGAAATCTCTTGATTTTGGCAATGTTTTAATCTATTGAATCCTCAACGAATCTTCTATTTTATGACAACCTATTAATTACAGAATCCCCTTTTCCCTATATCAACTCAGCTTTAGATCATATTCTCCACAGGAAAACAAATACTAAAAACCAATGCAGAAATCCCACTTCAAATAGCCTGTAACAATTTCTTTCTCAAACCCAGAATGTGTTCAAGCTGCATTCAACCGCTCAATGACTTGTGACCAAAACAAGGTCGTTGTTCATGGCAATTCAAAGAAGAGCTATCCTTTTAACTGCCAACCCCATGCACGAACGCCCTGTCTGCTCATTCTCACTCCCTTCTAACTCGAGCCAATCTTGGACTCAGAGAAAGTCATACAGGCTCACTGAATTGATTCAAATGTTCCTCAAATCGAACAATTGCAGCCTAAATGACTGATCAGAATCCATGATTAGCTTGACTTACGTGGGGAAGAAAATTGTTATAAGTAAATTTGTGCATTGCATTATTTACTTTTGCAAGTGCTTCAGGGCCTGGGTCATCTTCTCCGAAAACAAGCATGGGGCTGGTTTTCTTTTAAACCTACTTCTTCCATGGAACGCTCACAACAAATCATCTTGGCAATGAAGTGGGGTTTAAATGTCTTGTAAACGAATGAATTTTGTTCTGTTAAATGAGTTTGTGTATGTAGAACAGTACAGGCATACATTTTTTCAACTGAAAAGGAATACTATAATGTATTGTTTTGATGTAATATGTTACCGTTTGTCAAATGAAAATCTGAAACAATATAAGATTCGATATTTGGTTCATGGAAGAACACCATCTCTTTATATTCTTAGTGTTACAATTTTCAAGGTCCAGAAATGGCTGCATGCTGTCACTGCTGTTTTGCTAACTACGTTTCATAAGGATGAATGAGCCGTTCATCTCAGGTGTGTGTTTGAAAGAATTTGGGTTTTTATGAAAATGCCCCAATGTATAAGCCCATTTATGTTTATAGATGGACTTAGTATTTGTTATATTTGATATCGATTATTTAATATTTAAATAAAATTACGAAATTACCCCTAATCGATATGTGACGGAGAGTACTCTCTCAATAAAATTCATCAACGAATTTCGTCAAAAAATACTGTTTATCACCATTTTCAGTAACTTTCCTACAAATTTTATTCAAAAATTTATTAAATCATATTCAAAATTAATAAATCGTATATAAAAATTTATCTAAATTCATTTATAAAATTTTTACATACATTAACAAAACTTAAATCAATGAAATAAAAATATAAAATAAAATTTATCACAATTAGTTTATTTGTGTGTTTGACATAAATATAAAATAAAAAATCAACAATAATTTTATTCAAATAATAAAATTTTAGTCTCGAATATAATAAATTAAAAACTCAAATTACAAATATAATCGGGCCGAGACTATAAACATAAATGGGCCCGAAAATTGAGTCATTTTAATTAAAAATTAAAAAGAATTTTAACTAATGGAACATTACATAATATAGTTACCATATACAGAATTGAAAATCTGATATTTTGATTATGTAAGAAAGAAAGAAAAATATTTTATTATATGACAAGGTAATAAATTCAGTCTTATCCCTTTGCTTATAGAATTGAAAATTAATTACACATAAATTTATTAAATTATATTTAAAACAAATAAATCGCACGTAAAAACTGACTTAAATTTATTTATAAAATTTTTACATGCATTAATAAAATCGAAATTAATGAGTTTGTTATATTTGAAAAAAATTTAATATTTAAATAAACATGTCGTTACTTGGTGTGTTAATGTTGATAAATAGTACTCTATCGACAAAATTCATTAAGGAATAAACGAATTTTGTTGAGAGAATATTATTTATTATAATCTTAGCAAACCTCGTTACAATCTTTGCAAATTTTATTACAAATTTTATCTATAAACTTATTAAATTATATTTAAAATGAATAAATCGTCTATAAAAATTGGCCTAAATTCATTTATAAAGTTTTTACGTGCATTAACAAAACCAAAATCAATGAAATGCCAATATAAAATGAAGAGTAAAGAACAATTTTATTTAAAAATTAAACTTTTAATCTTAAATATAAAAATTTTGAAACTAGGATTGTAAACAATAAATGGCCCTAAAAATTAAGCCATTTTAATCAAAAACTCATAATTTTAACTAATTAACGAAACATTATATAATATAGTCACCATATATAGAATTGAAAATCTGATATTTTGATTATGTAAGAAAGAAAGAAAAATCTTCTATTATATGACAAGGTAATAAATTCAGTCCTATCCCTTTGTCTATATATAAACTCAGTTTTGTCACCGTATTGAAGCCATAGAAATTTACAACTTAAAATTACCAAGTTTCTTTCTCCAACAGAGAATGTGTTCAAGTTGCATTGATCAACAGGCGAATGCTGTACAAGCAGCAGAAAGAGGTGGTTGTTCATGGCAATTCAAAGAATACCGAAAGATGAAGAGAGGCCGATACACAATTGGCCCCCGTCCAGGCGTTCTGATTAAATCATGGGAGGCCGTATAGCCTCGGACTTCTAAATGGACCTGGCGACATGCTGCTCTGGGTCTGCCTCCTGTTACAACGAGGAAGTGAACGTTTCTTAATTTCGTATAGACTCCGCCGGTGGATGGCGATGTCAATGATGCCGGCAATGTATCAAAACCGGATTTGGGATATTATAATTGTGGAGATTTTGTTGCGATTGAATGAGTTTGCAGCTTTCTATTTTCTTTAGAAGAATGATTTAAGTACACAAATCAGGATTTCCTGCAGATTTGGGCTGAAGTTATACAAGATTCATAGACCAAATTCAATATGGGTTCCATTCCATTTGTCAAGCCCAAGTTGATATGGATTCGAAACAAAATTTATTACAATTAAAAAAAATAAAAGAAAATAATGAATTAATGATAAATAAATAAATATTAAAAAATAAAAAATATTACGACTTTTTATTAATTGAATTATTCTAATAATTCAGTGCACCAACAGTTAAGAGTTGGTACATGTTATACTTTCAATTACGTAATTAAATTTGTCAACAACTAATGGAATGTCAATCATCATAAGTTGATGACTTAAAATTTTTAGAATCATTATTTGACTAATCCTGATTTGAAAGTTAATGGCAAAACCTTTGCACCTAATTTAATTAATAATTATTGTTGGTGGCATTGTAGATGGGATTATTGTAATTGTAGAAATTAGATAGTCTATTGATTAGCCTACCACATGGAAATTTGAATTTCAATTTCAATTTTTGTACTTGTATTTGTATATGTAGCCATACTTTTTTGGTTCAAGAAAATATTAATGATGATTGGTGATCATAGTGAAGGACAAAAGTAGCCATAAAAGTTGTTTGGTTGTTTAAATTGAAAGAGATTCCAAACATAATATAATCAAATCAAATATATGAAACGTTAAACACAAGGTGATTAACAAAATATATGTGTCTCAAGATTGCATTACTTCAATGCCTAAGACATGGAAAAATTGGATCACGGATGATGTTGTGGGGGTGAGAAAAGATAAGAGGTCGAGTCAATTATGGCTAGAATTTGTGAAAAAAAAATTATAAAAGTAGTTTGTGTTATTTATTTTATTTATTATTGGTACAACCTAATACTATTGTTTGGTCATTATTTGTTAATATAAGTTTTTGAGTCAAGTGATTACTTAATTTAGCATCATACTTAGTTGATCAAGTGGTACGAATACTCTAACGTGTCGTGTATTTATTTATTTATTTTTGTTGAATATGATTAATAAAAGATTATTGGGATTAAATTTTCTAATTTTGCGTAGATTGTTGAAAAATAAAAAAGGAACCATTTAATAGAAAATAATAATTTTGTCAAAAAATAAAATGGACTTGCAAAATTGCTTTTTTTCATTTTTTTTTAATATTAAATACAAATATATATATATATATATAATTTTAGAATAAAATAAATTGAATAATCAAAATTATGTTAAGATAAATATTAAAATCCAGAACGACATCATTAAAAAAAGAAGACAACAAAATATTTATCTAGAAGGTAATAATATTTATTTATTATTTATTGTCTATTATTATCATTAATCAAACAATGCTATTATTGATTGTGTGGTGATTTTCAAACTATAGTTTTTGAGTCAAATAATTAATTTTTAAGTGTATTTTACCTTTGAAGAAAAAAATAAGAAGATTTGGACGTGATCGAGAAAGATTTTAAGTAACGGCAATTAGGTTTAGGACCCATTTCTTTAATAATGACCTCCACCACCAAGCCAGCTCATACTCGTACTACCACCAAATGAATCTTTCAATCCTTCAACGCGTCACCGAAAAAAGAACCAATGAATGAAGGAAAGCACTAAGGATTTTTATAGTTGATAGTAACCTCGCATGGCCGTAGGAGCCCACTACACTTGACCAGACCATTATTTAACCAAATCTTATCGTCGAAAAGTTTGAGTGGACACTAATTACAAACGTTAACATTCACTAGTAAGATGTTGATTTGTGGGCAAATGACATCCATCTTTCCATTTCAATCAACATAACTTATATCCCATGGCACTCGCACTGCCTCTACTCCTTTTGGATTCTCATAGCCAAAGGTCAAAATTTTGATCAAATGATTGATGAATGATTATATAAACACGCAAACCCCTTTCATTTATTAACTATGGTAAATTTCAAACGCAAACAAACCTTCACAATGGGTGAAAATTGTATACAAGCTTACATTGGTTCTTTTTACAAAGGTATATAAAAACGAAGAGAAAGCATATTAACCTAAACTATATATATTTAAAATACAATAAGGCACAGAAGAAAGCAACAGAAAAGGAAAATAGAAATTCTGTTTAGTGACTTGTTTGCCAGTATCTCATGCCTTCTCAACCTGCCGTTACTATGATACGAGTTTGGGTATGTGTATAAGCTTGCTGAATTTCCAAACATACTCGCGTAAACCATCTCTCCAAACATGCCAACTACTGGATGCTGAAGTCCAGTCATCCCCGTGCTCCCAAGATTAAGCAGTGGTGAAGGAGAGTCCTCTTCAAAACTGCCATATGGATGAGAATCAATGCGTTGACTTTGATAAGGATTACGATATGGAAGCTGTTGACCAGAATTGGATGTTGGATTTTGAAGAGCTAGGTTACCACAAGCTGGTGGCCTTGGGGGTATAGCCATGCCTCGGTAGGGTGACTTGCCTTCAACCTCAGACTCGTTTGGGGTTTGGCCTCGACCATAGAGGGGAACCATTGCTGTATGCGATATGTTTGCCTTGCATACTGGACATTGTGGGTGTTCATCCGAGGCAAGTGATGCACTCTGAACATGGAGCCAGTTGTAGATGCAGGGCCAGCAGTAGAGATGGCCACACAAGGTGACCACCGGCTCGTATGCAAAGTCAAAGCAGATGTTGCAGTCAAAACAACCAGCATAATCTTCTGAACCTGGTGCTGCACCTGCAACAGATTTCCATTCCCGAAAATATCGCTCAAAGGCCATTAATCTGTTGGTACAAGTCGCTGCAGTTACCAATATTCCTTTGATTCTGAGATAAGACGAAAAAATGATACCAGATTAGCACTTGGATTCCAAGATTAATTAATATTTGGGAATTTATTATCTAATAAAAAAGGCCATCCACCTTGCAATCAAACAAGATCTGAAACTAAACAACTAGGTAGAAGATGAAAGTAAAAACAGATAAGTCGCTGAAAACAAGATAATGCTTGACCGCTTGTGCGAAAGAGTATCTCAAGCAACTAGCAAGAGATTATTAAGGAAATCATCAAACAAGAATGGCCCCACTGGGTGGCACAATTTGTACCCGAAGGGCTAAGAGCTGACACAGCTTATCTTATCTACAAAATGGATAAACAACCAAAGAAAACAGAGAGGACCCACAACTTAAGAACTTTTTCATGTACAAAAAGCACATGATACATGCCCTTCTACCTTTTTTAAAAAAAAAAATTGTTTCCTTTGTAGTTAATTTTTATTTTAAGTTCTATTTGCAAATTTTCATTCATTTTCTTATCACCTGAGCCTGAAAAACCCAATTAGGAAAATAATATTTCAACACAGAAAAAAAATGAAGTGCTGTTTTGACAATAAAAGCTGAGGAAATATGCAATTATTGACTTTGTTTACTTAATCAAAGGTTGTTTCTTGCAAATCCTCGTCAACGATCTACAGTTTCCTTTCTGATTTATTTAGGCCCACTCATAGTGATGCACAAATAAATAAGTTGGAAACTTGAGAGTCAAATCACTAAGATAATATGCTAAATATTACCAATTTAATTTCATATACAGAGAATTAGGTGAAGCACAACATTTAGCACATTGAATATCATATAAATTTCCTATCAAACAAGATATGAAGATTCCAAGTAATGACTGGCTGCAAGCCCTCTCCAGCTGTATATAGAATAGGCAAAATGGGGGCCACAATAAAATATCTAAAACGTTAATCATTTAATTTTATGATAAAAAATTAGCTTCTTAGTGAATGTACATTTAGATGTACATTACCCCTAAATTATAATTTTAACTCAGCCTTGCAAGAACACAAACAAAATAATGAAATAACACTATCAATACTTTAGGGGGAAATAAAGCTTCCATTTAAGTAAATCAAGTATGGTTTTCAATAATCAACCATGTATTTCAAAGCTCCACTGTATTTCAAAAAAATATGCCGCTAGCATACAAACAAATAATACAACATTTTCAACCAATGCGGCTGCTTCTAGAGTGGTAGAATATAGTTTCCCAATTCAACCATTCAGCAAAAACATACATATATAATTACAAAGAAGTGAAAAGAGACAAACAAGCTCAACATGTAAGAACTATACAGCAGAAATTTTGAAATACACTCAACATAAAGAGGAATTAAAAGAAAATGGAAAAAGGAATTTCGATTAGTTGAGTCATTAATCCAAGAATAAAAAACCTCAATTTTGAAACTTGGTTTACTAATTCTTTCAATTCCTTCAACAAAGTGGCCAACACAGTCTATCCAAGGATGCCCAAACCACTTCAATGTTTTTATAACGTAAAAAGATAAAAGTTTAAGGGGGGAAAAAAAAGCAAAAGGCTTCTGCTTTCTGCTGAATTTGTTCATTCTCCTTGGACAGATCTCCACTTTACCTTTATTAAAAACAACCAAAACCCTCTCTGTATATTCAGTTTGTTTAGCCCTAACATCAGCTATCACACTTAAACATAATGTTTTCTTAATAACAGACAAAAAGAAAAAGAAACACCAAACGAAACAAAGGAGAGGGGCTTACATTCACAATACAGGAAAAAAGTTTTATATGTAAATATTCCCCTGGTACAATCCATAAATCACAGGTTAATCCTCTACTTAGTCAAAAGGAGAGACTAGTGCCGACAAATGCACAAATCAAAACAATGATTCCAACTTAATCCCCTCCATGAATACTACAGATCCAATTCTTTGATCACTGGGACATAAGAAATATAGGACTGAAGCCTAATCCCTCAGCATCATTCCAACTAAAATGTCATATAATGAAGTTAAATTTGATGAAACCATCAAAAAACATAACCAACAACAACTCCAAAACATCCCACCCAAGATCTATTAACTGAATCAGCGCAAAATTTCACCATTTTCTAATAAATCGTCCAATTCTCTACGATCTCAACCCCAATCAAAAACCCGATTTTTCGGATTTGCAAACAAGCACGAAATCATCCATACTCCCCTGCGTTTAATCCAGAGAAACTTAGGGAAAACAAATAACTTTAAAGTTCTTAGTTCACTCTACACAGCCAGCTTTTCTCAATTACAAGAAACAACGAAAATCATCATCCCTCCCCTCCATTAGATTCCCGAGAAGAAAATTGCATGAAATAATAAAAAGAGTTCCTAAATTACCAAGAAAACAACCAGAAAAAAATTTCTAGGACAATCCAAACAAAGCCTACATTAAAGCAAAACAAGGAATCCAAAAACCAAACATAAGACTGAAATGAGTATAGTAGATGCATGCATCGACATACCAAACACAGATGAAACGCCGCGTTTCGAGACTTCTGACTAGAGTTTCAGAGATTTTGAGCGAGACCAAAAGGATAAAACGGAAGAGAAAAAATAAGAAGAAGACAGAAAGAGATTTAGGACGCTGAAGAAAGGCGATTGGTTGAGACGAGTCTGCTAGTAGCGAGCGGTGATTGGTGTTATAAAGGAATCGAACTGGCTGCATCATTCTCATTTCAGCCTTATGCTGATGTGGCTTCATCCACTCCGTGATTCACGCGTGTACTCACTTCTTATTGGACCACAATCTGTAATCATCGTACGTATTCTGCCACGTAGATATTGTCATATTGAGCGACCTTTTATTAATTAATAATAACAAAAAGGAAATGTCCGGATTGGATATCTTACTTCAAATTCACGATTCCTGTATAATTGAGTTAATAATATCTCATTAAATCCCCAAGTTTTTATGTTTTCTCAAATAAAAACATATTTTTTCAATTTATGTCAAATAGGTCCCTAAACGACGGTGATGGAAAGCCTGTCTATGTTTAAAGTATCTAATTTTACATCACTGTGGTTATGCAAGTTACAATGACATTGGGTTTCTTACATGGCATTGTATAAAATGAGGTAATTACATTTGGGTTCTTAAATTTGATGAAATAAAACATAATTTATAAATTTATTTCATATGGGTCCTTTTCATTTTCTTCTGTTAATGAATCATTAAGAATTATGAGGCAAAACAATAAATTTATTTATAGAATTTAAAATAAAACACATTTAAAGTACTTGACAAATAATAATTTTATTTATTGAATTTGTTTTTTTTTCTTTTAATTTTCACAAATATTTGACATCAATATTGTAATTATTTTGATTGACCATTATAAATGTATAACCGAAAATACAAATTGAGGGTATTAGTCATTAGTCAATTTAGTTATATTTAAACTTCTTGAAGTGATGAAAGATATTTAAACTTTCGAATTTTGAGACCGTGCGAAAGCGATGCTAAATGTCGTTTTAGTATAAATTAATTTCGTATCTAAAAGGAAAAAAAAAGAAAATTATTATTCAAGTATTTAACTTTTGGTCTTTATTCATACGATTATACCAAGTATCAAAATGTATTAAAATAAATACAAAATATGTCATAAAGTATCGTATTTATACTCTTTCGTTACATTGTAGTTAAAGAATTGTTTATAATACCCTTAAACACGTAAATATGTATAAAAATACATTTTCATTTAAAAAATATAAACATAAATACTATTTTTTTTCTACTCTTTTTTGTTACTTCTAACTTTGTTACAATACATTTTTTATTATTATTGGAAAGAAGTATGGAGTTTGAAGGTAAAAGAAAAGAGTCCGATTTTTTTAAAGAAATGTATTGTAATAGAATTTGAAGTAAAGAAAATAATAGGAAAAGAAGAGTTTTGGGATAAAAATATTGTATTTATGGTGATAATTTTTTTAAAAAATATATTTTTATTCTTATTAACATTTTAAGAGTATTATAATCAAATCGCATATGTTCTTTAACAACAATATAACGAAAAAATATTCATACGATACCTTACAGTTTATTTGATATTAATATGATACATTTTAATATTTTGTGTAACTGTCTTAATTACGACCAAAAGTTAAGTATATGAACAATAAATAATAATTTTTAAAGAATAAAAGCTTATAACTTAGCCTAAATTATAATCATATTGTAATTTTGCTATGATTCAAAGAACTTAACATGTCCTCTTTGCCCTATTAGCATATTTATTTATTCAATTAGCCCAATCACATTTCAACCAACCATCCAATTAAAAATAAATAAATAAATAAAGCAGTCCATCTTCCATAGTAGATGTTCGCTCAACCAATGACAAGTTATGCAAGCCGATTACCATTTCATGATGTTATTTTCTTTATTACCCTTCATTATTATTTATTTACATAATTAGTCGTTCATTACGTTAGTTTTTTTATGAATGACCCTCTCTTTAGAAAAAGATGTATGCATAATTTTTCTCCACGTCTATCATCATCTATTACGCCTTTGATATTGACGTTGATAGCAAAATGTACCTCTTTTACAAACATTATTACACAATGTCTAAAATGTCAGTTTAATGATTTTAGTTAAACTCTCAATTTTTTCACAATTTTAATCAAAATTTATAATTTTAATTCAAAATTTTGTTTTGTTCACCTTATTCAAGTAAAATGAGAAATAAAAAAAGAAAAAAAATCCGAACAAGCACATTTATATGTGTATTTGTTAAACTAGTGTATATACACAATTTTCGTAATAATCTATAAAAAATTTATAAAAAATATAAATAAAAAATAATTATAAAATTTTCAATTTATGAAATTTATTCGTAAGTCATTCAATAATTTTAAAATCATCGAAAAACTTAAGTGTATTTCAAAAGCTTATAGAAGAATTCATCTTTTAGAGGCAATTTCATCTAAATTTTATATTTTTGATTAAAATTATAAAGGATTTGAGGGTTGAGTTAAAATTAAAAATAAGCCATTTTTTTTTCATATATATGTACCTTACTTTCAACAAAGGTAATAGCCGAATTGGTACGGTTGTCGGTTACCACAACAGACGACACATGACACATCATATATGTTTCGGGCACCACACGGTACAACTTGCAATAGTAGCTTTTGCTACAGCCGGAGTTGGATCAAGACGAAAGTTTGTGACAATATTTATTTATTTTTAATTTATTTAAGATGTACGAATTATATCACATTATATTTGTATATTTATTTAATAATTATATTTAATTTAAATTTTTTGTATTCAAATTTATTTATAAAATAATTAATTATATTATAAATAATGTAACATATTATATGACTGCCATCAATTTAATTTATTTAATAATTATATTGAGTTAGTATTAAAAATTTTGACGATAATTTTTGTAATATTTTTTTTAAAAGTCACATTTTAAATAATTAAATAAATAAAAAACTTATAATATTTTTATGTAAAAATCACGTTTAAAAAATTAAATAAATATTATTTACTTATCTGTTTAATAGTTATAATAAATTAATATTTTAAATTTTTAAAATGATAATTAAATGAATCATGTTATAATTAATAAACTAATAAAATATAATAATTCGAATTAACGCGTTACCAGTAATAAATAATATAATATAAAAAAATATTCAAGTTGAGAATTTGAACTTATTCTAATTCGCGCCATAAAACCAATTCCCTTTGCTAAGCAATAGCCGTTTGTATAAAAGCTTGAACCAACTTGATTCTTCAATTTTGTTTTGTAAATCCAAAAAAGTTCTCTGTATTTCTCAAACTTCGAATTTCAAAATGTACGCTGTAAACTCGATCTCCAGAAAACGAGGCTCCGAGGCTGTACCCGCTAAATCGGAATCGAAACGCCGAGTCGTGGACAATTTCGATCCCGATCTCTCCAGGTTCGTCGCTTGAACGATGTTAAAATTTGTGTTTAGTTGATGGAGATTTGTTGTTCTGATTTTTAGGTGAAATTGCAGCGACTTCAAAGGTATTATGGCGGCGCTGAAGCAGATCAAAGAGAAAGCGCAAAAGGACGGTCAGAAGAAGAATGAAGAGACGATTTCTAGGTAATGTTTCTAAATTCCTTTTCCATAATTAATTTTAGCTTGAATTTTAAAGATTTTTGTAGCTGATACTTTGCTTGTAATTTATTGAGATTCTTAATTGCTTGCACATGATCCTTGATGATCATCGTTGCTATCAAATGAATGGATTATGGATCTGATTCATTCACTACGTAGCTAATTTCTAAAATTCTTTGTCTTCTGTAATTTCGATATTTTCTTCAGATTCGGTCAATTCATTTTTCAATATTCGTTTCTGTTTTTCATATATCATTTTGCAACCAATTTGATTTCACACTTCAGCAAAAAAATGATCAAAAACAGTTTTGTTTACTCTGTGGTTTGCAATTCGATTGAAATAGGCAAAAAGGTTTTTCGAAACTGAAAACAATACTTGACTGCTTTTTAAAAAAGCATTTGAGAAGTGCTTTTTTAGGACCGAAAAGTACTGGAAACATTTGATACTCCCTAGTTATGATTTGTAAGTAAGCTTCAGATAGAACAATTGAAAATACTTTTGCAGAAAGCATTTTTGTTCATAAGTGCTACTCTAAAAATACTCTGAAAAATAACTACACTACATTTTCAACTTCAGAAAAGTGTATAGGTAAATATTTTCAAGTTATCTTGTTATGTTTATGCTTCCTTTGCTCTTCATGTTGCAATTGTAGTGACATAATTTGTATTTGGTGACAGCGTGGCCTCTGAGATCAGGTCTAAGATTGATGAGTTGAAATCAAAAATCGAGAAGGATAGGTAAAATTGAAATCTGTTAGCCCACTTCAATGATTAGATTGAACATCTTGTAATTTATGGACAAACTAATATTATTTTACTCTTTTTTTTTTTTGTAGACAGAGTGTTGCTAAGGCACTATCAAAGAGCTCAAAAGAGGTCTGATGTCAACAATGGAACTTGACATAAGATTGCTGAAGATGAATTTTAGCTTTAGCATTTGCTTTCCAGTTTAAGTATTTCCCAAAAGATTGTTTGGATAAATTACTTGGTTGAATATTTTCAGTGTGAATATTGCTTAAAGAATGAGACAGCCAAGTTCCAAGATGTTTATGAGAAATTCTGCAAGGAGAGAGCTAGCCATCTTCAGGGGTTAAAAGGTACTCCCTGCTGCTATTTGTGTCGTTTGGTTTTATGGCTATGGGTATAGAAAGATTTAAACCCAAAGCATTTTATACATGTATGTATCCCTTTATCATCGGCTAATTTATCAACTAATTTTTCACTAACATACTTAAACTGTCAATGGAAATGGAATTCTGTCTGTTTGTAAACGTAATTTTATTTGCCACTTAGGATCACCGTGTGAATTCTCATATTCAGCAGTTCTTTCTCACAACCCTGTACCTATAACAAAGCACAACATTTGATAATGTATAGGTTGGTAGCATTGTTGTAATGTTACCCTCAAATAAACACCAACTAGAGTTGCTGGCTTCCTTTCCATGAATCAACATGGAAAATGAAGAAATAAGGCCTTAAACAATGGTTAAATGTCCTGCAACCAGTCATTACCAGAGTTGTTAACTCAGCATTACTCCAAAGCTATTTTGCACTCTTTTCCCTTGCTAAATTATGGTTCTATTTTAAATGGTACTGATGGACGTCCTCATTGATTACATTGGTTTAGCTCTGAGCTGATTCTAGTGCCTTCTGACAGATACTATTTCTAAATTTGAGGAAGACAAGGAAAAGCTGTTCATGCGCTATGAACAACTGAGTAAGCAACAAGATTCTCTTCCTCTCTTCCTAGTGAAACATAACTCCATTAATATTGTGGTGGGTTGAAATCAGGGAAGAAAGAAAAGAATTTGATATCTGAACAAGAGAAATATTGTGCTGATAAAATTGCTAAGCTGGAGGAATCCTTGAAAAAGAAGAAGCAGGTAAATTAATTATAAGCATCAACTTACTGGATTGCTGATTCTTTTGCTCTCATGTAAATATCTATAAAGCAGATTTTATATTTTGGAAAACAGGATGACAAAACTTTCAGCATTTTGAGGAAAACTCTTGGGTCATTTCTTGACAATGCCTCAGATGAAGACTTCTTGCCTGATGATTGAAGGTTTGCTTCAAAAGGGTGCTGCAGACATCTAAGTAATTACTTTTTCTTCCTTAAGAGAGTAGCTTATGATATACTATATCTGAGAAAGCAGTATGCAATTCCTCTCGGATTCAAAAACTCAAGAAAATATCAACAACGTTTGTTGTCCAAAGAGTATTTGATGCATATTGTAGTTGAGAGATTCTTTGCTTTCATAAATCTGTACAGGCGAACCTGTTGTGGTTACTGCAAAGTATGTCTTTCCCTTCTGTTTTAATATGGTTGAATTAAGATGCAATTGCATTAATTTTTACGAGCATGCAGATCTGTGTCTTTGTTCAATTTCGCTGTTGGATACAAACAGTCTCTGTTTCACTTTATTCATCTTTGCATTATGATTCTTGCTCCTAGCTCTTCCTAATCAAGGAACATTACATTTAAGGTATTAATACTTGCTATATAAGTTATCCTTTGGTTATAATTACCCTCTCCCTGGTCCATTGCCTAGAAGTGTATCCGTATAGTGCCATTCTACCATTTTTAACCTTTTAGGCTAATAAATAGAGATATATATGAAAGGGAATGTTATAGAATAACACTTAAAACTCTTATTGGTAAAATTTATTTATCAGGATATTTGTAGCTAAAAACAGTTTGTTCTTTTTGTACCAAATTCACAATTATTGTTTGAGGAACATGACAAACAAAATGCAAAAACAAAAGGCAAAGCAGCTCACCTTTATTGATGAAAACCTTGATATCATATATGAGAACTCAATGCATAAGGGTAAGAAAACATGGGGAGGATCAACTAGTCCTTAAAATGCATCAGCAAAGATTAAAGATTAATTCATGCGTCTAAAAAATGAAACTTACATACAAAATTAAAAAAGAAATTAGGTGAAAATATTTTTGAGTTGAACCACAGCATATGGAGAGGCTTCCGGATTACTTAAGATCAATTAGTTCAATTTAATAAATTCCCACAATCTCTTCTGTTTCCCAGTTGACATTCTGGATTTTCCAAATTCATTGTTTTCTGCATAAATGACCATCTTTTCCTGCACATTTGCATTCTTGAGCAGAAACTCTGCCAGCGAACAGAAGAATTTTAATCTTTCAGTTTCTGGTTCAAATCCAGATTTTGGTCCAAGTCCATTGATCTCTATACTCTTAAGATGGCAAGACAAGCAGGTGAAATTTCTCTCCATTGATTTCAAGTAATTCTCTCCGTCAATACAAAAACCAGAAATCTCCAGCTACATATGGAAATCAAATCAAATGAATGAGGCTGAAATGTTATAACTGAAAATTATCGAAATTGAAGGTTCTGATAGAAACTTACTGTCACGTCATAGTCAGGTGTCATGTTTATTATTAACTTCTTCAGATGAGGTGAACTTTCTAGCTGGTTTGCAGTCTCAGGAAGAGGCCATTCGTTCATCCCTGTGTATAGTGTTAAACTTGTACGGTTGGACAATGGAGAAGACAAAGATTGCATCTCGCATGCTGAGAGGATCTAAACACATCAAGCAAATAAAGAACATAAATAAGTAAATGAAATACGTTAGCAAAGTAAAACAATTAAGATTCAGAAAACCTGCCCCAAGACATAAAGATCCAATGGTCAGTTTGTGGCATGATGAAGCTTTGCGTGGAGTTCCTTCAACGAGTTGCAATCATCAACCGAAATGAACAAACCAGGTACCATATAATAACTGAGATTGGCTTTCACTTGGGATGGTGCTCCCCATGTACCCTAATAAACACAGAGAATGAACATTTGGAACCGAAAACTCTATCACACATCTTTTACTTTCCAGAAGATCTTACAATGATCTTACAATGATCTTGTAACGAGAACCAGACAGAATCTTATCGATGTCATTACTATTTAACATGATAGAACCGATGGATAAAACTCTGAGTGAAGTCCAAGAAAGACACCTGTAGAGTTGAGGAGAGGGGGAATCTTGAAGAACAGATCTTCGGATTGTGTGATTGCAAAGATCTCTGTAACTCTTGTTCTTTCATCTGCTGGTTTAATGAGATGATCTTTGCTGTTCTTGTTTGTGCATGTAGGCACTAGTGGCTGAACCACGTAAATATTGTAGTTCTTGTGATGTTTGATAATTTGCTTAAACTCTTTCTTGCTTTGATCGTTATTAGAATCATAACCAAATCTTGTTTCAAGTTCATAAACATACAGAATTGTTAAGCATCTGCTGATTGAATTATTCTGGATTAATCCTCCAAGTTCGAAGTATTAGGATTGCGAAAGTTACGCCCTCTCGTATTCAATATTCTTAATGAGGAATTGTGATAGATGGATTCATGCAACTCATATCCAGTACTAAAATCTAGATGGAGCTCCTCCACGCTGCGTTCTGTGGCAAAACGAATCCAATCGTCTGCCTGATTATCGCAGTAATCGTGATCGTATTCGAATTGAATGAAGAGCTTCTTAACTTTAGCAGCAGTGTAAAGTGTTAGGACAAAACTGACAAAGTCATCCGGGATTTTCAGAGAACCGGAACGGTCCTGAAACCTGAGAGTAGGAACTGCAGACCAAACGGGAAGCCATCTTTTAGACAAAAGTCTAGTTTTAATGACGTCTTTCATGGGTAAAAAGGATCAAATTTGTTGGAATCAGGTAATCTGCTGATGTAGTCTGGGGTTTTACTTTCACTGTGCTTGATTTTCTTCCGTTTTGATGGAAAGCCTGATGAACGTGATCTTGATTTCATAGCTGATATAGCTTGCAGAACTCTCCTCTGATGCGTGAAGGAAGCCTCTTTCTCTGCATAGTATTTACTACTAAATATCGCTGAAGAAAGGTCTTTCTGTTCGACATAGAAGACTAATCAAGTGATTAGTTTCCTATTTCTTGTTTTTAAGGCACCAGGTACTCTCGTGCTCTTTCTATTCTTTATTATAATAGATATGATATATTCTTTATTATAATAGATATGATATATTCTTTATTATAATAGACATGATAGGTTTCATAATTAAAAAAGAATAATTTTATATATTAATATTTACTTAAATTTTAAAGAAAAAAAAGTTCTCTAATTAGTTATTTTATAAATTGTAAAATTTATGTGTCATTGATACAATTTAAAATAAGCGAGTACCTTCTCAAAATTAGAGATATTCAACGGTACAATTTGAATTGAAATTGTTAAGAATCAAATTGAAAAAATAAGTTTCGAATCGGAATCGATTCTTTTAGGGTACATTCCAATTCTAAAAAAATAAAAAACTGAATTTTTTACAGAAGTCTCCAGTTCTAAAAATTGTGAAATTAGAACCGAATCGAATAACGAATTTAATTTAAAAATAAAAAATTATTTTTCAAACCAAAAGAATTAAACCTCACATCATATTTAAATAGAAATTCTTAATTATTAAACTAAATATATAAAGTTACACAATTTATTAAATAGAGTACGTTGAGTTATATGTAAAAAATTAATTAATGTATTTATAATATTTTATTTAACTTAATTTCTCGTGTTATTTGTATAAGAATTTAATAAAATCGTGATGTGTATATATTTATTTTAAGATTGTCAAAAAAGTTAACAATTATAATAAATAAATATATACATGGTATAATAATATTAGATATATAATTGTATCATTATAAAAAAATTAAATTTCTTTTTTCAGTGATGCGTAATATTAATTTGAATAATAATATAATATTTTTTTAATAATTTATTTTATATCAATTTTTTTAATAATTTATTTCTTTTCTTTTTTATTTACTCAAATTTTTGTCATTTATACAATAATTTTATAATTTAATTTCATTGATTTTATTTTTAAAGACTTTTTTAAACATGGTAAGTTATAATTCCAAAATTTAGGAAACAAATTATTTAGGATAGGTTTCAGTTTCGAGTAGAATCGAAATCGAAATCGATTTTGAATAACCCTACTTGAAATTTGAAGAAATAATATATAAATTTATATTTTGTAAAAATTATATATAAATATACATTTTATTAAAACTAATAGACTCATTGTTATATTTGATTGATAATTTATTAATAAAAATTTAAAAATTGACAAGTTCCTTATAAATAACTGAATATCTTAACTGAATTTACTAACAAAAGTAAAAAATATAATAATAATAATAATAATTGAATATCTTACGTAGAATTTTCATGAAGTTTAAAAATTTACAGATAAATGTATATTTTATAAAAATTAACAAAAAAATAATCCTCAATAATTTTGAGTGCAATGACTCAAATAAATATTTTTCTATATTTGATAAATACAAACAAAATATAATGATTGAAATTTAACTTTAGTTCTAAAACTAAAATTACATAAAAATAAAAATAAAAAATTAGGTGAACATATTTTTGAATTGAACCTGAGCATTTGGAGAGGCTCTTGGATAACTTAAAATCAATTGGATCAATTTAATAAATTCCCACAATGTCCTCTGTTTCCTACTTGACATCCTGGATTTTCCAAATTCATTGTTTTCTGCATAAATGACCATCTTTTCCAGCGCCTTTGCTTTCTTGAGCAGAAACTCCACCAGCAAACAGAAGAATTTTACTCTTACAGTTTCTGGATCAAATCCAGAATCTGGTCCAAGTCCAGTGATCTCTACACTCTTAAGATGACCAGACAAGCCTGTGAAAGTTCTCTCCATTGATTTCAAGTAATTCTCGCCGTCAATAAAAACTCTGGAAAACTCCCACTACAAATGGAAATCAGGCGGAGATGTTATATCCGAGAATTAATAATGGATGAAAAACAAAGATGGAATTGACGTACAATGCGGTTATATTCAGGCCTGTGTGATTTGATGACTTCTCCATGTTTATTGTTAACTTCTCCAGATGAGGTGAAGTTTCTAGCAGGTTTGCAATTCCAGGAAGGACCGAATTGGTAATCTTTGTGTTTAGTGTTAAACTTGTCAGCTTGGACAACGGAGAAGACAAAGATAGCACCCGGAATAGTGACAGGACCTAAGCACATCAATAATGAGAAGACTGTGTTAATCATCTTACAATGAAATTAATTAACTAGCAATTAAAGAGTCAGAAAACTTGCCTGAAGGCAGTAACGTCCAATTGTTAGTTTCTGAACATGATTAAGGTTTGAAAGTCATTCCTCTAACAAGTAGCAATGACTTTTATAATCGTCGCTCCCTTCTTCAAAACTTGATCCAGTGTAATGATTGAGATTGGCTTCCATTAGAGATGAATGATGATTCATCTTTATCCTTATGTTTTGCACGTTTTCAATCAAGGACAATAAACGAATATTTGGACACCAAAACTCCATGGACCCTGGACCAGTTGCCCAAATACCTTCTACCACTATTTCTTTCAAACTCGAAGAACTAATGGTAAGCTGGAAATTATCCTCTTCACAAGTACTGCAACGATCCAATTTCAAGAACTCAAGATTGGGAGAGCCTGATAGAATCTTTCCAATCACATCATTCCTTAACTCTATTATAGAGCTAATGGATAGAATTTTGAGTGAAGTCCAAGAAATATGCCCACTTGCCTTGAGAAAATCACCCCTTTTCGCATTCAATATTCTTAATGATGAATTTGAATAGATGGACTCATGCAACTGGTAAGTTTCACAAAAATTTAAGAAGAGTTCCTCCACGTTGCGTTCTTTGGCAAAACGGATCCAATCGTCTACCTGAAAACTCTGAGCGTAATCGAAAGATGAACGAAGGTAGAGTTTTTCAACTTTGGGACCAGGGTAAAGTCTTAGGGTTTTGTCTATAAAACTGACCAACTTAGCCATGGTTGTGGGAGGACAGAAACCGTTATCAAAGTTGAGTGTTGGAACCGCAGCCCAGACGGGAAGCCATCTTTTCGAAAAAACTATGGTTTTTACGACGTCTTTCATGGTTAAAAACGATAAGATGTGTGAGCATTGAATCAGGTAATCTGCTGATGTAGTCCAGGTTTTCACTGTGCTCTATTTTCTTCCGTTTTGAAGATGGGAGCCTAAGCCGAGAGCTTGATCTTAATACCATGGCTGATCTTGGAGTGTGCTCTATTTTCTTCCGTTTTGAAGATGAGGGCCTAATCCGAGAGCTTGATCTTAATTCCATGGCTGATCTTTGAGAGGTGTGGCTGCTCTTGTCTTCTGCCTGCCTTTGTTGTGAATGAAGGAGGACTCCGTTATAAATAACGTTTAGGAAAGGTCTTCTATTCCTTTTAGAAGTAGTATTAGAATTCCTAATTAAGTTAACGTTTTTCCAAGTCAAATCGCCTAAATTATACACAAATATCACGAATCAGTCTCCAATTTGGTCCTGGAAATAATGAATCCACACAAATCACCAGTAAAAAAAAAAAATTGAAAAAGGATTAATAACAAAATCATACTCAAAACTTTTGAAACAAGCAAAAGCCATATATTGCTTTTAAAAAATTCACTGTTTATGTACATTAACATGTAACTCAACATCCAGAGCAGAAAAATCGAGTCAGTACAAAAGCATCAAACATATATATATATATATATATATATATATAAAATAAAAAACCTTGAGTTATAAATTTGGCAAGTTGTTCTGCTGTGTATAAGCAATTTAGCGGACTGTATTGGAAGGAGGAGGGGTGGGTTGGCCCTGTTGTATAGACCACGGAGGGCGCCTGTTGTGATCCTGCACATAATGCAATTACATAAGTCAGTAATTCGTTCTTCTACTCTATGAATGACAAATCCAGTCTGTATACAGATAATTTAGTGTTTGGAATAAGTTAATTGTCCAGGGACATCAGCATATCCACCAGCTCGGACTTCCTACTTAAAGCATCCATGCTTGTTTGGTCTAATATTCTAGCAAATTATTTTCTAGAACACAAATATTCCAACACACACACACAGAGTAAGAAAATAGTTCACATACCCCAATATCTGTCACAAAATGACAAGAGGAACACCTAACTGATGAAGCTCCGTACGGATACATCAGCAACACTGCACAACTAGCACACTTAACTTGCCCAACCTGTTGAGCTGAAAACAAAGCATACAGTTGAGAAAGAAATGACATATTTCATGCAGATGAGAGCATTTCTATAACAGTTGAATACAAATATTTAGCTATCATAATCTATAGTTGAAACCATGCCCCATCTATATAACTGAATAAATGATGGCTACTGGTATACACTTTACACCGTACTACCTTATAGGGAGATGATATAATTTGTAATTGTCAAATGGACTAGTACTGAAGTGAAATTATAAAGGAACAAGAAGAATAGTGAATGGTTGAGTAGCAGTAGGAGTCAGATGCAACAATGTTGTATAAAATTCATATGTACATTCAACCTTGATGACTTCAGTGCCTCCTGAGGTCTACAGGCCTTTTGTAACAGAGGCACCCGACCTTTCTTCTCTGTAAAATACATAGCAGGACAAGAATCACAGCGATCTTCTACTCCACTTAGATGTATGCTAGGCGTATTTGCAGTGATGTCTATGGGCTAGGCCCTGATAACATTGAATTAGTAGCAATAAAGTCATAGCTACAACCCAAAATCTCAGAGATATGAAACTTTTTCCTTGAAATAAATCTCCTAAGATCCCACTTTACAAGCCAATGAGTTAGCAAGGTCAAAATTGGTGGAAAAGGAAAGAGATACAGAGATGAATCTATTAAAACAAGGAAACCTTTAAACTTATTAATTTTGAGTGTTGACAAACATACAAATAGTTAAGACTTGTAGTATAACTTTTATTTATGATGGAAACCATTTCAGTTCAATCACATGAGGAGAAAAGTAAATAACCTTCTAGCACAAAGTTGACAGTCAGACAGCATGAACATTTAGCATGTCTGGCTCCTCGTGGATATGCAAGCAGACGGCGGCAGGAACCACAAACCATTTGAGCCATTTCTGCACCAAATTACAGAACTGGCAAAGTTGGAGGACATTTTACAAACCAATAAATGCTGCGAGATTATGCTCATAACGAGATACACAGATCCACAAAAACCCGGATGATAAAGGTTTAGGTCAGGCAAATGGTTCTTTAGACAAAAAATTTCACTTCACCTACACCCCTCACTGACCACAGAGTAAACATGAAAATATGCACCAAATATCTTCAATTGTAAAGCAAATCAAAATTCAAACTTAGAACACATGTATCATTCACACCCTTATTTAAAATATTCTAATATATTGAGGATCACATCTAATCCAATATGTCTCATACGACAAAGGACCTAACTTTCCAAACATCGACCATATTTCCAGAATGTAAATGTGATCAATAAAAACTCTCAAAGCTTCTAAATTAGCATATGCCACTTCTATGAGATTCTTAAATTAAATAAAAAGGGTCAAAGCTAGTTACTTCCACCATGACAGCAATGGCAAGTCCATTAAAGAGAGCCACATCAATCATAGGACTTCCTAGAATCTATCATTAGACAAACAATTGACATTCAAAATAAACTCCAAATGTTCTTTGAACCAAATAAATCGTATATTGCATTCTCTGTTTGTACTAAATTTGATTTATCACAACGGCAAGGCATCAGGCTTGATTTAATGAAAACATCTTCTGGGTTTTAAACAAAGAGAAAAAAAAAGTGATAGTCAAAAGTCACCAATTTACATAAATAAGCACATAAACACAACTACATGCCTATACATACCCACAATGGGTGACTGACCGGAAGGTGAAGGTGCCGGTAGCGGCGGAGGAATGGGTTCCCACCCGGGCGGTGGACCGGCTTCTTCTTCTTCTTCTTCCTCTTCTTGCTTTTCCATTAATTCTTTCTCTCTGTTCTCCATCAATCTGACTGGACCTAAAATCGGAATGACGAAATGAACAGTACAATCTTAATTCTTAAATTCCAAAATCCATAATCTTATTAAGGAACGCACCGTTTCGGCTTCTTCAGATTAATATAAACTTTAATCGGGAGAATAACATATACAGGTCCCAATTTTTGAAAAAATAATAAGTAAGATTAAGATTTACTTTAATCTTCTGTAAGAATAGACGGGTCGGGTCGGAGATTGCCATCCCCGTCTTTTCACCGGGATCCCGTTTTCGGTCCGTTCCGGTTTATATTATAGTATTTTTTTTTTTTTACTATTTTGATTTTGATAATTTAATATTTAAAATTATATTTTTAAAATTTGCGCTCTTTATTTTATTAAAATATATTAAATTATTTTTTATATGTTTACAACAATAATAATAAAAATTAATTTTTTTATATCTTTTTAATAATATCAAAAAAAATTTAATTTAATATTACATATTTTTTTAATATAAAAAATTAAAAATATATATATATATATATATATATTGGTTCATAAATATTATTGGACGAGTTTCTGGCCCAAATTAAATTTTTTATATTAATTATTTTTTATTTAAGAAGATTAAGCAAAATAGCTCGTACCCGCAAAAATTTTTACCAATGTTACTGATGTGGTGACTATGGCATTAACTATTAAGTTTTTGCTAAGAAATCATTCATTAGGAATGACTAAGACTCAAGGACTTTTACATTAATAATTTTATAATGTTTTATAATTTTTTATTTATTACCAATTTTACAACGTATGCTCTGATTTTCAACAAGCAACTGCCATCAACACAAAAATAATACTCACAAGATCTATATAATTTATTTAGGTAAAATATCTTAATTTCCCTAAAAATTATCTTAAATACCACACATCAAGGTACTTGTGACTTTGCTGGTGGTTGCCAATGTCCCACTCATGCATGCATCAGCTCCCGACTTCCTCCTACTTAGGGTATGCAGCATGGCTTGGTTGGTCTACACAAGCAATTCCACCGCAACTAAATATAAAAATTCATATACCTTGGTTAGAATCCTGACACTGGGTTAGAATTCTAAGTGTTCTAGAGTGGTATCTTAGTCCCAATAACTAGTGGTTTTGTAAGCTTCATCATCATGCAAGATAAATGATTGCATGATAATTATATGACACATAAAAATTATAGGTAAATGATTCATGTGTAAATTGTAAGATCATGAATGAGCTTTCCTTCTGTCATTTTATAACCACTTCCTGACATAGATTTAAGAAAAATAAAGTGTGTAATTACATTTTATCGAAGGTTAAATTAGTGTGGAAATTAAGTAATTGACATTTAACTACCATCCATCTTCTTCTTGCCCTTTGTTTTCAGACTGCTGCTACCAAGTACGTCTACCTGCAAAACAATTGTTTGGAAAGGTAATAAGAAGAAACTTGATCTCCACGTGGCCAAAAATGGAAACAGCGGTACATGTTCAGATGCGTTGGTAGGTGAACAGACTATAGATAATTTCAGCAAATTATGCTTCTTCAGGGTTTGAGTGCATGCATTGTTTATGAAATCAACTTCAGAGTCTTACACGTTTACAAAAAGAGATTAATTAAACTAGCTAATTGTAGATTAGTTGCTTAGTTATAGTAACACATACTGCTTTCTGGCATTACAAGCACAATTCATAGGTTACCAAATCTGATTCTTTTAAGGAACACAAAGGAAGCAAGTGCACCACTTCCTATCTGTTTTCCTAACACACTGCATAATAATTTCTTAATCTGTCCATCTTTTTTCCCATTTAAATTTCTCTTAAGAATCCCATTTCTCATTTAACTTGATTCTCTTAAAGCAAGATCAATGACTAAGACCAAGAGGATCTTCCCCATTCTTCTGAGGCTACTAGCCTTGGGAGCAACAGTTGCTGCCATTGTTATCATGGTCACTAGCCATCAATCAGTTGAAGTTTTGAACTTGACATTCAATGCTAAATATAACAATGAACCTGTATTCATGTAAGTCTTTATTCTTCACCACTGCCATTATTATATCATCTTATTATTGTCTAATTTTATTCATAGACTTCAATGTTTGGTATAGGTTCTTTGTGATAGCAGAAGCAATTGCAGGCGGCTACAGCCTTTTAGTTCTCATTCTCTCTTCCAGGAGTTTGCTTTGGCCCTTAATAATCATATCAGATGTGGTAATGAAGCAATTCCAGCCAATTTTTTCCTCCTTACCTTTGATTATTTTTTGGTTTAGTTATTGTTATGCTGCTTTGTTTGTCAGGTTATAACGGTGCTACTAACTTCAAGCATATCGGCAGCATTGGCGATAGCTTATGTGGGGAAGAAAGGCAACAGTCATGCTGGTTGGCTACCAATTTGTGAACAAGTTCCTAAATACTGTGACTGTGTCACTGGAGCTGTTGTTTCTGGTTTTGCTGCGGCAATAATTTACGTATTGCTTCTGCTTTATTCGCTTCATGCTGTTCTCAGTCCTGTTTTTGGTGTAAACCCTTAAAGAGTTCTCTAGTATATGCAGATTTTGTTCATGTTTTTAAAGTTTTTAGCTTCTGTAATATTTCTATCCACCTAGTTTGTTTTGCATAAGCTGAATGTACTTAGATATGTAACGATCAATTATAATTAGCAAATCATGCAGTGTATACTGTATGGCTTGTAATTAATGAGAACAATATGGAAAACTGTCTTGAAATTCGATCAGACTGATATTATAAGCACTGGGCCAAAACGGTTCCCAGTACGCATTTTTGGGCTCATTCACTAGAAAGTCCATGCGAGGTCCATTAATGAATCTTCCATTCCAGTTTTAGCATATCCAAGAGCACTGCAAAATAAAGGACAAAATTCACCTCACCCTTGTTCCCCACCGTTGGATTGTCACAGATAGCTCAAATAAGTTCATCGGTAGATATTAACCACACCCTAGAATCTTTCATAAATGCTCTGTAACTATCACCAACTTGTAAATAAGAACTATAAAGCAAATAAGCTTCAGACAATGAACAAAAAAATCTTTTGAACCCAGTTCACGATAAGATGGTTTCTGGAGTACTGTCCTTCACAATTCCTCTGTGTTCGAATTTAACTCCCAACTTGGATTCTAAAAGATCCTTCAACCATCAAACTGCTAAAAGTCCAACACTGAGAATTACATGTTCAAATTCTGGTCCAGACTTGTCCGCAACCACTGGTTAGTTCTCTGCTTTCTCTTCCTTATCGTTAGTTCATTTTTTTGCTGGAATTATAGAATGAAACCTTGTCGTGACACAAGTTTGTGGGTGATAGATTGATAATAGATGGAAAAGTTTCTCTTTGCGTATGGAAAATTCAAAGTGTTGGTAAACAAATGATGAGAGTATTTCTGATACGCGGTAATTAGATAACATGTCTTATTGCAGTAATATGCTCTTTTGGGGGCAACTACAAGAACCCATGTGATTTTTTTTCCTTCTGATTGGAGTAAATTTGGATTTTGCATTACAAGTTGAAGCAAAGTGAAAACCATGAGGGTCTCTATGTGAATTTTGGGCTACCTTCCCAGCTATAAGACATAATTGGCTGTCATTATGTCATATGTTGTGTTGAATTATATACAATATAGATTATTTTTGCTTAAGCCAATTGGTAAACTTCTTTATAATTATTCTACTTGTTTTAAAAATGTTACCTTCTCATAATTAACAGTCTGCTCTTGCGAACCTTTAAATAATTTTAGTGATCTTCGATTCTTTGTTTACTCTAAAATGCAATATGTTGTTAAACCAATTGATCATCTATCAATGTCTAACATATATAATTTTTTTAATGTATAATGTTTGTTCTCTCTGCATAAGATTTTAGGTACTGAAATGTTATACACGTTAGTTATAGTTGGGATGTGCTATATTGGGTGCAGTTTCAGAGTCCCTGTTAAGAATGGGGACTAGTAGGTCTAAGGGTTACAGTTGAGGTAAACTAAGCCATAAGTAACGGTACATTCGAAGGTTTATTCTTTGACTAACTATACTGTGTTTAAGGTGAATTCCCTTTCAACATTGAGAAACAGATGCATGGATTCTTCTTGTTTGTGTCATTTTGAGAATATATTAATGACAACATTAGAAGAGAAGGATGGGGTGGGAAATTTTTTGTGGGGAAGTAAAAAAGTCTCAAGAGTTCTGATGATATGGAATACTATTGAAATGACTAAGCATGGTTCAGCATAGTATACCTGCCAAGAAGGAACCTGGTTATGTTACAGTCTGCTGATTGACCATTTTGTGAAGTTCTTGAGTATGCTTACCCAACTCTAAGTTGGTTCTAATAATGTGTTTATGACAGAGAAACTTCAGAATGATGCTTCTGTGACTGGTGGTGCATATGATTTTGGCCGAGCAACAACATCTCTCACTCAGAAGTTGATATCATCGCCCAAAAAAGTCACTCTTGTAAGGCATGGTCTTAGCTCTTGGAATGACGAGGGTAGAGTTCAGGTTTGTTGCCGCTTTTCTCTTATTACCTGATTGTTATATTAGTGTATGCAGTCAGAGGCAATTACAATATTGTGATGTGGGATGTGTGAATTGAATGTCTTAGCCTTAACCTTTCAGTGTTTTATACAAGTGTTTTCATTTAGTGAACTAGAAATTCAAGTCTAATTCTTCTCTACTTCACATTGAATTCTACAACCGTTCTGATCCTAACTTGAGTACTTTATATATATCTGCAGGGAAGTTCAAACTTGTCTGTGCTAACAGAAACTGGAGTGAGGCAAGCTGAGAGGTGTCGGGGAGCCTTAAGAAATATAAGCTTTGATCAGTGCTTTTCAAGTCCAATATGCCGCGCTAAGGTATAGATACCACTGTTAACTGCTGATATTCAATGGCTGGTTTATGTATTTTAACTATGGGTGTCCAATGCAGTCCACTGCTGAAGTTTTATGGCAAGGAAGAGATGAGCCACTAGTTTTCCTTGATTCACTGAAGGAGGCCCATCTGTTTTTCCTTGAAGGGTTGAAAAATGGTCTGTCTCCTTTTGTTTTATTTCCTTAAGAAGTTATATATAAAACTCAGTAAAATTTACTTGAAACAACTTTGCTTCACATATACATACAAAAGACTAAATTGCTTTCAGAATTTGGAGGCAGCGGATGCTAGGCAGAGATATCCGAAGGAGTATACAACCTGGAGGGAAGATCCTGCTAATTTTAATGTGAATGATGTCTACCCTGTAAGAAAACTATGGGGAACAGCTAGAGAGGCTTGGAAGGAGATCCTGTTGACACCTGTATGATCTTTTCCTTGCTGTAGTTATTTACATTTCTTGTATTCAAATGCATTTGTTTCAAATGTTCTTTCTCATTCACCAGGGAGAAAATTTTTTGGTTGTCACTCACAAATCTATTTTGAGGGCACTGATCTGCACTGCTTTAGGGCTCGGCCCAGAGAGGTATTTAATTGTCCCATCAAAATTGTGGTCATGAGTCACCAAGCGACCTTGGATAATTCTTGTGAAATACTTAATTTTGATTCTCAATCTCATTTCCTTGACAATTTTTCTAGTTGAAGAAAGATTTCTTATACATATAGAATTCGCTTATTCCTTAATTTCTTGTATGAAATGGGTTTTAGCCATGGTAAGTGGAATTTGCTTGCTAGGATCATTGTCATCTCTGGCTCAAAAACAATAACCTATGAAAAATCATCTTCCAATGACAATAACACATTCCTGATGTGTTGATTTGGAAGTCAGTGCTAACAACTCTTTATGCTTCAGGTTCCGTGCAATAGATGTCAATAACGGTGGCATATCCGTATTTGTTTTCAACCAAAAAGGAGAAGCAATGCTTCAGTCTTTGAATATGACAGCACACATGTACAGTGATTACATGTATGTTTACTGAAATTTCGTGACTGAATGGTTAGAAAGAGGCCAAAGCTACTTATACAGATTCCAGATACTGCATGCAACATTCATGGAGTAGAATGAAAGGACAAAAATTTCAGTTCAATTTATTTTCTTTCTCATAAAGGTTTCGACTATGCCGAGTTGCTCTGATCCATACTATATTGTAATATATTGGCACACTCTCATAGATTGCTGCAACCATGCATTTCTCATGAAGTGTTCTTTCTAACTTTGCTTAGTCACTATGATCATAAGCTACTGACTTTCCTTATTATCATTTCAATTACCAATTCAACAATTTCATTACCTTCATGGCAAATTTACATCTTCGTGGAAAACAAACACTCTCCAGTCTACCAGGCTATTCTCAGAGCAGGCCCAGGCCACAAACCCCTGCAACAAGTCCACGCCCACCTCATAGTCTCGGGCTCGGGTAGCAGCCGATGGCTCCTCACGAAGCTCCTGTCTCTGGCTTGCGACGCCGGCTTCATTACCTACGCGCGACGTATCTTCTTTTGCATTTCCAATCCTGATTCCTTCCTCTTCAATACCCTCATCATACGAAACTGCAAAGCGAACTTATCTACTGATTCTCTTTTATTTTGTCGCCGCATGGTTTTATCAAACATTTCACCATCAAACTATACTTTTACGGCCGTGATTAAGTCTTGTGCCGATTTATCCGCTTTGAATCTCGGCAAGGTGATTCACAGTCACGTTTTGGTATCTGGGTATGATTTGGATTCACATGTTCAGGCTGCGCTTGTTAGTTTCTATGCAAAATCTAATAATTTGGATGTTGCTTGGAATTCAATGATTTCGGGGTACGAGCAAAATAGGTTTGCTAAGGAAGCAATTGGGTTGTTTTATTTGATGAGAGATTTAGGTGTAAAACCGGATTCAACTACATGCGTGTGTGTTTTATCTGCTTGTGCTCAGTTGGGGGATATTGGGTTGGGATGTTGGCTGCATAAGTATATTGTTGGTCAGAATATTGATGTGAATGTGGTGCTTGGTAATTCGTTGATCAACATGTATGCCAGGTGTGGGAATGTGAGCAAAGCGCTTGGGGTTTTTGATTTGATGAATGAATTAAATGTTATTGCTTGGACTGCTGTGATTCCTGGTTTCGGAATGCATGATTATATATGGTACTCTAGCAATGGAGCTTTTTTATCGAATGAGAGCTCGTGGTACAAAGCCCAACAATGTCACATCTGTTGCTTTACTGTCAGAGTGTGCTCATGCAGGGCTTGTTCAAGAAGGGCGCCAGGTATTTGCTACCATGACGCAAGAGAATGGATTGGTGTCGGGAGTAGAGCATCATGTTTGCATGGTTGATTTGTTTGGGCGAGCAGGATTACTCAGTAAAGCATATAAATTTATCAAAGAAGTAATTTGTGAGAAGCCAGCTCCGGCAGTTTGGACGGCCATGCTTGGAGCTTGTAAGATGCATAAGAAATTTGATCTTGGGGGGAAGTTATACGATGCTATCAAATATATATGCTTTTGCAGGTAGAATGGACCGTGTAGAAATGATTAGAAACAAAATGATTTAAAAAAGGCTTAAAGAAATATGTTGGTTACAGCACTATAGAAGTTAATCAAAAGAATTACTTATTTAGCATGGGTGACAAGTATCGCATTCTACGTCGAATAAAGCATAAGTCGATCTTAAGTATATAAGTATGAGTAAGTAATATTATTAACTGGTTAGTTTTTTAGATCAATGACAATTAGTATCAGAATATACTTAAGTTTTTATTTGCGTGTGAGCCATCAAATACTTATATTTTACACTTCAATAATGAATTATAACGTGAAAATGTAGGTTTTTAAAAATTGCAAGGATGGATGATACGGGTCAAATAGATTTAGACGTAATGAGAGTGTCATGTAATCAAATGGGTGAAAATGTTACGTCTTACATCAAATAAAATATGGATCGATCTTGAATTTATAAGGGTAAGTAAATAATATTACTTAATAAGTTAATTAAATTGATTTCAGTTGTTACTAATAGATAAATTATTATTCGAGACAAGCTCCACTTCCACCATTTCAAAGGTGGCTCATATTCATATTTAGATTATTGGTAATCGATTATATTTTCATATTATTTTTAAAACACTGTCCCAATTAATAACACGAGCCATTATTCAAATTTTGCTCGTATTAGAATCAAAGAGAAATTCATTTTTATAATTTTACATATGAATCATGTTCCCATTTAAATTACTAATGATTGAATTCAAGACAGTGAT
>JAXCLQ010000004.1:6307524-6320777 GCA_035584115.1 Cedrela odorata
GTTCCGATCCTGTTCCGATCATGTCCTGCCGCAGCATTCTTAGTGGTTGGATAAATTATGTTCTTTAGTTTGTGCGCTTGTGTATATATAGATAGCCATGTACAGTGATAGCTTCTGTGATAGTTACACAGTAGCATTTAATGGCATTTCGACTAATTTTCAAACTACTCATTTTGCTGGTTGCTTGCTTTGTCGTATATCCTTTTGCTCAAATGAATTTTCAGCTTTTGATGAAATCTAATGATCTTACCATAGCTAAAGAACCAGAAAAATGTAAAGACAAATGTGATATCAAACAATTTTGCATCCAAGACGGCCCAATTGATCTATTTTCTTACACGTCCAAATCAAATTACTACATACAAAAATAGGTTTAGAGAAAAATTGCACATATAAAATGAAATAATCCAATACTATACCCTGGAATGCAGCTATGCCTGTTTGAAATTTAAATTGGAATTTGGCATTGGCAGTATATAAAATGAGAAAAGTGTATACTGAAATGAGTTTTCAATAATCATGATGTATCATTATTTCTATGAACGGGTTCTCCTTGCAATTCCACAATGCTAACAACAGGAATTTTTTCATACACAGAACTCTCTCTAAACCTCTTGGGAATAACGCACCGGCCACCAAATCGTTGCTGCAAGTAAATCAGAGCAGTAAACAGTAAACCCCCACAGGGTATGATGACGTCCCAAGCCTTTGAGTAAAAATCCATTTTGTGATTTGCATAAATATAAGACCAATCAAGGTACCAACTAGAACTATGAGCTCTATAAAGATCATATGCATGAGGCAGCAGACGAACGACGGTGGTTCCAATGTAAAAAGGCGCAGAAAGAGCCTTTTCTGTTGAGTTGAAGAACATGTTGAGTAGTATCTGTGGGAACAAAAAGCCATCAAGGATCAAGCCAGCATACAATTTAAGATCACCCCAAAGAGAATATTGCTGATAGAAGCCTGGCCGGCGAAGCTGGCGAGGTCGTACATGACGATGTACGGTATATGGACCATGGTAAGAATTCCTCGATTGATACACAACCCAAGCAATCAACCCACCGGTAATATACAATGGTAAAGTTGCATACAAAACTTTTTTCTCAGAAACCCACACGTCCTTTTGCCTTTCATTGCCTTGTCTTGCAGACCAAGTGAGTTGGAGAAGACGGAACTGCAGAAGGAAAGCTACCATTGTTACCACCCTCACAATTATTTCATTTGCTTCAAGCCACCCACCACTCCCAAGAAAAAGATTCTGCTGGTTGTGGTCTGCCTTGAATAAGGCCTCAAAATTCAACAATAAAGGAATCATGTACCTTAGAGTAAGAATGACAAGCATCACAACAGAGATGAAGGGCAGCACATCAGGGTGCTTCTTAACATAAAAGAGCTGCAAGCCCACAAAGATACATGCAAGTGTATTCGATATAAGAACCATGGTAATCTCTAAATCCATTCTCCAAATGGATTCTTCAGCTTGGCTTGTGTAAATTGAACTTGAAGACAATTCAAGACGTCCAAAATAAAGAGGGTCTAACTTTTTTCGATTGCTTTCAATTGTTCCCTTGACATTTTCACTGCCTTGTTCATTTAATGCACGAAACTGGAAGTTGACAGCGATCTCACAATCAAGTGAATTATTTTTAGCCAATTTCATTTGTTGATGACTTGACCTCAAATTACGACAACCTACCATGCACAAGACACCCATATCACTATCATAAACTCCTTCAGCTGAAATTTCAATTGCCTCAGATATCTGACCACCACCGAACTTGAAACCAGATGGAGTTGTGATGCTTATCTTGTAGCTGATGTTCAGCATATTGCTCTGGTTACTTGGCTGACCATCAGACACACTATGCATCAGCAACGGTGGCAAATGTAGGTGCCCAGATAACCGGTTCTTATATAGCTGATCACCCACAAACAGTGGAGAAGAGAAACCTGGTGATGTTTGTCCTTCACTATTTCTTACATTCATACCAAACCTCATGTCCACAGAATATACATTGGGGTATGTCTTTCCCTTGTGTTTAACGTTATTCTTATTTGCACAAGATTTCCTAGCAACATCAGCCACAGTATACTGGTATTTGAAACCAGAGAGACCCACTAATACTTCCCGATAACTTCCAAGTCCAATTTTACCAAAGTACCCTGGATCATTCTCACTTCTGTTGCTCCAAATTTGTCCCGAAATCGTACTCCTGTTTGTTATGGAAAAAATTGCAGGGAATCTCAGATTCAACTTAACTGAGCAATCTCCAACATAAGCATTAGTCACAGTTTCAGTGAAATTCAAGATCCGACATGCAACACCATTAAGCTGATTTTTCTTATCATCCCAAATCCCCTCGGCGATCAATGTGGTTTTCGGATTAAAAGGAAATATTGCAGGCATACCGCTGGAGTTTGAAAACCCCAATAACATTAGCATTTTTCGTTTCTCCACACACCTAACCTTTTTCAAAAACATAGTACTCGGTGCATAACCAAAATCCCTGGTGACAGGGTTGCAACTAACATTAGCCCGATAACACTCACTGTTATATTCCAATTCAAACTTAAAATTACCTAAACGAAATACCGAACACATGCCTTCATTAACATCATTCATGGAAAAACTATTTTCTCTCTCAATTTCATCCTCGAACTCATTTTCAATTTCTTTATCCATCAATGTAAACTCATAACGCCCCTTCTCAACCTGAGCCACACCCAATATTGAAACCGGCTTAAAGTAACTCTTACTACGTTCAAAATCCACATTTTCCAAAACCCCACTTACCAGACTGTCAGAAACACTCAAATTCGATTTACTAGAATAATTAAACTTCAAAACCACATTTAAATTCTCCAACTTACCTGAATTGACACGAGTCGATCCCGATCCAACCATACACAGCTTCCCTTCAGCTTCGGACCAGAACCCAGTTAGCCAAAAACTCGCAACACCACGCCGTACAGGAATCCTCGGCCCCCGGGAAATAACCCGCTTCAATTTCAGGAACCTTATCGAATTAGCCTCATATTTTCTTGGGATCACAAGAGTCAATCTTGCATCGACTTTGAACACAGTATAGTTAACAGTTCGGCGCTGAATGTGCGGAATGAACGTAACGTATTTAGGCCAGTCGGTCTGATCGTAATTGAAAAACGGATCGCCACCAGAGAAATACGCGGTGGTTAAGACGAGGGGTGTGGAAGTGTGACTTGGCCATAAGTCGTCGTCGTCAGGAGGTGATTCTGGAACTATGTTGTCGCAGTATTTGGAGTATTGGATCTGTGAGTTTGTAGAGGGCTCAGGAATGTAAGCTGTGGCGGTTGTCGTGAGGAGGGAGATAGTGAAGAGGAGGAGAAGGCAGCGACGGTGCCGGAGGGAATTTGATGGGCATTTAAGGGTTTTTGAAGGATTTATTGGGGAAATTTGAGGAATAAAAATTGACTCCATTGATGAAGGATCGAGTAAGAGAATCAGACTCAACAGGCTGACGTTCAAATTATAAACGGCTGTCCGGTTTCTACCACAAATTGAAAATTAAGGAAAAATATAAAATAGATATAAAGGTCGGAGAAATAAATTAAAACCTGACTGCAGAAGCTCAAGGCTCTGTTTGGTTTCGGTTCTAATAAAAGACTAGTTTTCTGGTTTTGGAGTTCCAATTTTTACAATAACATTATTCTTATAGTTCTTAATTTGTAACATTTAATTAAAGTACTTTTTCTAAAAGCACTTTTTTGAAAATTTTTTTTTTTGTTTTTCCAAACCACTAATGCATTTGAAGAAAATTTAATGTATTTATAAGTTTGCTATGGAGATTGGCAGCATATCAGATTGAATTTGAAAATCTTGCATTATGTGCACCAAAGGTCATAATTTCACATGGGAAAACATAAATGTAGATCAATATTTTGAGTAAAATCTTCTTAGTATAGCATTACTCTTTCTATATAAGATAGATTATGAATTCATTTGCTTTGATATAAGGGTTGGTGGCTGCAAGCTCCAATTAGTCCAATCACTTTTGAGTACAATTACCCCTCAATTTTCTAAATCTTTTCATTTCATTTTCTGAATTATGTTTCTTGCTTTCACATTCTTGTTCCCAGGTCATAAATTTAATACCTTATACCTAACTTGGTAGCCTCAAAAACAAAACCATGCTTCCATTAAAATAACAAGTTAAAAAATGAAATTTATAATAGTGGTGGTGAGTGGTGAACTTGTAACAACTTTTGAGAAGCATTCTATAATATTGTATGCCTTGTATGTATGAAGATAAGAGTCAGAATCTTAGCTCAAGTGATAGAAATGTGTAAAACATTAAGTGAACAGAAACAGAGAAAATTATGCAGCCATACAAGGCATCATAGTTAAACAGATTCTAAAATTTCAAGGCACACCAATCAAACGATTGTTTCTTCATTATTTTGCATTGTGCAACACATTATATTACAGCAGCACAAGCTTATTCAGCCATTCTTATAATACATGCTTCACCAAGCATATATTGATATTTTAAAAATTAATTCACATAATAAGAATATATTCATTTATTTGAAGCTCTGCAGGACATTCATTTTTCTGGCTCAATAAACTGGCTGCAGTCGATTCCCTTGCAAGAAAATGCCTCCACAAGCTTTGGGAATAACTTAGCAAGCATGATTTTGAACCCTGTAGAACATCCCTTGGAATTTTCTCCATCTTCTTTGCATTCAAAAGCAGATCCTACTGGAGCTCCTTCCATGTATGCCTTACAAGCCAATAAAATATATTTGGACCGTCGACTGAAATGCTCCTCCACAAGCTCCTTAAAATGCTGCATCAATAAAAATCAACCATTTCTATGAATTTTCATATACAAATAAGCTTTTACACAATATTTCAACGATGATCAAAGGTAGCCAACGTTAGCAATTTCACAGCCATGGTAAAGCCAAGCTCCAGAGTTAAGATTTTACCTTAGGTGGCTTGTGGAGCAGGTAAAGCATGGACTTGCAGGTGACAAGGAAAGCATTTTCATTATAGCTAACTGAGTTTTTCTCTCCTTCAGCTCTTCCCAGATGCTTATCATATCCAGCCTCATTGAAATAAGGCTTCTCATTAAGCACGAGAGCCTGGAGAGAGAGAAGAACTTGAAGAATAGTGGAGTTGCCCGGATTCCATACTTCAGTGCCTGTACCAGTCCAAGTATTGAGTAGACTGAGACACACCTTCCCTGACTCATACAAGTTAGGGTTGACTCGGAGTCCACCAGATATATAGTGTACCAACTGCACAAAAATAATTTTGTTCAGACATAATAGTCACTTAAATGATTAAATTTGCACAGAGTGTGCATAAAGAAATAAATATTTAAAGTGATTGAAAGCTCTCGTACAGAGCATCCTTTATTGTCCTCACACAACCAAAGTTGGGCATATCCTTAAAGCAGCAATTTATTCAAGAATGAACTCAGTAATAAGCAGAGCAACATTACATATAAGAACTTACAGGTGGCTCATAAGGATACTCTGGAGGAAGAAAGATGTCAAAGAAGAAAAGTCCGTCATGATATGGAGTTCCTGGCGCACCAACAATGACTGCCCGTATGAGATCCATCCTATCCTCGTAGATGCGGACATAGATCGTTTCTGTTCAGGTAACCAAAGTCTTGTAAGAAATTGCCAGACAATGAGGATTTGAAATGTTTTAACATTATGTTCGACATTTCAGTTTAATGTGTCAGCAGTTCACAGATGTAATTACATAGCTGCCAGAACTTTGTTTTCCCTCGATATAAAATATCTTCCTTTGCAGTAGTTCCACTATAGCAGCATAACCAAACACTCTGTCAATACTAGGGAATCTTCATTTTTTTCCCTTTTCGGTTAGTTAATCACTTTTTCATTTAAACACCATATAGAAAAAAAAAAAAAAAAAAAAACAATATTAATATGTTGGAGTAATGGTCTCCAACCATTTGTCTTTCCCCAAAGAATACTTTTCTTTTTCTTTTCTTAGATTTTTTTTCCTTTTCTGTATCATTTTCAGTAGAAAAGAGGATGCTTTATTGAATAAATAGGCGGATTATATTGAATAAATAGGAGGCTTGTAAAAGAAAAAACATGAGGGAAATGCTTCTCTCTGCTATGTTATCACAAGATAAGGCTAAGAAATGTGGTTGATACCTCTTAATAATGTTCCATTTTTCTTCTCAATTTTTAATGTAGCTATTGTTTCAACTTCAGGTAGCTAAAGTGTCAATTCCTCTACATGACATGTTAGGGATTGGTGAACCCACTAATGCAATTCACTAGTCCAATTTTAAGTTACATCAAATAGAAAAGGAAAACAAAAGGCTTAAATGTATAAAAAACACTGAAGCAAAAGACTAAAGTGCTAACCAGGAAGGTTTCTTTCTAGAACGCTCCACTCTTGCTGAACCTTCTTCACCCAAGCTCTTTTCACCTGTAGGGAAAAAGGAAAGAAAAAAAGAGGATTATCTGGACCGTCTGATAGTGTCAACCAATATGTTCGGAGAGAGAATTGAATCTTGTTTCTGACCTGAGATAGTGCTAACCCCTTGCTGGCACCAAGAAAGTGGTGGTCTGAGCAATCAGTAGCCATATCAAACTGCCTGAAGTTATCTGACATCTCCAAAGCTGTTGATAATTGAAATTCTTCTTTCTCCTGGTTCTCTTCAACTTCCTCACTTAAATTTGTCTTTCCAAGAATCTGCAAATCACTTGGATGTGGCTCACTGCAGATATCACAAGTTTCTACTTCTTTCTGAAGCAGAATCTCAGACTCATTTGCGTCTTCAGTTAGATGACTAGATGACAGTGAGCCCGACTGTGATGTGGAACCAAGGGATCCAAACAGGTTTGTCGCAACACTTGTGAAAAATCCAATGGCAGCTCGAGGAAGAGAAAAGCAACTTGACTCCCATGGGTACTTTTTGCAGACTTCACCAGCACCGTCAAAATTCAGCAACTTCTGAGAGCACAAACAAAACCACCATTCAGCTAGTTAGGGACAAATTAAAATAACACAAATTATCTTCTCAATATATTTATTCCTGAATTTTCACCAAATTACTTAAGTCCTAACTTAATTTTGATAAGCCATTGTCTCCCCAGACTTTCTTTTCACCAGATAAAAAGCTTTTAACTTCAAAAGTTGGACACCATTTTGTAAGACTATGTGCTC
Source organism: Cedrela odorata (assembly GCA_035584115.1). NCBI lineage: Eukaryota > Viridiplantae > Streptophyta > Magnoliopsida > Sapindales > Meliaceae > Cedrela > Cedrela odorata. Next base: position 6,314,726 of record JAXCLQ010000004.1, read on the forward strand.
ATGCATGAGTGAGTGAGAGAAAGGGAGGGAGAAGTTACCATTCCCCCCTGGCTTGAATATTCTTCATCTGGTATCTCTTGATTCAATTCCTCAACATTATCTACATGGTGCATGGGGGCTGTAGCTGAACCTTCATATTTATCAATCCCATAAATTTCATTAGGTCCAACCTGTAACAATTCCCAAGTATAATTTAAGGATACTGAACCTTAATCATGCAGAATCCACAATAGGTCAATGAGAAACTGGTTTATTGAGTGGCCGAGTAGAATGATGATGTAAAACTTTTGCTGTTGTACCTAGTACTGCAGGCTACCATACAAGCTCATAATTTCCATAAGAAAAAAAAAAACAAATTTGAGTATGCATTCCCGGTTTTCTTACAGAACTCTTTACTGAGATCGAGTCTGCAAGAACAGTTCACAAACTTTCCTAGCAACTTATCATGAAGATAAAGTGTACACTGCGCCCATAATCAGTACAAACTCTCATCGCAGTCTCAATGACTCTCTCATATATATATATATATATATATATATATATATATATAAAAGAACATAGTCAATGAAAAACCTAGAATATATCCAACAATAATCAAACAGTAAGGATGACTAACTATCACATACCTTGGTCGTAAAACCAGTAGCCCATCTCACCTCCAAAGCACCATCTCTAAAGCCTGTGACAATGCCAATGCGAGATGGATAATGATCAGGGCAATCATTCTGATCCCAACCACAGTTCTTGCCTTCCAGAGCAGCCTCTTTACTCGTGCCAAACTGATTCTGGACCAACTTAAAAACAACATCCCCATAACAATAGGAATAGTCTGGGTGTTCAACCAGTTCATAAGCACTCAGCGTTTCCGCGGTCAGATCTATATCAGAATCAGTTGCTTCATTCAATGCCTTAGTCCACTGTACTGTTACAGTCTTTTCCTTTGCATCCACACCCCGAACAACCCCCCATCTTTGACCGTTCGATATATGTGGATCATCAGAAATGCCCTTTTCCAACACAAACTGCTCAGGCCAAAACTCATGAGAATTTACAATGCTAACAGGGAGCAGATTCTGAGAGTCCAAATCCAAAGAGCAGGTTCCATCCTGCCACAGGACATCAACCTTGCTCTTTGTTTTCACAATAACAAAAATATCGGTCAAACTTGAACCAAGGTCTCTTCTCTTAAGTCCTCTATCTAATTTCTTGTTATCACAAGTAAATGAATTGATAAAAGTTGGCTCCATGAGAACCTTGCAATCAGCAGTTGGAAGCATACACCAGTCACCAAGCTGCCAGTTTGCATGGGAAAAACCTGACAGCAAAGTCAAGTTTTTCGAGTTTGTTAGACGTTGTGGAGCAGTTAAATTCAGATCACAACCCATAAGAGCTGAGGCAAGCCAATCAACATAAACCAAACCTGCACCTACTTCACAAACGGTGCCTTCAACTTGATTTTCCTTCCAAGCACCACATATCCATCTAACCGATTTAGAAACATTTGAGAGCTTAACCCTCACTCTCTGTCCTGGATAGTATGGGTACTGTGAATCTTCAAGCAAGTTGGTAAAAACAGGTAAGAGCTTCTCTTGATCCGCAGCAATGACCTCACACTTGGACCCATCATCAAAAACAACAGAAACAGAGTCAACCACTTTATTGACCCTGCCAAGCCATGCACCAAGAACCACATAATCCCCAACTGAAATGGTGCGGATCTTTAGAATATTTTTGGAGTTTACATCTTTTATGATATTTCCATGAATATTCTCCAAGTCCACAAGAAGATTAATATTAACCACTCTTCCCATTTGTCCAGATGGATCTGTTACCAAGCACACAATGTCCCCATGTGTAAATCCCCGGTCAAATGAGAGGAAATCATCTATTTTTCCAATGCTCTCCTGCAGGCTTGATAAAATGTCCGTAGCCTGCCCCCCATACAAAAAGTCGATTTCCTCCTGCCCCTCACTGCTGCCACTCTCACTAGAACTCTCCCATTCAGAGTCACTAAGGAGGACATCCATCATTATAAATGCCTAAAAAAAGATATTTTTACAATATATTAGCATACCATCAATTCCATAATTAAAAAAGAAGACAGGTAGCAACAGAGGACACTTAAATTGCGTAGTCCATCAGTCAAAAATTCTCACCTCAGTCACAGAACCAGATGGAATCTAAAGTAATATTTTCTGGTATGCAATTTGCTTGAATACTTTGGTAAATCTTCACAGAGTATAAGAACACGGGTTCACCAGGGATAAAAGAAAAGCACATATACCTGCATGGAAATTATAATTCTAATAAGAGATAAAACACAACCAAAAGTAATTACAAACCACGTTTCAACTTTGAGCTACTTAGGTTACATCTTTTAGCCCACAAACACAAAGCAACAGTATAAAGAGTAGGTACGAAGAGAGGTACCATCAACTTTGCACCCTCTTGAAGAAATTGAATCTTCCAACAGTCAGCCAGTTAATATCTTAATGCATATAGCTATACTAGTCTGTCATTGATGTGGATTCCAAGAGACGATACAAGCATACAGCTATGATTATCAGTATGATTCTTTGTAAAGAATCTTGAATTAAAGATCTTCCAACTGAGAAGTCAATATCTCCAACAGGATATTTTCACTTGAAAATTGGAGATCTAATGCCAAAGGAGATTTGCCCCCGAAGGGATAACAGGAGTCAACTAAGGACTCCCGACAGGGATAACAAGAGTCAACAAGGACTCCTAATGCCAAAGGAGATTTGCCCAGTGAATGGACTGAAGTTTCCACAGGGTGAAACGTCAAAAGTAGACTTCCCAACAGCAGAAGTATCAAGGAGGTACAACTGCCAGATGAGATTCCTCCAACTGGTCGCAGTGAAACCTGAGTGTCAAAGGAGATCTGCCCTGCAGCAACGGTGGAGTTCCCAAAAAATGATAGATTTCCAACAAATGAACGGATTTCCAAAGGAAACTTGAAAAATTCTGCCAAAGGAGATTTGCCCAACAGAGACAACCTTGCAGATTTAAGAAATTTGTTTCTGCAAATGATCTTGTATAATGAGTTGAACTTGACCAAGATTCATCACATCTGAGCTGCCCAACAAAAACGACCAATCAGCAACACATCTAGCAGCTTGTTCCAAATAATCTTGGTCGTGTATTATATGATCCCTCAAAGAGAGTTATCCCAATACCCACTTCTCTTTTCCAAAAATCAAGTGAGCTCCTTTGACTTGTATAACATCTGATCCTGCATCAACAATTACATCTTAAAATTTCACTAAGTCTTTTCGATATCAACAGATAATAGAAAGAGCAAATAATGAGAATGCAATTTCAACCACAGAATTTCCAGCAGCCTCTCTTCAGGAAAAATATATTCTTATGATAACATGAAAGAAAATTTACTTTTAAACTTATTTTGTAGATTTTCCATCATATGAAAAAAGGCACCTCAAATGAAATTAATATTCATAAACTAAAAATATGAATTATCTTTGAAGGAAATTCAACAAATCATTACCATATTTAAGTCTCCACATAGAAAACTCAATAAAATTTGAATTTTCTTAAAGTTTTTTCTAGCAAGCTTATTCAAGTTCAAATTATGAACAACCAGTATGGAGACATGTTAAATTTATGTCCCTCGACCATAATAGAACTTTCCTAACAAAAAAACATCGACCAACATGGAGAGACCAGAATTATATGCCGCAACAAAGATTCAAAATACATACGCTATCTCTTTCTGTATGAATTTTTCACATACAAACTTCAATTTCAAAAGACTATATTTTTCACAACCTCATAGACATAATCGTGAATAACCGCATACAAAACTTGTTCTCCTTGATAAAATTCAAACCCCACCAAAAATTAATAAAGTTTCAACTTTAAAGATTAAATTTCCAATAATTTCAAGCTACGAGAAACAGTCATAGATGATTAGCAAAACAAAAAAAGAGAGAGAACTAACAACAATAATTAGACCATATTCACTAACCACGGAGATAAACTTGAAATTCAAGAAAAAAGAAAATATTCAAAATTAGAAATTGCAGGAAAAAGAACTGTACCATTTGTAGACTCCGGTAATTCCTGGTTTCACAAAGGCTGGGAGAAACCAGCATAAAAGTGTAAATGAGTTGGCCAAAGGAACTCCACCCAGAACACAAATAAACAGTAAAAAGTCGTTGCCAAATTTTCTCTCAATTTCCTGCACTTTCTTTCCAGCCAAGAAACTGAACGATAGTACAGAGAGAAAAAAAAAAAAAGTGGGAATTCAGAGAGGTTCAGAACGTCCTCCCCGAATCCCACCCATCACGCCATTAACGAAGCTTGAAAACATTGCACAGTTATTACACACAGTGATATATCCGGTGGTTCTCTTCTCTATGTGAATTTGAAAAACGCTGGCTGCAGTGACTCGTCTTTCTGAGTGCTCTAACATCTCTGTTGGATATAACAGACTCTGAATGTATTCAAGTCTTATGGAAAGAATATACCAACAGTATCAGACAAATTCTGTACGGCTACAACTAAACAGTTACACGCTGAATTGTCCATATTAGCCCTCTCACTTTTAATTTTGTTTCTAATTTCTTAATAAAATAAATTAATCCATGTTAATTAATATTGTATATTTTCATGTAATGGAATTTTTTAATTATTGAGAGAAATTTTTTTAACTTTTATTTATTTATTTATTTTTAATTTATATATTTTTTTAATTAAATAATTTTATTATCCCGATATAATTAATATAATAATATGATGAAATTGTCATATCTTTTAATTATTTTATTATTACTGATAATTGGTAATAACAATAGCTTTCAAGCAACTGGCCTTTAATTTCCTTTTTCTTGTAGGTATTGTCGTAGTGTCATTCTCGTATTAACTAATTGGAGCATAATATTTTTCATTAAAAGAACGAAGAATATGCAAAGGCATAACTTCTCAAGATTCTTAGATCATCAAATGATCTTTGGAATATTGTTTGACAGAAAAAGCTAAGGATTACAAATTAAGCAACATATTAAAAACTTGTTACAACATGTGTTTAATATAATGAATCATATTCCTTTATTTATCACAAATATAAAATTAATAAGAATAAAGTTTTTATTCCATTATAACTTTAATATAAATACATGTTACGACACCTCAATTTTAAACACACCACGAACAACGTTGATGCGACTTTTGTTAATACTTCTGTTCATTAATAAATTTTATTTTGTATAATTATACAGAATTGTCCATATTAGCCTTCACACTTTTAATTTTGTTTCTAATTTCTTAGTAAAATAAATTAATCCACTTAATGATGTTAATTAATATTGTATATTTTCATGTAATGAAAAAAAAAATTAATTATTGAGAGAAATTCTTCTTAACTTTATTTATTTATTTTTAATTTATATCTTTTCTTTTTTCTTTAATTAAATGATCTTAATCATATTATATTCGTATCTTTTAATTATTTTATTGTTACCACCAATTGGCAATAACAATAGCTTTCAGGCAGCTGGCCTTTAATTTCCTTTTTCTTTTAGGCATTGCAGTAATGTCATTCTCATGTTAGCTAATTGGAGCATAATATTTCTCATTAAAAGAAAGAAGAATATGCAAAGGCATAACTTCTCAAGATTCTTAGATCATCAAAAGATCTTTGGAATATTGTTAGAGACAGAAAAAGCTAAGGATTACAAATTAAGCAACATATTAAAAACATGTGTTTAATATAATGAATCATATTCCTTCTGTTTGTCGAATGATAAATTATTTATCACAAATATAAAATTAATAAAAATAAAGTTTTTATTCGATTATAACTTTAATATAAATACACTTATGATATGTTTTGACACCTCAATTTTAAATACACCGTTGACGACGTTGATTGTGACTTTTGTTAACACTTGTGTTCAATAATAAATTTCATTTTGTAAAATTATATTATAAAAGCAACTAAGTTGTTTAGGGTTTGTTCGGTATCATTTTTTGTTATTGATTTCATTTTTATTTTACAAATTTAGATGTAAAA
>JAXCLQ010000004.1:6333047-6347234 GCA_035584115.1 Cedrela odorata
GGCAACTAGTTGTCCTTGATTCACTGAAGGAGGCCCATCTGTTTTTCCTTGAAGGGATGAAAAATGGTCTGTCTCCTTTTCCTTTATTTGTTGAAGAAGTTATATATAAAACTCATAAAATTTCCTCGAAACAGCTTTGCCTCATATATATATATATATAGTATGATATTCATATTATATTACTGTGACTACAGATAATGTGTCTACTTCTCGTGAAATTTATCATGTTTTAATTCAATACACTGATTACTTCATCTCTTTGTCAACTTTAAAATTGACTCGTTTGTCACTTGTTGGCTTCAAACTTGTTGAGTATATTAATCTGTTGAATTTTAGAGGAGTATATATTTTATATATTGCATTTAGTCTGCATCTATAAGACTAAATCGCTTTCAGAATTTGGAGGCAGTGGATGCTAGGCAGAGATATCCGAAGGAGTATACAACCTGGAGGGAAGATCCTGCTAATTTTAACGTGAATGGTGTCTACCCTGTAAGGAAACTATGGGGAACAGCTAGAGAGACTTGGAAGGAGATTCTGTTGACTCCTGTATGATCTTTTCCTTGCTATAGATATTTACGTTTTTTGTCTTCAAATATATTTGTTTTAACATGTTCTTTCTCATTCACCAGGGAGAAAATGTTTTGGTTTTCACTCTCAAATCTATTTTGAGGGCACTGATCTGCACTGCTTTAAGGGTAGGCCCAGAGAGGTATGTAATTGTCCCATCAAAATTGAGGTCATGAGTGACCAAGAGATCTTGGATGATTCTTGTGAAATACTTAATTTTGATTCTCAAACTCATTTCCTTGGCAATTTGCTTATACATATTGAATTTGCTTATTCCTTAATTCTTGTATGAAAATGGTTTTAGCCATCGTAAGTGGAATTTGCTTGCTAGGATCATTGTCACCTCTGGCAAAAAAGCAATAACCTATGAAATATCATGACAATCACACATTCCTGATGTGTTGTTTTGGAAGTCAGCACTAACAATACTCTTGATGCTTCCGTTTCCGTTCAATAGATGTCAATAATGGCAGTATATCTGTATTTGTTTTCAACCGAAAAGGAGAAGCAATGCTTCAGTCTTTGAATATGACAGCACACATATACATTGATTGCATGTATGTTTACCAAAATCTCGTGACTGAAATGGCGAGAAAGAGGCCGAAGCTACTCATACACATTCCGGATACAGCATGCAACATTCATGGAGTATAATGAAAGGGATAAGATTTCAGTTCAATTTATTTTCTTTCCAACAAAGGTTTTGTCTATGCTGCAAACCATGCATTTCTCATGAAAGGTGTTTCTAACTCTGCCGAGTCACTATGATCATAAGCTGCTGACTTACCATGTTATCTTTTCAATTCCCAATTCAACCATTTCATTATTGTTTACAATTGATCTTAAAGTTTTTACTAGCAAGTAGCCATTAGAATACGGTTAGCAATTCGCTAATTGACTGTATAACTTGTACATAATTGTTACGATTCGGCATTGAATTGTTAAGGATCATGTATAAATTTGCATATGCTTTGGAAAATGGTATCTATAACTTTACATAAGTTGGTCGTTTTGGAAGTTTAAAAGGGTAACTTTCCCTCGCTTTCCCTCGCGTTCTATTTCATGGCAAATTTCCATCTCCATGGAAAACAAACAACGCCATTCTCCAGCCTACCAAGCTATACTCAGAGCAGGCCCACACCTGAAACCCTTGCAACAAGTCCACACCCACCTCATAGTATCGGGCTCCGGTCGCAGCCGATCCCTCCTCACGAAGCTCCTCTCTCTGGCTTGCGACGCCGGCTTCATTAACTACGCGCGACGTATCTTCTTTTGCATTCCCGATCCTGATTCCTTCCTCTTCAATACCATCATCATACGAAACTCCAAGGCGAACTTATCTACTGATTCTCTTTTATTTTATCGCCGCATGGTTTTATCAAACATTTCGCCATCAAACTATACTTTTACTGCCGTCATCAAATCTTGTGCTGATTTATCCGCTTTGAATCTCGGTAAGGTGATTCATAGTCATGTTTTGGTACATGGCTATGATTTGGATTCACATGTTCAGGCTGCGCTTGTTAGTTTCTATGCAAAATCTAATAATTTGGATGTTGCAAGAAAAGTGTTTGATAAAATGCCTGACAAATCTGTTGTTGCTTGGAACTCGATGATTTCGGGGTACGAGCAAAATGGGTTTGCTAAGGAAGCAATTGGGTTGTTTTATTTGATGAGAGATTTGGGTGTAAAACCGGATTCAACTACGTGTGTATGTGTTTTATCAGCTTGTGCTCAGCTGGGGGATATTGAATTAGGGTGTTGGGTGCATGAGTATATTGTTGGTCAGGATTTTGATGTGAATGTGGTGCTCGGTACTTCGTTGATCAACATGTATGCTAGGTGTGGGATTGTGAGCAAAGCGCGTGGGGTTTTTAATTTGATCAGTGAATTAAATGTTGTTGCTTGGACTGCAATGATTTCTGGGTACGGGATGCATGGTTATGGTACTGAAGCAGTGAAGCTTTTTTGTCGAATGAGAGCTCATGGTACAAGGCCTAACAATGTCACATTCGTTGCTTTATTGTCAGCGTGTGCTCATGCAGGGCTTGTTCCAGAAGGGCGCCAGGTATTTGCCACCATGACGCAGGAGTATGGATTGATGCCGGGAGTGGAGCATCATGTTTGCATGGTTGATTTGTTTGGGCGAGCTGGATTACTCAACGAAGCATATAAATTTATCAAAGAAGTAATCCGTGAGAAGCCAGCTCCGGCAGTTTGGACTGCTATGCTTGGAGCTTGTAAGATGCATAAGAATTTTGATCTTGGAGTGGAAGTTGCTGAGCATCTCTTATCTGTTGAACCAGAAAATCCAGGCCATTATGTGATGCTATCAAATATATACGCATTGGCAGGTAGAATGGATCGAGTAGAAATGATTAGAAACAAAATGATTCACAAAGGCTTAAAGAAACATGTTGGATATAGCACTATAGAGGTTGATCATAGGAATTACTTATTTAGCATGGGTGACAAGTCCCACCCAGACACAAATGAAATTTATCAGTATTTAGATGAGTTGATGTCAAGGTGTAGCGAAGCTGGTTATGTACCGGAATCTGAATCGGCAATGCATGAATTGGAAGAAGAGGAGAGGGAGTATGCACTTAGATATCACAGTGAGAAGCTTGCAATTGCATTTGGGTTACTGAGTACCAGCCCTGGCATGACTATCAGAATTGTGAAGAACCTCAGAATGTGCGACGATTGTCATTCAGCAATTAAGTTCATTTCAGTTGTTGCTAACAGAGAGATTATTGTCCGGGATAGGCTCCGTTTCCACCATTTCAAAGGTGGCTCATGTTCATGTTTAGATTACTGGTAATGGGTTATGTTTTTCCATAATATTATCCTAATTAAGAACACGAGGCATTGTTCAAATTCTGCTTATATTAGAATCTAAAAGAGATCAATGTTTATAATTTTAATGGTACATAGGTGTTTAATTTTTAATTTTCACAATTATTAAAATCAAATATAAGTGATTGAATAGTTAGTAAATATTAACGGCTAAATGTGTAATAATACTACCATTATAAACATATTTTACATTCCTCAAGACATGGTATTACAGAGATAATTAATATTGTCCGATCAATGTGCTTAAATTTACTACTAAATATGTAACGGTGCCACAAAATTCATATTGTATCTTAAAACCCAAATCTGGGGGATCAAGTTCTTCTGTTCTATTGTGTCTTCATTCAATTTTATAATCCTAACCTTCTTTACAGATAAAGAACAATAAACATGGACAAGCAAATGCAGGGAAGCATATAACTTGGAAAGTTTCTGTTTCAAGAAAAAGAAAACCCCTTCTCACTGGCACTGCAGCTAAACCTGTTTGAAAATTTTAAATTGGATTTTGGCATTGGCAGCATATAAAAGGAGGAATGTACTGAAATGAGTTTTCAATTATCATGATGTGGGGTATGTGTAGCTCAAGATGTCCTAGCAACATCAGCCTCAGTATAATATAGTATTTGAAGCCAGAGAGCTTCCAAGTCCAATTTTACCAACTTAACTGAGCAATCTCCAACAACATAAGCATTAGTCACAGGTTCAGTGAAATTCCAGATCCGACATGCAACACCATGCTGATTTTTCTTATCATCCCAAGCCCCCTCAGCAATCAATGGGGTTTCGGATTAAAAGGAAATATTGCAGGCATACCACTGAAGTTTGAAAAGGCCAATAACATCGGCATTTTTGGCTTCTCTATACACCTAACATTTCTTAAAAATCAACCATACACAGCTTCCCATCAGCTTCGGACCAGAACCCACTAAGCCAAAAACTCCCAACAACTCGCTGCACAGGAATCCTATTGCCCCGGGACTTCAATTTCCGGAACCTTATCGAATTGTCCTCATATTTGCTTGGGATCACAAGAATCAATCTTGCTTTAACTTTGAACACGGTGTAGTTAACAGTTCTGCGCCGAATGTGGGGAATAAGCGCAACGTATTTGGGCCAGTCGGTCTGATCATAATTGAAAAATGGTTCGCCACCAGAGAAATACGCGGTGGTTAAGACGAGGGGTGCAGAAGTGTGACTTGGCCATAAGTCGTCGTCGTCAGGAGGCGATTCTGGAACTATGTTGTTGCAGTATTTGGAGTATTGGATTTGAGAATTTGTGAGTTTGGCTCTGGAATGTAAGCTGTGGCGGTTGTTGTGAGGAGGGAGATAGTGAATAGGAGCAGAAGGCAGCGACGGTGGCGGAGAGAATTTGATGGGCGTTTATGGGTTTTTGAAGGGCTTATTAGAGAAAGTTGAGGAATGAAATTTACCTCCATTGAAGATGGATGGCGTAGGAGAAACAGAGTCAACCGGCAGTTCAAATTACAAGCGGCTGTCTGGGTTTTAGGTTCCATTCTAGGCGCAGCTCATTAAATAATCTATAACATCATTTTTAAGATTGTCAATTTGTAAGGCTTAATTGAAAAATCACTTTTTTTAAAAGCACTTTAGAACAATTGAGGGGTAATTGTACTCAAAACTCAAAAGAGATGGGACACTCTTTTTCCAAGTCATAAATTGAATACCTAATACCTCATCTGGTAGCATCAAAAATTAAACCATGCTTTCATCAGAATCACAAGTTAAGAAATGGAATTTATAATAGTGGTGGTGAGTGGTGAACTTGTGACAACTTTTGAGAAGCATTTTATAACATTGCAAGCCTTGCATGAAGGTAAAAGTATCATTAACATCCTCAGAATCTTAGCTCTGGAGATTGAAATGTGTAAGACATTAAGTGAATAGAAACAGAGAAAATTATACAGCCACATAAAGCATCATTATCAAACAGAGTCTAAAATTTCAAGGCACACCAATCAAACCATTGTTTCTTTATTATTTTGCATTGAGAAACACATTATATTACAGCAGCCCAAGCTTATTCATCCATTCTTATAATACATGTTTGACAACCATAAAAAAAGAACACTAAAGACTGAAGCATTCGCCAAGCATATATTGATATTTTACATATTAATTCACATGACAGGAATGTAGTCACAAGGTACATTTATGTTTTATTTATTTGAAACTCTGCAGGACATTCATTTGTCTGGCTCAATAAACTGGCTGCAGTCGATTCCCTTGCCAGAAAATGCCTCCACAAGCTTTGGGAATAACTTAGCAAGCATGATTTTAAACCCTGTAGAACATCCTTTGGAATTTTCTCCACCTTCTATGCATTCAAAAGCAGATCCTACTGGAGCTCCTTCCATGTATGCCTTACAAACCAATAAAATGTATTTGGAGCGTCGACTGAAATGCTCCTCCACAAGCTCCTTAAAATGCTGCATCAATAAAAATCAACCATTTCTATGAATTTTCGTATTCAAATAAGCTTTTACACAATATTTCAATGAGGATCAAAGGTAATTAACATAGCAATTTCACAGCCATGGTAAAGACAAATTCCAAATTTAAGACTTTACCTCGGGTGGCTTGTGGAGCAGATAAAGCATAGACTTGCAGGTGACAAGGAAAGCATTTTCGTTGTAGCTAACTGAGTTCTTCTCTCCCTCAGCTCTTCCCAGCTGCTTATCATATCCAGCCTCATTGAAATAAGGCTTCTCATTAAGCACTAGAGCCTGGAGAGAGAGAAGAACTTGAAGAATAGTGGAGTTCCCCGGATTCCATACTTCAGTTCCTGTACCGGTCCAAGTATTTAGGAGACTGAGACACACTTTCCCAGTCTCATACAAGTTAGGGTTGACTCGGAGTCCACTAGATATATAGTGTATCAACTGCACAAAAATAATTTTGTTCAGACATAATACTCACTTAAATGATTAAATTTGCACAGATGTGTGCATAAAGAAAAAAAAAATTAGTGGTTGAAAACTCATGTGCACAGCATGCTTTATTGCATAGAACAATGATAATGATCGAAAAGGCAGTATTGTCTTTGCACAATGAAGTTGGGCGTACTCTTAAAGCAGTGATTTATTCAAGCATTAACTTAGTAATAAGCAGAGCAACATTATGTATAAAAACTTACAGGTGGCTCATAAGGATACTCTGGAGGAAGAAAGATGTCAAAGAAGAAAAGTCCATCATGATATGGAGTTCCTGGCGCTCCAACAATGACTGCCCGTATGAGATCCATCCTATCCTCGTAGATGCGGACATAGATTGTTTCTGCTCAGGTAAACAAAGTCTTATAAGAAATTGCCAGACAGTGAGGATTTGAATTGTTTTAACATTATATTCGACATTCCAGTTTTATGTGTCAGCAGTTCACAGATGTAATTAACATAGTTGCTTGAACTTTGTTTTTCCTCAATATAAAATATCTTTCTTTTTAGTAGTTCTACTATAGCAGCATAACCAAACACTCCATCAATATTAGGGAATTTTCACTTTTTTTCTCCTTTTCCCAGTTAGTTAATCACATTTCACATTGACTCCCCTATGCTACAATCACCGCCATATAGAAAAAAGAAAAACAATAGTAATATGCTGGAGAAATGGTCTTCGAGCATTTTCTTTCCTAAAAGGATACTTTTTCTTTTTCTTTTCTTAGATTTTTTTTCCCTTTATGTATCTTGTTCAGTAGAAAAGAGGATTCTTTATTGAATAAATAGGAGAATTGAAAAAGAAACAACATGAGGCGGGTAAATGCTCTCTCTCCTATGCTATCACAAGATAAGGCTTAAAAATGTTGCCGGTACCTCTTAATAACGTTTCATTTTTTTTTTCTCAATTTTTAATGTAACTATTTTTTCAACTTAAGATGGTTAAAGTATCAATTCCTCTACAGGAAGTACTAGGGATTGGTGAACCCACTAATGCAATTCACTAGTCCAATTTTAAGTTGCATCCAATAGAAAATGAAAACAAAGAGCTTCAAAGTATAAAAAACACCGAAGCAGAATACACAGAAAGACAAAAGTGCTAACCAGGAAGGTTTCTTTCTAGAATGCTCCATTCTTGCTGAACCTTCTTCACCCAAGCTCTTTTCACCTGTAGGGAAAAAGGAAAGAAAAAATGAGGATTATCTGGACCGTTTGATAGTGTCAACCAGTATGTTTGCAGAGATAAATGAACCATGTTTCTGACCTGAGATAGTGCTAACCCCTTGTTGGCACCAAGAAAGTGGTGGTCTGAGCAATCACTAACCATATCAAATTGCCTGAAGTTATCTGACTTCTCCAAAGCTGTTGATAATTGAAATTCTTCTTTCTCCTGGTTCTCTTCAACTTCGTCATTTAAATTTGTCTTTCCAAGTGTCTGCAGATCACTTGGTTGTGGCTCACTGCAGATATCACAAGTTTCTACTTCTTTCTGAAGCAGAATCTCGGACTCATTTGCATCTTTGGTTACATGAACAGATGACAGTGAGCCTGACTGTGATGTGGAACCAAGGAATCTGAACAGGCTTGTTGCAATGCTTGTGAAAAATCCAATGGCATCTCGAGGAAGAGAAAAGGAACTTGACTCCCATGGGTAATTTTTGCAGACTTCACCAGCAACATCAAATTTCAGCAAATTCTGAACAGACAAACAGAAGCACCATTCAGCTTGTTAGGAGACAAATTAAAATAACACAAATTATCTTCTCAATATATTTATTCCTGAATTTCACCAAATTACTGAAGTTTTTGCTTAATTTTGATAAGCTATTGTCTCCCCTGACTTTTCTTGTCACCAGATTAAAAAGCTTTTAGCTTCAAAAGTTGGACACCAATTTGTAAGACCATGTGCTCATGTGTGTGTGAGTGGGTGAGAGTGTGAGTGAGAAAGAGGGAAGGAGGGAAAAGTTACCATTCCTCCCTGGCTTGAATATTGATCATCAGGTATCTCTTGATTCAACTCCTCAACATTATCTACGTGGTGCACAGAAGTTGTTGCTGAACCATCATATTTATCAATGCCATAAATTTCATTAGGTCCAACCTGTAACAACGCCCAAGTATAAATTAAAGGATGCTGAACCCTAATCAGTACTACCTAATCATGCAGAATCCACAATAAGTCAATGAGAACTGGTTTATTAAGCGGCTAAGTAGTATGAATGATGTAAAACTTTTGTTGTTTTACCTAGTACTGCAACTATCATACAAACTCATAATTTCCATATGAAAAAAAGAAAATCAAATTTAAGTATGCATTCCCAGTTTTCTTAAAGAACTCTTAGCTGAGATTGAATCTGCAAGATCAGTTCACAAACTTTCCTAGCAACTTATCATGAAGATAAAATGTACACTGCACTGACCCATGACCAGTACAAACTCTCATTGCAGTCTCAGTGACTCTCTTATGTATTATAAAAAGCATAGTCATGAAAAACATAGAATATATCCAAGAATAATCACAGTGAGGATGACTAAATATCGCATACCTTGGTCGTAAAACCAGTAGCCCATCTAACCTCCACAGCACCATCTTTAAAGCCTGTAACAATGCCAATGCAAGATAGGTAATGTTTATCAAGGCAATCATTCTGATCCCAACCACAGTTCTTGTCTTCCAGAGCAGCTTCTTTACCCATGCCAAATTGACTCTGGAACAACTTAAACACGACATCCCCATAACAGTAGGAGTAGTCTGGGTGTTCAACCAGTTCATAAGCACTCAGAGTTTCCACTGTCTGATCTCTATCAGAATCAGTTGCTTCATTCATCTTAGTCCATTGCACTGTTACAGTCTTTTCCTTCGCATCCACGCCCCGAACAACCCCCCATCCTTCACCGTTCAATATATGTGGATCATCAAAAATGCCCTTTTCCAACACAAACTGCTCAGGCCAAAACTCGTGAGAGTTTACAACGCTAACGGGGAGCAGAGTCTGAGAGTCCAAATCCAAAGAGCAGCTACCATCCTGCCACAGGACATCAACCTTGCTCTTTGTTTTCAAAATAACAAAAATCTCGGTCAAACTTGAACCGAGGTCTCTTCTCTTAAGTCCTCTGTCTAATTTCTTGTTATCACAAGTAGATGAATTGATAAAAGTTGGCTCCATGATAGCCTTGCCATCAGCAATTGGAAGCATACACCAATCACCAAGCTGCCAGTTTGCATGGGAAAAACCTGACAGCAAAGTCAAGTTTTTCGAGTTTTGTAGATGTGGCGGTGCAGCTAAATTCTGATCACAACCCATGAGAGCTGAGGCAAGCCAATCAACATACACCAGACCTGCATCTACTTCACAAATGGTGCCCTCAACTTGATTTTCCCTCCAAGCACCACATAACCATCTAACTGATTTAGAAACATTTGAGAGCTTAACCCTCACTCTCTGTCCTGGATAGTATGGGCACTGAGAATCTTCAAGCAAGTTGGTAAAAACAGGTAAGAGCTTCTCTTGATCCGCAGCAATAACCTCACACTTTGACCCATCATCAAAAACAACAGAAACAGAGTCAACCACTTTATCGACCATGCCAAGCCACGCACCAAGAACCACATAATCCCCAACTGAAATGGAGCGGATCTTTAGAATATTTTTGGAGTTTACATCTCTTATTATATTTCCATGAGTATTCTCCAAGTCCACGAGAAGACTGATATTAATCACTCTGCCCATTTGTCCAGACGGGTCTGTTACAGAGCACACAATGTCCCCATGTGCAAATCCCCGGTCAAATGAGAGGAAATCATCTATTTTTCCAATGCTCTCCTCCAGACTTGATAAAATGTTCTTAGCCTGCCCCCCATATAAATAGTCGATTTCCTCCTGCCCC
The DNA here is from genome assembly GCA_035584115.1 of Cedrela odorata. Classification (NCBI taxonomy): domain Eukaryota; kingdom Viridiplantae; phylum Streptophyta; class Magnoliopsida; order Sapindales; family Meliaceae; genus Cedrela; species Cedrela odorata. Next base: position 6,343,316 of record JAXCLQ010000004.1, read on the forward strand.
TCACTGCTGCCACTCTCACTAGAACTCTCCCACTCAGAGTCGCTAAGGAGGACATCCATCATTCAAATGCCTAACAAAAGAGATATTTTTACAATATATTAGCTTACTATCAATTCCATAATCACTTAAATTGCATAGTCCATCAGTCAAAAATTCTCACCTCAGTCACAGAACCAGATGGAATCTAAAGTTATATTTTCTGGTATGGAATTTGTTCGAATACTGTGGTAAATCTTCACAGATTATAAAAAGAACAGGGGTTCACCAGGGATAAATCAAAAGCACATATACCTGCGTGGAAATTATAATTCTAATAAGAGATAAAAACACAAACCAAAAGCAATTACAAACCACATTTCAACTTTGAGCCAATTAGAGTACTTTTAGCGCACAAGCACAAAGCAACAGTATAAAGAATAGGTATGAAGAGAGGTACCATCAACTTTGCACCCTCTTGAAGAAATTGGATCTTCCAACAGTCTGCAAGTTAAGATCTTAATGTGTACAGCAATACAGGTCTATTGTTGATGCCGATTCCAAAAGACAATAGCAGCATACAGCTATGCTATCAGTATGATTCTTTGTTAAGAATCTAGAATTAAAGATCTTCCAACTGAGAAGTCAATATCTCCAACAGGATATTTTGACTCGAAAATTGGAGATCTAATGCCAAAGGAGATTTGCCCCCGAAGGGATAACAGGAGTCAACTAAGGACTCCCGACAGGGATAACAGGAGTCAACAAGGACTCCTAATGCCAAAGGAGATTTGCCCAATGAATGGACTGAAGTTTCCACAGGGTGAAACTTCGAAAGCGGACTTCCCAACAGCAGAAGTATCAAGGAGGTACAACTGCCAGATGAGATTGTTCCAACAGGTCGTAGTGAAACCTGAGCGCCAAAGGAGATCTGCCCTGCAGCAGTGGTGGAATTCTGAAAAATGATAAATTTCCAATGAAAGATGGATTCTCCCCAATTAACCACTGACAAGGAAAGTATCGAACCAAAGGAAACTTGAAAAATTTTGCCAAAGGAGATTTGCCCAACAGAGCCAACCTTACAGATTTAAGAAATTGGTTTCTTACAAAAACTAATGTTATATTGCCAAAGGAGATTTGCCCCAAATGGAAGCCAGAGATTCTGTCAGTTCAACCACAGCAAATGATCTTGAACAATGAGTTGAACTAAATATCAGCGAGGACCAAGATTCATCACATCTGAGCTGCCTAACAAAAACAACCAATATCTAGCAGCCTGTTCCAAATAATCTTGGTCGTGTATTATATGATCCCTCAAAGAGAGAGATCCCAATAACCGCTTTTCTTTTCCAAAAGTCAACTGAGCTCCATTGACCTGTATAACATCTGAACCTGCATCAGTGATTACATAACACTAAGAACTTTCGATATCAACAGATAATAGAAAGAGTAACTGATGAGAATGCAATGTCTACCACAGAACTTCCAGCAGCTCTCTTCTGAAAAATATATTCTTATGAAAACATGAAAGTAATATTACTTTTAAACTTATTTTGTAAATTTAGAGCATATGAAAAAAGGCACTTCAAATGAAATTAATATTATGAATTTAACAAATATTACCATATCACAAGTCTCCATTAGATAAGGCAATAAAAATTGAATTTTCTTAAAGTTCTTTATAGCAGGCATATTCAAGTTCAAGTTGAAAGTCACGTCTATGAACAATCAGTATGCAAACATGTTAACTTTATGTCCATAGACAATAATAGAACTTTCCTAACAAAAAAACATCGACCGACATAGAGAAACCAGAATTATATGACGCATCAAAGATTCGAAATACATTCCCTATCTCTTTCTGTATGAATTTTCCACATACAAACTTCAGTTTGAAAAGACTATATTTTTCACGACCTCAGAGACATAATCATGAATAACCGCACACAAAACTTGTTCTCCTTGATAAAATTCAAACCCCACCAGTTAACAAAGAGTTTCAACTTTAAAGATTTAACTTTCCAATAATTTCAAACTAAGAGAAAACAGTCCTACAAGGCTACAAGATTAACAAAACAAAACAAAAAAGAGAGAGAACTAACAACAATACTTAGACCTTATTCACCAACCCCATAGATAAACTTGAAATTCAAGAAAAAAAAATTCAAAAATAAAAAATTGCAGGGAAAAGAACTGTACCATCAGCAGACTCCGGTAATCCACAAAGGCCGCGAGAAACCAGCATAAATTCTACATGACTTGGTCAAAGGAACTCGACCCAATACACAAAATAACAGTAAAAAGAAGTTGCCAAGATTTTCTCTCAATTTCCTACACTTTCTTTCCAGCCAAGAAACTGAACGATAGCACGAGAGAAAAAAAAAAGGTAGGAAATTCAGAGAGGTTCAGAACGTCCTCCCCGAATCCTACCCATCACGCCATTAACGAAGCTTGAAAACATTGCACAGTTATTACGCACAGAAAGGTCTCCGGTGACTCTCTTCTCTACGTGAATTTGTGAAACGTTGTCTGCAGTCACTTCTCTTTTGGAGTGCTTTCACATCCCGCTTGGATACAACACTGTTATGTATTCAATTCTTCCGGGAAAGAATATACCAACAGTATCAGACAAATACTGTACGGCTACAACTAAACAGTTACATGCTGAATTGTCCACATTAGCCCTCTCACTTTCTTTACTCTATTGAGACGGAACAACTATAGTGTTTGATTTCATAATACTCTCTTCATTCTCTATACAGATAGCACGTGGCATGCAACAGAAATCAAATTAATAAAAGGAAATTCTCCAATAATTTCATCCACGACACCAGAAGCAAAAATTTATATGTATATTCTCAAGAAATGGGGATGCCAACAATAACTTTCAATAATGGCAGCTGCCCTTTGGTTTCCTTTTTCTTGTGGGCATTCCAGTAATGGCATTCACATGTTAGCTAATTGGAGCATAATATTTTTCAAATTTGTTCATTAGAAAGGAAGAAGAATATACAAAGGCATAACTTCTCAGATTCTTAGATGATCAAATGATCTTTGGAATGTTGTTAGAGACATAAAAAGCCAAGGACTATAAAACCCTGTGACAACATATGATATTAAACAAAATGAATCATATTCCTTTTCGTTTTGTTTGTTGAATGATGAAGTGTTTATCACCAATATACAATTAATAAGAATAAATTGTTTATCCGACCATAACATAATCTTTATGACACCTCAATTTTAAACATATTTTTAATCAATAGTGTTTCAACGATTCAATCTTCCTAAAGCTCCATGCTTGCTAGATCTCATAACTTTTCAACATTAGATGTAAACACAAAGTTGCTGCTATATTTGTTCGCTTATAGATGTAGATGATATTCATATGATGCAATGTCTGAAAATAAAATGAAATTTTTGGAGCTAGCTTTGTTCATTTTGTAACAAGTACAAAATTATAAATAGAATCCCTTACCCTTAACAACAATAACATAAAAGCAGCCAATTCAAAACCAGTTGGGCGGCTACAAGGAAGACAAAAGGGCAATAACTTTTAAGTTCTTTTTTTAAGTAAAATCTTTTGAAGTTTGATAAAATCTAAACAGCACTGACAACACACTATCTAGTTGGAAATTGAGATATAATATATCAAAAGTATTGGTCTGAAAATGACTAATTCCTAACCATCTTTTCCAACTTGATCAATCTTCAAAGTTAATTTAAACATATTTTCTAAATTATTTTTATTTGTTCTCTTTTTGGGTGGATTATAAAGTGCCAGTTCTTGTTGCATGCACTTTGTCGTCCATGCTTTTGTAGCCCTGAATGTAATCCTGATGAATTCATTCCTGTGAGTATGACCCCATGAAAATCATAAGGAAATTCAATGCACTAGACAGGTACAGATCAAATGCAGAAATATATATATATATATATATAT
>JAXCLQ010000004.1:6347334-6363083 GCA_035584115.1 Cedrela odorata
CTGTTCCAGCAGAGTAACATATATGTTGCTCGATCTCCATGTTTTTATTGTAGGAAGATCGTCAAATGGTAAGGAAAAAGCTTGAATAAAATATGGAAATTCTTGTGCCACTAAGTTTAATGTATTATTGAGAACTATTCCCGATTGCATTATTGGTCATAGTGGAACGGAGAATGCTTGCATTTGAAGGGTTAGATTGGCCAAGTTGCAGCCAAAATTTAGGTTATTTTGTGTTGTAACTGTAGTAGTAATATTCTATTTTTGCTTTTAAATATTCAAGGCCAAAAGTCCTTCTGCAGGATTGATTGAGGACTTGCTCATTCAGCAATAAATAGAAATATTATATTGCAGATGATTTTTGGACGAGAAATTCAAGCTCACAGTGGAACGAGAAAGTAAAACTCAAAATATAAAGAGTACGCATGATATCTGTCAAGGAAAAATCTAGCTAATAAAGCCTTTAAAGTCGCAGACATATATTATTAATAATCATGATAATGAGTAGCTGTAAAATAAGCAGCATTACAAAAGCGCTTCTTAATTGGGAGCAGCTTAACCAATAAATGTGGAACTGGGAATAAATATTATCCACAAAGGAAAGAAAAACATATATTAGTGGAAGGATCACTCTCTTGATTCACAAAATTGGACTCATGCATTACATTTTAAGTTGTATTGACAAATCAAACAAAACTGCTTTCTAATTATGCTTATTATGACCCAGCTGCTGATCTTTCCTTTCATGGGTCGCAGTTTTTCAACTCTGTGTGCCCAAGTTCTTGATCGTCAACTCCTTATCACATCAAATAATCAAATTTGATATACCTCATGTCAGGCTTTTATCATCTAGAAAATTTTCTTTTCCTTGGAAAAGAAATGGGTAAGAATATATTGCTTCACATAAGAAGAAAGTACAGTACTAGAAATCTGTGAACATGGAAACTAAGTACAACTTCAGAGAATTTTAACCACTCTTGATCCTCACTTTCTCTCTCATTCAAGTAGTGCTCGAGTCTGTGCATTGCCAATTCAAATAAATAATAGTAGAAGAGAAAGAGGAATTGCACACTTAAGCATTAAATTCGAAAAGGGTGGTTGGCATATAATTATCGAAAACTAATACTAATTAACCATATGAAATGGCATCATAATCCACTAACAAAATAAAGTGCCTGGGGGTATAGTATAAAACTATAGATACTAATATTTAGAAACCTAATGGACTTCTAGCGTGCATTATTTAAAGCATATTGCCTCTTTTCATTGCCTCAGTGCACCAATATGTAGTTGTATACAATTATTCAATAATTCGTAATTACAATAAGAATACCTTAGAGCTTGAGTTGCATGAGTGGGAAGGAACCAACCAATCTCAACTTCAAAGGATTCAAAACTTCAACATAATTCGTAATTAAGATTGACCAATTTGAATTTTCTTTTTTAAGAGCAGAGGAGTAAAGTAAGAGAGCAATATTCACAGATGCAACTTAAAATCTTACCCTATTTTATGGAAATTTAAAAAAAAAAAAAAAAAACTTGGAAAAGGGAGTACACATAATATGAGCAACTGGTAGCCGCACGTTTAGAATAATTTAAACAGTGAGAAAGAAGTAAACAAGAAATAAAAACATGAATAGTACTTGGATACGAAGGAGAATTTAGTTGGGGCCTAGGTCTAGGTGTGGTGGACAAACCATTGTGACAATGAATTCCATTAGCATAATCATATTTTAAAGCAGAAGTGGGATAATGCCAAAGTGCTTTTCGAAAAAGTCAAAGTCTTTATATTTTTAGTTGTAGTTAATAGGTGGCAAAAAAAGTGATTCCACTAAAAAGCACTTTGATTCATGGGGTGGGATATAAAAACTCAACTCTATTCCACCAATACTCAACTCTATTCCACCAATCCTACTTAGATAAACATTAGAGCAGAAAAATGAAAATCCATTTGCCTATGAGCAAGTGCCACCTGTCTTTGACAATTTGATTTTGCTCAATTTTCTTTTACCATGAACTCGTTGTATGTAATTATATTTTAATTATTTTAAAATTCGACACAAAATTTTCGTTTTTAATGTGTTTTTTAAAACACGTGATAATATAAATAAATAAACTTGGTAGTGTGTTTTAAGAGTAAACATAGATTACTTGGCATGCACAGAAAGGCCTCAATGATTCGAGGATGAAGGGGGCATTTAACCAATAAAGTGTGTGAGGAAAATATACATCATTTTTGAAAGGCAATGACTATATAATTATAATTATAATTGAAATGGTGTAATCATGGGAAGTGAGGAATTTGGTTCAATCTATAATTTTGGGTCAGCCAAAGAAAGATACATGCATGCATTCATCAGGTTTATTAATAATTTATTGGCTACACTGCTGATAATAGGAGATTATGCAAATGGAATGTTATGCCATTGGCTGTGCTTGTATGTATATTTCATTCTGTCCTTCACAATCATGTCGAAGCAATTATCAAGATTCAACAGAGTGCCTTCAGTTTTGTCTTGTCATAATCACTACTCTGTAACCCCATAGCAATGCCAAAACACAGGAGGAGACATTCTAGTTATCTTGTACCAAAATAATGGACTTTCTAGAGATTTACTCAAAAAGTTTTCTTATTTAACAATAATTCATACTGCATGTTGCAAAGAAAATGTAGGAATTGATCCTATCCAAACAGGCAGTTTGTTTGAAATTGAGGTACTAAATGTCAAATGTAAAATAAAATGGTTAGTTGAGCAGAACCAACAGGAACAGGTACAAGATATAATCAATTGAAACCAGGATAATGTTTCTATTTAGAAAATTTTGTTTGTTCTACTGAAATTTCATGGATTTGGACAGCTAAATACAAATAAAATAACTAGAAATACAAAGGAAACAAAAATTTTGCACAGGGAAGGAACATCTCCAATGTAACCAAACCTACAACAGAAATTTGGTTGGATCTGAGGCTTTCTGCCTAATATGACATCCAAAATGTACATTGGCCCAATCAAGGATGAGATCATGCTGATCATATTGTATAAGAAAGCCATAACCCAGAAGTTATAAGCATGGAGGTGTGTTATTGCTAGTACAGATGGAAAAAGTCCTACCTAAGCAGCTGTTGCAACCTTTACCGGTTTCTCAATTCCTTCAATATCAACTATTCTCAGCTTAGTAAGTTCCTGAACGAAGGCGAGTCCATGCGTCAAAAAAAAAAAAAAAAAAAAAAAAAAAAAAAAAAGCAAACACGAAACAACCTATATATAAAAAACACACACATCTTTAGACAGACCTGGCGATGTCCTTTAGTACGGCGGTAATTCTTTCTTCTTTTTTTCTTGAAGATAATTACTTTTGCATCTAATGCCTGAGAGAAAAGGAAAGAAGATATTGTGATACAAACATATACATTAGAGCGATACAATGTGCATAAATATGATGTTTAGGTCAACTTACATGCTCCTCAACAACTGCATGAACAGCTGTATCTGGTAATATGGGCCTGCCAATGATTGTTTGACTTTGTGAACCCAACATGAGAACCTTGTTCAAAATCAACTGCAACAGAAACAATCAGGGAAATAACAACTTAAAATCAATTAAATGATAAATAAGAAAATAACATATAATGTTCTTACTTTTCTTAGGCATATAGGCTACACAACTCATTCGCAAACAGCATATTACAACAATGATAACACTCAAGGTAAGTTCAAATAATTCCCAATTCAATCTTTGCCTCCAACCATGTAATCTTCCAAATAGAGCATGCCTACACGCATACATTTATTAAAACCAGGCACAAAGTGCAACAGCATGGGGATGTACAGAAGAAAGAGATTCACAACTGGTTTAGATATAAGATCAATTCTACGTAGCTTTAATACATAGTCCAATTCTCACCACAACTTAACACAACAACGTTCTAGTCCCTAGAGACCAAGTCCTAAGTATCTGCTTCCAACTACACCAATTGCATTCCACCAAAAGGTTCCATCTAGATTCAAACTTTCTAAAAAATCTTAGAATATATTTTCACCTTCACCACTTCAACCTGGATCAATGTTCACATTGTCCTTGCACTAATCTCAATCTGAACTTGCATCCCTAATCACCTATGAGATTAGCCATTGAACATTGCAAAATATTATAACATCAACAAGGGTTCCAGTATTCTAGTTAAGATCAAAATGCCAAAAATAACTTGATGAATTGCGGTTTGATTGATAAATAAAGATTAATAGAAGAATCTGTGCATTGTACAAACATAAACAAGCAAATTCAAAAGCGACCCACCTTGTCATTCACTTCACAGAACTTCAATCTCTCAGTAAAAATCGAATCCCCATTGCTCACCTTAAACTGATGCGACCCAATCTAAAGAAAATGGAAAAATAAAAAATAAATTCTCCATAAACTTTTAGACATACAAATTTTTTTTTATAAATTTCACAAAATATCACCTGAACAACAGCAAAAACCGGTTCATATCGTTTAAAAACCCGATCAGACTTCTTCAGTGGACCAACCACTTTGTACCCAATATCCGCGGCCTCCGCTTCCTTCTCTTCCAATGAATACTCCCTTCCCAAATCCGGTACCACGTCGTCAATCTCCTCTCCGTCGGAGCTCTCTTCAGCCGTCTCTTCGCCATCGCTTTTGTTCGATGAGAAATGGCGATGGTAGGACCAGCGGGTGGACCAATCGGGAGCGAGCATAGACGAAATGTGGGACTGGTGTAGATTCAGTGTTAGGGTTTTAAGGGTAGAGAGAGGAAGTAACGGTTGGGTTTTGCGGGAGAGAAGACCCCTGACGTGGCGACTTAGCTCGCGGAGGCACCGTCTATGAGCCATGACTTGGTGGGGGTGCTCACGGCTTTTGGTTCACTAGGGTTTTACTGAGAAAAACACAAATGTGGAGACGGGGTTTTAATTATTTCGTTGCAAGTGCCCGAGTTTTCGCTCCGGTATTTCGTAATGCCAAATTCTTAAAAATCTAATGACACTTGCATGTTAATATAATCGTGTGATTATATATCATTTTAATTATTTTAAATTAATCAACCCTTAAATTTGATTTTAAGAACTTGATTATGGCATTGATTTTAAGAGACACCATAAAATCAGTACACAACAATTAACATACAGTGACCATCTCTTCAACTCTTGGAGCAAAACACAGTAATGGCAGCAACCAGGAAATTTTAGGCTCACTAGTGGTAGACAAATATCATGGATTGCATTCTTGCTCAGAGTAATGTAGTTCTGCACTTTCATTTTCTTCCATCAGGTAAGATAAGTAATGCAACGAAGAAAGGTGGTGAGATGTGACGAGAGAAAATATTCCCTTGAAACCCATGGCATTCGAGCTGAGTCTTCCACCGGTGGATTCAAATTTAGCTTCAAAACAGGTTCTCATGCTTCCAGTTGATGCAACCTCCAAAGGGCAGCTCGGCAAAGCATGTGTTCGCTGCAATGATACAGACATCCATGAACAGGTTCATCACTGGTATGCAAGTTCATTTGCATAACTATTAATTTATGCATCGAAGTATAGGATTGCCTGAATACATGGAAAAAGTATATATCAGATGCTTTGTTATCATCATTTATCAAGCCCCAAAATCAAAAGTATGATTAAGTAGCAGACAACAATGTAAACAGGTTGCAAACTCATGCCTGCATGGAGCCATTCATTATAGCTGCTCATTGGCAACTCAGTATAAGCACCGAATCTACAAGCTTCTTGATCCCCACATGTGAGGCACCCTGCAGACAAATGCAATGGCTCTTGCGTCTCTCATCAATGCAGGAGGCATCCAGGAATCCTTCTTTGCGACTGAAAAATATGGTATGGATTTCTCCTCCACTGCTTACAAAGATTGGTGGAGGGTTCGATCTGGAAAACCGCCCTGCTGATCTCATTTGTAAAGGGTCCAAACTTGTTAGCATTGATGATACTTATTCAAGCGAGCAATGAATTTTCCTCCACCAGCTTATTGCTTGCTGAGAATATGTGGAAAAAAGTAAATAGAAAATTACTTTAAAGCAAATATGTCGGTTTGTGGGTCAACTCCAATCCATAAGAATTAAAGATTAAAGATTTATAGTTTTGCAACCCAGCTAAAAGTTTTTGTTTATACCACATATGTTTAACTCTCCAAAAGCTAAAAATTGATTGTTTTTAATCTATTTTGGCCCCATCATCATCTTACATAATTGGGACCTTCTAATTAGGAAAAACCTAACTATGACTTGCCAACCCCTCCTAATCCACCCTTGAAAAAAAGGGGCAATTATTCATAATATTTTCCCAAGGAGTCTAGTCTAAACCACTCATAAGTTATCTGCATGTAGTTGGCAGAGAAGTCAATGGTGTCCTCAAAACACAGAAACTAAAGTATTTAAAGTTTTTTTTTTTTCTTAAAAAAAAAATCTGGCAAAACTTACCTCTGCATGGGCAAATGACTAATAAACAAGAAAAAAATGGTTGACTCGGCAAGTCCAGGTTTTTAAGCTGAAAATGAAACAAAAATAATGGAGAATCAATTCCCCATTTAAGAGCACAAGGAAAACCATCTTATTGTAGAAGAATACTTTTAGTATGTACTCGTATGGGTATTTCAAGTAGCAAATGCAATGAATCGTGTCATTTACAACAAGAAGAGATTGCCAATTCGGTGTATATAGCAAGAAAGAACAAAAATATCAAAATGGATGTTGTCATTTATGACAAGATCTTCTCTTTTTTGTTAAGCCTAGAAATCCCCCGAACTCACTTGGCAAACCTGAGTCCGAAACAAGATCATTTAAAAAGCTCTAATTACCATGAATCCAGTATATGATCTGAAATATAGTTGTAGTTTTGTTTTGTTCAAGTTCTTGAATAGATGACTGGTAAAAGAGAATATGGAAACTAAAGGAAAGGTAAGGAATTACCCAATAACAATATATAATTGACCTTTCATTGGAGACAGAGGAAACTCTGTCTTGAAGAAAGTTCTACAGCTTGAGCCCAGTGTTGCCACATGCTTCTTAACCTCCGCAATCCATTGCAAAGATGTATGTTAGCGATTTCTCAACTTCATGCTCTTCAATAATCCAAATAGAAATTTCACAATACAACCATCCTCCACCCATGTTTGCCAACGTCATCTGAGCAAGAAATCACACCCTGTTTTTCCCACCTTATACGAAAGATGCGCAAAGCATGCAGTGACTTTATAGCAATTACCATATTTACTAGTAAAAAAGAAATGCTCTGCTAGATTCTACTCGCACTTTGCCATCATCACAACAAAAGGAACATAGGCAATCCATGTTGATTCTACTCAAGTACCCTATTACTTACACTAAATTTTCATTTTCATCAATATTCAATTTTTTACATACTTCTACCTCTAAATTATTCCACACATAATTTGTTCAGCTTCAAACTAAAATTAAAAATCACCAAAAGATCAAACCATTTGTTTTTACTCATTTGCACATTCAATAAAGCATAATTTCATTATAATTATATGATTCATAATATCATATTCACTGCCTTCAAAATCCATATTCAAAGAACATAAGCTACATAATTCATTTCAAAGTAAAAGAACTTAAAATAAAAGCACCATTGCATTTAAAATCAAATTCTGAATATATGCGAAAAAAAAAGAAGGAAGAAGCAAGTGTAATATATATAATAAAACAAGAATCTGCAATAACATGTTTAGGCCCTTCATCATTCATTTCATTTTCATTTTACATCATTGAAGTGAACCCATCTAATGTACCAAAAACACCCAATACTCTACACCATTTATCAAAAACAATCACAAACTCCAATTTCATAATATAGTTGTAAATCAAGCCATACAATTTAGGAAAGGGAACACAAAAATTAATCATACTTTTCTCTCCAAGAATATACAAGAAAGAACACCCACGAGAGAGCCAACACAACATCGCCAACCGTCTTCCTCAACCAATCCCAAGCCAAATACTCAACCCTCCTCTCAAAGTAAACCCTCCACAACGCCATGAAGATAAGCAAAACGACACACCCCTTAGAGAAAAACGACTGAAAATCTCCATCCTTAACGAAAGACACCATGAACAGTAAAAACCCAATTGCGAACAGAAGCAGACCCGAAAAGGAATCAGATGTCCGGATTAATAGCTGGTCGTGCGGGTTCGACCCGAGCAGTTTGGTGGCGGTTTCAACCCCGTGCGTTAACGTGTAGATTTCCTTCATTTGAAACATCATTAGACCCCCGCTGGCAAGCGCTATGACAGAGTGGAGAAGACAGATCAAGGAAAAAGCTCCAGATGACGACATTGGCGAGGGGTTTTGATCGGACGGTGATTAACTGTTCGGAGATTTAGGCATGGTTGCACCGGAGTAATTCATATTATTTATTTATTTATTTAGAAAATGAAGATTCTTTCTGAGAGTAAGAAGCTGCGAGATATTCAGCTGAAATAGATAAGGGTCCAGCGGGACCCACGAAAGACATCGGATTGAATAGATTGTCGTGCTGTTGGACACGTGTCGAAATGTTAGTATTGCCGACAGAAGAACGTTCTGCAAGGGCATCTTGTTCGGGTTGAATTCTTAGTTAAGACATTTTTAGACCTCGTTGTAACTATGGATTGTGGATTATAAATTCTAATCAAAATGTCATATTCATGGAGAAAAACTGGCTGGTATTAGTTGTGTGGTTTTCCCAGTGACTGGCTGTTCCTGTCATAATTGTGCAAGTTTCTTACATGCCAGGTTGCCACTTCAAATCAAAGGGCCTTTCTAGAAATCATCAGCTTTATTGCGAGTACAAATGGGGCATGTTGCAGGTTTTGCGGTAATGAAAAATGGAACAACAATGCTTTCAAGAATCAAATTATGAATAGCAGTGTGCAGTAGCCTGTAACACTTGTCATGTGGGTTTGATCAGCTGGTCGGTGCTAGCCATACAATGCACTTGCATATTAAGTTCAGCCTTCCTGGATCAACCAGAAAGATTTCAAATTACTCGACCAAAGAGAAATACAAGATGCTGGAAAAGCTAAAGGAATGGGGAAAAGTTCAGCAAGTAAAATGCATTAGATTTTATTACTTTTTGGGGAAGAACAGACATCCTTATAACTAGTGATTAATTGAGTTCAGATACATTATTGCTATGATAATGGAAAACAACAAAATGGCTACACATCTAAGTAATTTGATGGCAACCTATAATTATTGAAAATTATAAGATATATATATATATATATACAACAAAAAATGAATACAAATAGAAGATTCCAGTTGTAAAAAAAAAAATGAGAAATTTCAGTCTGGATATAAAACTACAACACTCATCTTGCACAAATCTTCCGGCCCTGTTGATGGATTTTGACAGGGGTAGGAGAAAGAATGATTTTTATCTTTGAACAAAATTTTGACTTGAATCAATGTCCCTGTCGCCATTAACAGCTTTGCGACGACGACGCCTAGATCCGGACCTCCTGTTTCCTCGCCTTGGTGGGAACTTCTTTGTAGGAATACTTACAACTCTTTCATCTGTGGTTTCAAGTGAAAGTTTCCTCGGTAAGTTACTAACCAAAGCTGGTAGTGGTGGAGGCTCAACAGCAAGAAGAATGGATGGAGGAAAGATATGATCTCTATGGTATTTCTGCAGGTAGTCGAAGAGAGAAAATGAAATGAAAAGGATGAAAAGAACAAAGGTAAGTTAAGAGCGAAAGAGTAATAGAGATGCAGAAAATTTATTGAATTTTACAGTGCCCCTCTTCTAATAACTGTATATTTCAATTTGAAAAAGAATAACCGTAAATGTATAAAGAAATCACCTGAACTACAAAATTTCGCCTTTCACAATCCAAGAACATATTGACTGTCCAATTTGTCTTTGCCCTAATCTTATCCCTCACAGTTGAGAAACTGATTTGGTCCCTGGAAGTAAAACGGTCAACCTCATTGAACCAAAGACAGACAAAGAGGTTGCTGATAGGAACATGCTCCCTTATTATCACACATCCTTCAGGAACATCTAAAGAGCCAACCAGAACAGGAAACCATCATCAAACACAATACAAAGTGCAACAGAGAAGGGAAAAACAGGAGAGCAAGGATCTTGTACCTACCACTTGTAATAGGAAGCTTAGCCACAGAATACGGGGTCAAACCCTCATTTTTATAAAAGTCAATCTGAAAGTCAATGGTAGCATTATCATACTTCTTGGCTGCTTTATTTGCCTCAGCTTCCGTGAAGACATCGAAGCGTTTATAATGTCTAGAGATTGCAAAAGTGGCATTTTTTCTCCACAAGTGCCTAAAGAATGGCTCAGAAAAAGAAAAAAGATAAGAAACAAGGACATTTCTTCTGAAAGGATGAAAATTAGAATAAATAAAGGTAGTGCTTCATCCATGCAACAAATGCTTGCATGAAAATCATGTCCCAACCACTATCCGCAAAGAATCCAACCTCTGATTAAGACATCCATAAGTAGAAGAGTTGAGAAAACTTAAAGAAATGAAGTCAACAATCGTTCTGCTCATTGATGTAATGTATATTGCAGCATTACCCAAGTCCTTTTCCCACACAGAAAACAAGAAGACCAGAATAATTTAACGTAACAAATTTACAACAATAAAGCCAAAAGAAGATTGAAACAAATTTCCAAGCTGTTAGTATATTGCATGAAATCAGCAGCTGCCATTAAGTATTTAAAGACTAATTCCACACGTTGAGATAGTGGTCTGTCACAAAGTTATTACCATGGAGTATAAGGAAACGGATAGAAAGACCTTCACGAAGAAGATATCACAGAAGGAATTGTGCACTTGAGATAGAACATGAGCCTTGATCCTATTAAATCAACTATTTGCCTTCTATAAAATGTGTGATAAATGACACAAAGCATGCATACATGACTCATGAATTTTTCAGGATGCTTATTTTGATAAAGCATAAACTCCACTCCTATCACATCCTTAATTGGGAACAAGAGGCAAATCAAATATCCGGGGAAGAATAACTATATTACCCTTGCTAATAGATCGAAGATAGAGCCCTTTCAGATATTTATCTATCACAGGATATCTTCATCTAAGGAGTACTGTTAAAAAAAAGTCCTGAGGAGATTCTATCCGGTGTTCTAATAAGCAGAGTAGAATGAAAATATAATCAACAGCAGCAACCCCAGCGCTGTGCAAAGTTAATAAGAGAAGGCAACAAGACCACAGTAAAGGTGCTATTGCAATATTGAAATTAAGTGCATTTGAAACATTGAAATGAGAAACGATTCACTAACTTTTCCCACAAAATTTGTAACGGAAGAGGTGATGCTCAGGAGCATAGATGTCGCCAACAAATTAAATGTTCAAAAGGAAGAAACTAATTAACGAATAGAAAATAAAATAAGAATGTAAAGAGATTGAGCGGAAATCAAACAGGGATCAAGCTATACAGTCTGGCAAATGCACCTGCTTAAGAATATACAATGTTATTATCAATTCCCAAAACATGAGTAACCCAATTTTTTTTTTTTTTTTCTGAATAACTCATGGCTGCAGTACCTAACCTCATCATTAATAGCATATGAAAATTTTGATATTCACTGGACAAACAGTATATGTGCAGAAGTTTTCTCAGGTCCAAAAGTTTAACCAAACCAACATGAGAGACAACAACCATGGATCACATCAAATCTTATAACTAGACATCATGAATTTTCTTTGAACTCGACATTCAAAAGTCGCAACACAATTTAAAAAAAAAAACAAAACAAAAAAAAAAATTTGCTGTACCTTTCAAGAATTTGATATGGATCCACCACAAGTTCAAGTTTCCCATCAATCCACAAAGAAAAGCGGGCATTGGGGAACAACCTATGCAGTAGAAGCTTTGGAATCTGAAATAGGTAAAACCTGAGTCAAAAGGCATATCAAAGAAACACAGCTTATGGGCACAAAGCCCTACGAATCCTAATTGATATGTGGGATAGACTAACACCAATTCTTGCGTTAAAATTTTATCTTGAATGAGAAAGCTAATAACCTATCGATCCATCCGCTTCTCTATTCACATTCTCAAATATAGACAATATAAAAATGGATGCAAGTATTTAAAGCTACCACGGCATATACAATCAACTAGACAACCACTTGGCCAAACTCCAATCTTAATACAAAGAAAAGAGAAGCCCAGGCAAAATTTAACACATTACCTTTCCAGTCCGCCTAGCATCAGTGTAAGGTGGATTATGGATAACAACAATTCTCCATATCCCTATCTTCTTGTCGCTATCCAAACCAGTATTAGCTTTCAAATACAATTCTGTTTCTTCATCAACAAACATGAAGAAGCATACAGTCTTCCTGGAATATTCACTGATATTACTAGGTTGGTTTATGTCATCAAAAGCCCCTGGTAAAGAATAGTATCATTTAATGAGCAAATCACCAGCTTACACATAGGAATAGGCAGTTAAGTTCAACTATAACAAGCATTACCAAAAATTGCAGATATAACAACGACTCCACGGCATTGCTCCATCTCAAGAATATCCTCCTCATCAAGGTCGTATCCTGTCCCACGGCCAGGTTTTCCTTTTACAAACCTGATTGATAAACAATATGCATCGAACAAGATACACAACAAAGAGTCAGGAGAAAATCCATTAGAATGTATTACTAACAAGGATATTTAAATAATAATAATAATAATAATAGTAACAATAAAGATATACAATGTAAAATTTCAGAGAAATCAGTTGTCAACACTCATAATTGAACTTAATAACTTCATGTAATGAAAAGAAAAAGCAAAATCATACCCACAGTGCACACTCATTGACTCTCTTATATCATATGAATCACTTCTTTGTGCCAAAGTAGGATATCCACCAAAGTCCGAGCCTCCAAATTCTGTTTCTCTATTTAACACTGGCTCCGTGATATACGTTAAATTCTTCAGTACTGGAGAAAATGCGGGGACCTTTGGCATTAAGGCAATGGCTTCTTCCACAGGAAGGTAACACACAGGACATGCTGAAAGATAAACAAGCACAAAAACTCAGCAACATCATTGACATCAAAGAATTGTGAAGTACATCATGACTCCTGCCTGATCCAGCCACCATGGAACATATGCGTCCGATTTTGCATTTACGCACAAATGTCCATGTGGCAACGGTATATAAAAAACCCAAGGAAAAAAAAAGGAAATTATCCAATAGGTCAACTGAAGAAATTGTTTTAAACAAAATGTATAATAGAAACTTACGCCTCGGTCCAGTTCTTTTTTTATCTGCTGGTGGGGGAGGTAAAGTGAAACTATTACATGGATGTCCTGGAGGAAGCGTGTAACCAAGAAAATATGAAGGAGGAGGAGGGGGAAAAATCATATTTTCAATGGGTCCATCAGTGTTCACTATAGAATTTTGATTCTCCATAAGATTGAAAGAAGTCTCATTGTATGTATTTTTTACTTGCTCTCTGTATATTGGTGAAGACTCAGAATAGTTTATAAACAAGCTATCACCGAGTCTTATGTCTGGGACCTGGTCACCTTCCTGTGCATCTTCACCTGAGAAAATACCAAAAGTATACATTATTTTCCTTACTAGAATAAAGTTACAGCATTTGATATCCAAAATGAGAATACAACATAAAATCTTCTGAGAAGAAGTCATCCACAGTTGGATATAGTAAGCAAGTTGGGCAATTATTCTCAGAATTAATTGTTTACAATTCTAAATATGAACTTCTCGGGCATTTTAGCCTAGGAAACTGTAATTTGTTAATCAGCTTTGAAGGGGGATGAATAAACTATAAAGATTTCAAACAGAATTTGGAGTCATTATAAATCAAATTTTATCAACTATGTAAACTAGTAAAGAGTATCACCTAACGAGAAGCAACCAAAGTGAGCACTAATATCTCGTTGATAACAGCAAAGCACAAATAAAACTGACATAGAGTGCAATACCATAAAACTAGCTCAGAATGATCACAACCGATAGTCCATCAAAGTTGCCAGTTCCCTTGTAGAAAAGTTTAATACAAGATAACCAAGCACCCATTAAGCTAACAAATCTAAACATGGTCCTAAACAAGCACAATTCTAATTCCAAAACCACAATACCTCAATTCAAAC
Organism: Cedrela odorata; assembly: GCA_035584115.1. Taxonomy (NCBI): domain Eukaryota; kingdom Viridiplantae; phylum Streptophyta; class Magnoliopsida; order Sapindales; family Meliaceae; genus Cedrela; species Cedrela odorata. The sequence continues at coordinate 6,361,478 of JAXCLQ010000004.1, forward strand.
CAATATAAAAACAAAAAAGAAACGTACTCTTACGAGTTCCCTCGTCAAAAACTTCAATTAAAAGAACATCTAAGCGTCATTACACTCCAATTATCAAGATTTAAACAATCCAGTAGGTTCAGAAAAAGAAACAAACCTTTCCCAACGTACAAGACCCAAATGAAAACAGCGGCGGAGATGACACAAAGGAGCAGCATTCCAACCTTCTTGCGGCCAGCAAATTTACAGATCCATTGCACCAATCCCTCCTTCTCTTTGAACATCTTCGAAGGCTTACTACGTGCCGGCGTTTGTTGAATAGGCAACAAACTTCCGCCGTTTTGTAGATGTTGTTTATCCAAAGACCCATAACTACCAGAACGAATTCCCAAACCAGTCATTATCCCTGAAAACCCACATACACTCCTCTCATTTCACTCTCATTCAGAACCCAGTTCACAAATTCACCAACTCAAAGTTTAGGTACACATACATAACCAATTCAATTGCTCAAATTATGGAATACCCACTTCACTGAATCTGCCCCAAAACCTGTTGGGCACCTCTAAAGCTGATCAAATCCACTTAATCAATCACTATGAACTCAATCCAATAAAAGGATTGTTGTAGTTTTCAAAAAAAAAAAAAACTTCAACAAAATATGTACAAGCAATGGTTCAGAACTGCAACAAACACAATGAGCGTTCAGATCAAAGTAGATGAATGTAAGTATACAAATCGTCTGTTACTGAGTTGAAGAAATAACCAGTACTTCTGAATTGACGAAGAAAAAATGGACTTTTAGATCAAAATGAGTATCTTTACACGAAAATACCTGTTTTAAAACAATGGGTTTGGATTGGGTATTCAAAATCTTCGGCAGAAATCTTTGAAAGTTCGGTGAAATCAAATATTTCCCTTTTTTAATTTCTGGGTAGTGATCGAATCCGGTAATCCTTTGCTAATTTTGAGGATGGCAAATTACTGGTCTATTATTTATAATATTATGCAAAAATGAATTATCATAAATGATACAGCGACGTGGACAAATCCCATAGGCTAAGCTAAAGTCATGTGCGCGAGATGTCAACAAATCAAACGGTGATGGTTTAACCTAGATCTAGATGATGTAATAAAATAATGTTACCTTGATTTAAGACAATGACATTTGTCAAGGAGTTAATCATGTAATTGATTAATCAATTAATTAAAAATAAATTAAAATATTTTAAAATATTAAACTAATAAAAATTTAATTTATATTTATGTAATTTAGTCTCATAATAAATATAATTTAATAATTGATTGAGAATTTTATTTTTATTTATATCTTATAATATAATTTAGTATGTATTAAATTAAAATTTTAATTTTATTAATTTTATTAAATTAAAGTTTTAATAAAGTCAGCATCTGAAATTAATAAAGTGATGTGATGCAATAATAATATTTAATTAATTAATAATTAATGTGTTGCCAAATCAATATCTTCAATCCCTATGAATATATATAAATTGATATATTTTAATATGATTTAACTCCAAATTCAACATTAAATTTAATTTGATGGAATCATTAATTACATGCAAAAGGGTTAATAAAATTGGAGGAAATCAAAATTGAACAC
>JAXCLQ010000004.1:6391394-6402610 GCA_035584115.1 Cedrela odorata
AAGGAATTTTTAACATTTAAGAGATGTCAATATTTTTGTTCAATTACACCATTTTGTTGAGGTGTAGATGAACATGAACTTTGAAATAAAATGCCAATGTTAGAAAAATAAGATTTTATGGATGTAAATTATAAGTTATTATCACTTTGAATACATTTAACTTGGCAATTAAATTAAGTGTTTCAAAAGAGATGAATGTTTTAACTAATCCTTGAATTTCGAATTTGAATTTTATTAAAAAAAAATCTAAATGAAACGAGTATAATCATCAACTATGGTTAATAAATAATGTGTCTCTATATGAGATGCAGTACAAAAGGTTCCCCAAATATCATAATGAACAAGATTAAATGAATGCAAAGTTTGAATAGAACTTGAAGAGAATAGTAAATGAGTTTGCTTTGCCAAAGGGCAAGTTTCACAAGAATGTTGAGAAATACAAATGAATGAATAATATAGCTTTAAAAATTTGAAGGTGTCTTGAAAGGATATCATAACTGCTTATGCCATGTAATATTTGTAGTAGAATCAATATGATAAGTGATTGGAAAGGAAGTTGATGTAGACTTCACTGGAGGAACAAAGTAGTACAAGTGATTAATCTACTTTCCCAAACCAATCATCTTCTTCAAAGTTAGGTCCTATAATATACAAAAAGTAAGAAAAAATGGACTGCCATGAATTATTCATGGCAGTTGTAAGTTGACTCACTGAAATTAAATTAACATGAAAAGATAGTGCACATAATATATTTTTAACATGTAGATGCTTTAAGAGTTGTGTTGACTCAATTCCAGTTATCTTAGAATATGCACCGTTAGGTAAGGTTACTTGATAAGATAAAGGAAATGTTTTAGGTACTGAAGCTTTTACATGGTTTATTGCACTGCTATCAATAATCCAGTGATTCAAGCTTCTCTACTATGCACTAAAGGATGAGTAGAAATGTGTACAGATACATGTATAGTTTATTCGAGTAAAAATTTTACCATTTCTTAAGAGAGCTTTTATTTGAGCAAGCTCGTCAAAGGTAAATTGGAGAGTCTATTCTTTTGGTGCGTTTACTATGTTCTAAAGCATTTAGGCACTGGTTTGATGTGCAACAATTTTTCTGTTTCGATTTGGAGGATGGACATCTTTGCCATGAAGCTTGTGACCAACTAGTAATCCATTCAAGTTCTAACAACGATCCATTATGTGATTTATGCCTTTACAGTAGGAACATAGTAGACATTTTTTGATTACCTTGTGAATTGGAATGAGATGATGGCTATTGTCTTTTGTCGTTGAGTATCAGATTGTGATTCTCTAGAGTTTTAATAAGCTTTGATACTCATATCATGAATGGGATCAATACCCTTGGCTTCAGTAAGTCATTGCTACTTTTCTTCTTCACATAAAAGTGAATATGCCTTTTTGATAGTTGGTAGAGGATGTATTAATATGATTTGCCCTTGCACAGTAAAGTATGTTTCATTCAATCCCATAAGAAATTGTATCAGCCTATTCTTTTCCTCCACTTCTTTTAGGCCTTTTTGTCCTTCACAAGTATACGTGATTGAAGGACTGTTAGTAGTTAGCTCATCCCACAATTCCTTATGGGATTGAATGAGACATAGAAGTGAATATGCCTTTTTGTCCTTGAGAGAATCGCTCTTAAAGATATGTCCAAATCTTTGAAGGTGTTTCAACATAGATAACACTGTTTGTGAGCTCCTAACTTAGAGAGTTAAAAATTCAAGAAAACACCATAATGTTACAATGTTGGAATAAAGAGAATTCTGAATATTTTTCATCTAGTATTTGAATTGTTCCTTTGATGAAACCTAGATTGTTTTTGGCACTGAGACTCACCAACATAGATCTCTTCCACATAACATAATTGGTCCCGTCTAGGATTTTTGGAACAAGAATCATGCTAGGGTGATAAAAAGCATGAAGAAAAAGAGGATCTGAGGAATCAATTACAGATGTAGACATAGTGTGATCAGAGTAAAAAGAAGTGTTTTACATACTCAACTAGATCATTGCTTTGATACCATGATAAAATCAAGATTAGAAAAAAAATTCTATCTCATTGTATATTAAAAGCAGTAAAAAAAAATAGACTGCTCTATTTAAGTTACATAACAAATATTTACAAATTAAGATCTTAAATTTAAAAAATAATTAAAATAAAGATCTTTATCTCTAAATTACCTAAAAATAAACCAACATAATCTTTAACACCTTTATCTTCTTCTTCTTCTTCTCCGTCATTTAAGCCTAATTTGTTCAGAAACTGGTCTAGTAGGGCGCTACATGACATGATTTCACTATAGACTTTGATTAGTTGTACTGGCTGATGGAATATCCGCAATGGTTCTCGATTAAGTGGTTGGCACTTTTAAGCTAACACATAAGAATTTGACCCTATATCTTATCCTTACGCCAACAAGAAGTAATTATCTTATTAATACAATCCCTTTAGAAAGATCCATTTGTTTCATTTTCTTGTTAATTAAATGACAATATCTCATATCTTCAACTTAGGTTAGATATATACATCAATGGCGGCATCTACAATAATTCTTGAAAGCTTCCATTCTCTCTTTTTCAAGCAAATTTTAAATGTGAAATGTGACACATAGCTGTATCATTGATTTTTCAAGAACGATGAAGTCTCCATGCATTATCACAAACAGACGAAAATGTTTCTGTGATCGAAAGAAATTGCCCTACAAAGATGCCTAACTTAGTGGGGATAAGTCAAAAAGAATATGCTCCAAATCTTTAGAGATTCCCTACTTTAATTAAATATGTAATGACATTAATTTTTATAACGAAATTCACGTGTTACTAAATTAGTGCATGTGAAAATAATGATGGAATATAATAATTTTATTGTTAAAAAATAATTTTTATTAATTTTTATAAAAAAATATTTATTTATTTATTACTTTATTAAAATTTAATAAAATATTTGAAAATAACTAAATGTGGGTATTAAAATAACCAAAAGGCATAATAATTGAATGGCTCAAAGTAATTGTATCGTCCAAATGACGATTATAATAAAAGAGTACGGACCACCGGTCGTGAAGGGAATCTTGTTTTCACGTCCACAGTATGCCAAACCAAAAGAGTGCCAAGACGCCGCGTTTTCTCGACAAAATTTTTAGGCCAATTTGCTCATAAATTCCTTTTATTATTATGTGTTAGGTAAGGATACAAGGCGGTCCCACTTTTTAGACAAAACCTTAACTTCAACGTCCCTGATTCCGCCACGTTATATCATAGTCATCGCTGTCTGTCTATCACATTATGAATGGTCCCACCTTCAGGTAGTGTTATTGTTTTTATCTTAAAAATATTAATTTAATAATAATTTTCAAAAATAATTATTTAAAATATAAAATTGTGAATATTCGAGCATATCCAGATGAGTATTGGTCAAAATTATTGAACTTGACTGACGTGGATCCTGGCTGTCTGATCCATGATGCGCCAAAAATATAATGTTCTGTTTTGATTTGCATCAACCAATGATATTTTGCCACGTAGGAAAATTCTACACGTCATGTGACCGGCTGCTTGTTGGTCCACGTGGATATATGGGTCCCAGCGGGACAAACTTCGTTATATAAGTAAGGACGTCCTCGTTATCTAAGCCAGACCAACACGAATTCCCTGCAACAGCATGAGCATCTTATAATATTGAAAATGCCTGGCGTCGCAGTTACAAGAATTCATGAACTAGAATTTCTGAAGCAACCAGTTGGGAATTCGGCCGATATAGATATGGTTTTCGGGTTTATCGAAGACGGCGAGGCGATTCTGGGGAGTTTTCCCGGCTCTACCTCGTCTGGGACTGAAGATTTACGTGAGGAAGAAGCAGAAGATGATCAGGAGAAAGAAAATGGAGATAGTGTTGAGTATGACAGAAAATTCTGGGAGATGCAGCACCAGATTTTACAGTCAACTTTATGTTGCAGTAGCTCTTTGGAATCGAAGATAAGAAATGCTACTAAAGAAGCATTGAACGAGATACAAATGTCTGGAAACGTTTGTGCTTGCGGGAAACCAGTGGCTTCCAGCGCTTGCCAGAGTTGCTTGATGAGAGAAGTCTCCGGATGGCTTCGAAATTCTGGTTACAATAGTGCCATTTGTAAATCCAAGTGGAGGAGCTCCCCGCAAATCCCATCAGGTAAACACCGATGATCACCTATCATTTAGTTACATTTTAATTTGCAAAGTTTTCAGTTTTCGGTTTTCGACAGCTGCAACTACTGTAAATCGAAGTTGTATCTAGCGAGTAAAGGTTTGTTTTTTATATTACGCAGGGGAACATACATTTATTGATGTGATAGACAACTCAAGTTCAAAGAAAGGAGAGGTGAGGGTGATAATAGAGTTAAACTTTAGGGCAGAGTTTGAGATGGCTAGGGCAAGCGAAGATTACAACCGATTAGTCAGCCGGCTGCCGGAAGCATTCGTCGGTAAAGTAGACAGATTAACAAATGTGATCAAGATCCTATGCACGGCTGCCAAAAAATGCATGAAGGAGAAGAAAATACACATGGGTCCATGGAGAAAACAAAGATACATGCAAGCAAAATGGTTTAGCACTTGCAAAAGGACTACATCGATGCCAATTTTGTCTGTGAGATATAATTCTGGTCATTTGCCAAAGCCTAAGTCGAGGGCTTCCATGCTTACGATAGATTTGCTAGAAAAGTTGCCCAATATCCATTGTGCAGCAGTCCAGGTTTTGTGATCATTAGGGAAATTAGATTTTAATTGTAAGCCTTTGAGAAGCAAAATTTCTACTATATTTGTAAACTTAATTAACATTTAGAGTGTAGTTATGGGACGGATCATAAGTAATGAAGACAATACTTGCTAAACTTCCATTGAAAAGGAGAAAACTTGGACCCACTTACTCGTGTGCCAACCACCCTTTCGTACTTGGCACGAATCAAATTTCATTCATTAATATTATTTTGTGATTGCTATGATTGTCAGTCCCCGTATGAGCTCATATGTGCTTGCTAAGAACTACTACTAGTGAGCTTATGTTTTGAGCACCGTCGCAACCTACGTGGACTCAGGCCTGTCTCACTGCGTGCAAGCTTTGGTAGCTCTTTCAACAACTAACGGAATCGGTTCACAGTGGTGATGATGGTGATTTTGTAAGGCAAAGCGGACTGAACATGAATCTGATGTCATGGTTGTATAAAGAATATTGCTTAACTTTCAACGATAAGAAGAGATGAAAGCGTCGTGCCACGGGACAATATAGTAAATTTGAAATTGCAAACGATGGATTTCGATAATGGGTTAAGCCCTAAAAATAAGGTACAAATTCCAACTAACGGGCTTGATGTCACTAGGCCCAGTATCAAAATATGATCAATGAGCCCAAATTTTTGTGATTATTGCTATTGAAATGGAAGGAAAAGTTGAAAATATACATGTGAGATATGGCCTAAATTCCTAGGGCAGCAAGAATGCGATTCTTGGGTCCTTCTAGGAGCTTCTTTAGTAATTGGGTGTATCGAATTGAAGGTATTGGGCTAAAAGCAGACACATGGGCCCAAATCAAAATAAAACTTTCCACCTATCATATCAAATAAAAACAACCCTTGTTCATTTAAAAATTATGTTAAAAATTAAAAAATTCAACTTTAAAACGAATTATAATTATATCTTTCATTTAATATTTTTTTTAGATAATATAATATATTTTTATAACATTTATAATATTATATTCTCAAAAGATAATTAATTTTATTCTAAATATAATTAAATATTATTTTAAAAACGCAATAAATATAATCATTTTTTAAAATATAAAAATTAAAAATAAAATTTATTAAATAATAAATAAATTAATATAATAAAAATACTTAAATAATTAATCATATTATAAATGAATTCACGTGTTAATAATCTTAAACTTAAATTTCATATAAATTTTATTTTTGTACAACCGATCGTGTTAAAATTATTACTTCTATAATATTTTGTTTGGGAGTTTGATTGAAAAGAGAAAGAGGAGAGTAAACTAACTCTTAACTTTATTCATATTTATTTATTACACCATTTATAGAATCAAATATGATTTTATCCCATGAGCAAATCGAGCATCCACTAAGAGTACTAATCTCTGTTTTTAATATGTAACAATATTCCTTATTTTATTACAAGGTGACAAAACTTTCATAATTTTCATTTAAATGCATCCACCAAAAAAATTGAAATTCCAAAAATAACCCAGGTAGTCCGTGCAATCCGTACCGTAGACTCGCACCATAGACCCGCTCATTCTCTTGTTCTTTCTGATAAAGACACTTGTATTCTTAGAGGGTCCCACCACATCCTGATTATCACAAACATTTTCCCCCTTTAATCAAAATTCCCTCTCCCGGCTTCTATTGACTTTCTCTCTGTGGTCCCCCCACCTCCACCTTCTCCCTTACCTGGGCTCCACACCCGGGAAAAAATATCAAGTCAACTGAATCTACGGTCTCTGTCACTTATACGTATACGTATTTTGTTTCTACTTGTTTTTGTTTTATATATATATATATATATATATATAATGTAATCGTTTGGCAGGGATTTTAATTTTCAGCGGCAACGAAGAAAGATCCTGTCTTTGTTCCCTGCATCTAAATCTAATTGGATGCTCCAAAACCCTTCAAAATCAAAAAGCAAAACTTTTTTTTTTCAAAGTTAAAAAATGCTACTGCCGTCCTAGAGAAGGTATATGTACCCTATTTGTAGTATATTATGTACTGACTGGTACTTTGATTGGACTTTCCAGTTATTATTGTTTATTTGTACGTGTAAGGTGATACGTGCATCTGGGTTATTGCTATTTTGGATTATTATATTTGGTTTATGATTGTTTTGACATAATGATTATTTTTTTCTATGTTTAATGGAGGTTGTAATCATGGGTGTTTCTTTATTTTCAATCATATTGAATTGAGTTGTGGTTGCCTTTTCTTCTTTCGTTTCCTCGCTTGTTTTGTGGGGTATTGTTTTTTTTTTTAAATAGTTGATTTGTTTATTTGGCTTATCTGTGCTGTGTGTGGGATTTTCCAGGCTCTTGAAGGAAGGTGGTGTTTGACTTTGAAGCAAGAAAAAAGGGAAAACGAGACTGTCTTGCGGGTGAAGTGTTTGGTTGTGAACTTGTGATCAGGTTCGTGTTGGCTTCTATGGCCTCAAAGGTTTCTCCTTTATATGGGATTTGATGGGTTTCAAGGGATTTTGATTCTGATGGAGATTAGATTGGGGTCTTTGACAGTCTCTTTTTTGATCGGTCTTATTCACCGTTTTGATTGGTTTTCTTGAAATTACTATAGTCAAAATCCGATTCTTCAGTGCTCTTACTGTTAATGGGTTTGAAGAAATGTGATATTTTCAACTCTGTAACTTGTATAGGATTGTTTGAGGAATACCCTCTTGATTTTAAGATTCCTTCTATTTCTCAGCTGAGGAAGAAGGAAAAAAAAAGGAGAAGAAGATTAGGATTATTTCTGGGTAAAGGTTTTTTTAGAAGTTGGACGTTCAAGTTCTGTATTTTTAGGAAAAGATAAAAGATAAAGAAATGGCGGATGAATCAAATTCTTGGATTAGGAGGACGAAGTTTTCTCACACAGTTTGTCATAGGTTGGATTCATCAAGATTGGCCTCTCTTCCTTTCACCATACCAGAAAGGAGTTCTGGATTGAAATCAAGGCCTGGAAGAGCTTCTTCTAATCAGAAATCAGTTCCCAGTGATCCAGTGGTTCAGCCGAATACTACCACCAACAGGGTGAGAACTTTATCTCCCCTTCCTGAAACATCTCTCTCTGATACATTTAAGGAAGCAAGGCATGCTACCAAGAGATTTTCAACTCCCCTTCCGAGGAGGAAAGAATCCCAGAAGGGATTGATGGGAAAGTTGTCACATAAACAGTCCCATCAAGAAACCAAGTCATCATCCAATTCATATAGTACAAGCCCTCTCAGGCACTTGGGTTCTTTGAGAGTCAGTGACGGATACAAGAGCAGAAAGGAAACAGCATGGACCAAGTATTTTGACCATGGCGGAGGCAGGGTTAACGCAGTGGATGCAGCAGATGAACATAGTGTTGACCTCTCCCAGCTCTTTCTTGGGCTTAGGTTTGCTCATGGGGCGCATAGCCGGCTTTACCATGGTATATATAAGGATGACCCCGTTGCTGTGAAGATTATCAGGATACCAGATGATGACGAAAATGGAACCTTGGCAGCTCGACTAGAGAAACAATTTAATCGAGAAGTTACTCTTTTGTCTCGGCTACACCATCCGAATGTCATAAAGGTGACAATTTCTTCAGTTTCCCGTTTCATATGTTATTTGGTGTTCATGTATTTAGCTTTTTTTGAGGAATTAGAGAATTTATGCGTATTTATTATTTTAATTGATTTGTAACTAAACTATCTCAACTGTGAATTTGTGAAACCATATTTACTCTTGAATCAAGAACCAAAATATAAAATTTGGTTTTTTGGCCAAAAGTACCTTTGTGAATAACTGTGGTTACTGCCTTGTGAATCCATTCTTATGTGCATTATTTTGTCCGATAAACAGTTTGTAGCTGCTTGTAAAAAGCCACCAGTATATTGTGTCATCACAGAATATCTGTCAGAGGGTTCTTTGAGGGCATTCTTGCATAAGCTGGAGCATAAATCTCTTCCCTTACAAAAATTGATTGCAATTGCTCTGGATATTGCACGCGGGATGCAGTACATTCACTCTCAAGGTGTCATTCATCGGGATCTTAAGCCGGAAAATGTCCTTATTGGTCAAGAATTCCACCTGAAAGTTGCTGATTTTGGTATAGCTTGTGAGGAAGTGTACTGCAATTTATTGGCTGATGACCCAGGAACTTATCGTTGGATGGCACCCGAGATGATTAAGCACAAATCTTATGGACAAAAGGTTGACGTGTACAGTTTTGGACTCATCTTGTGGGAAATGGTGGCTGGAACAATCCCATACGAGGAAATGAATCCAATCCAAGCTGCTTTTGCGGTAGTGAGTAAGGTAAATTTCATGCATTTCTTTGCTTCCCTTTGTGTCTTCTTCTGGCATTGAAGATGGTAACTCTATAAAACCTATTAGAATGAATAACATGAATTAAACTTCAGATCAATCATGGTCAGCCTGTTGTTTATTAGATAATGAGCCTACAGTGTGCGATCACAACGAGCATTAGCAAACAAGATACAGTGTGCGATCACAATGAGCATTAGATATCTTGATCAATTTAGCATACTAATCTTCAGAGTTGTCTAATGTTCTTGTTGATGAACTTCTTTTGGCAATTGTATCTTGTTGTAAAATATACTTTGGAAAACATCTTCATTCTGCATTGGCATTATAGTAAAACAAAATAATAGGAAAAAGAAGCTTTTGTCTCTGTTCAATGTGGAACCAGAGTAATTATATTCCATAACATTTGTAAGCAAAAATCATAGCTGTAATATATGTGATTTTCCTGAGGATTCCCTCAGAAGTTGTCTTTTAAAAATATAAGATCAATTGATCAAATAACTTGTCTGGATATTGATTCACCTTGATTTCCATGATACAATAAATAAATGATCGAGTTAGTTAATACTTCGTTATTTTTTGTCTTTACTTGGCAAATGAATAACACGGGAGATTGGATGTGCTGGCAACATGTCTATTTCTTCATCACTGGAGGTATGATAAATTGTTTATGATTGTTAATTAGTGGTGGAGCCAGAAATTTGAATTTCTGGGATCATAATTTAAACAGGAAATAATTTAGGGGGCCAACCTATTAAACACAATGTTTGAAGGGTTAAATATATAGAAATATCCATTTTTTTAGCTTTGTCATTTTGGTAACGGAAGGGTTTGCTAGTATTTTAGTTTTTGTCCGGTTTAATGTGAGACATCAACTTATCAACAGTAGTTTCTTTATTTGGTTCTTTATTCTTTTATCTTCTTGCCTTGTTACTTCACTTTTATTTATGTGATTTTAGCATCATTGAAATTTCTTTCTTTTATCAGAATTTGCGACCTGTTATCCCGGGGGATTGTCCGCCTGCCATGGGAGCTTTAATTGAGCAATGTTGGTCCTTGAAACCAGAGAATAGGCCTGAGTTCTGGCACATTGTGAAAGTATTGGAGCAATTTGAGACTTCACTTGCTCGTGATGGAACCCTGAATCTGGTACAAAACCCAACTTGTCAAGATCATAGGAAAAAACTCCTTCATTGGATTCAAAGGCTTGGTCCCGTGCATCCTAATAGCTCATCTATGCCTATGCCTAAACCTAAATTCACGTGAATCTTCCTTATGACCTGCCTTTTGTAGTGTCACCTGGTCAATTGTAATTAAAAGGTTCATTCATAGGCCTCTATATTTGTACTCAATGACATTCGTGTGAGAGTGATTGAATAGATTGTTAGGCATGCTTTTGAAGTGAACTGTCTTTAATTTTCAATTATACGTACACAGCAAATGATCATCGATTTAGGTTGATCTGGATACAATCAATACGGGGTTAGAAAAAGCATTTTTTTTAAGGCAGTTGGGGTTGCTCCTTTTGGAAGATTTTTCACATATACAACTGCTTATGGTTTCTATGTATATAAAACAATGTTCTATTCATTTTCTGTTTCATGTCTCCTTCGTAATTCCCTACCTTTTTCCGTTCACGTGCTAAAAATAGCTGCAATTTTCAGTGCTGGAGTTCTCAAGTGCTCATCTTTGCATCCCAGTAACAGGTCTCTTAACAGTTGCAGTTTGCACCATTTTAATAGTGAGTGAATAATTTTTGCTAAGTTAGTAAATGTGTTAGTATTTTATTTAGCACATGAGTTCATTGTGTCAGTCTCCCCCTACAATCTCAGTAAATGGCCGATCTCATCTCTATCTATTTTCTTTTCCTTCAATATTCTTTTTATTTTTATCATGTGTTTTATGATGATAAACCTGTTCTACGCGACCCTTTTGCACTCTACAAAACTCTGAACACAAAGTCATGGCTACACTTTGAATTTTCTAGTCTTTTGCAACGCATGGTCTCACTGGTCTGTAACGTTCTCTTACAAGTGTTAATCTGTTGCTTCCTTCTATCTTTCTCCCCTTGGTGCATTGTACGTGGATCATTTGTCTGCATTTCTTATCTTTCTACTGTTTTTATTATTGCATTGCGTCATGTTTT
>JAXCLQ010000004.1:6404672-6421648 GCA_035584115.1 Cedrela odorata
TTGTGATTAATACATTTTGTAATGGTGTGTACGTAGAAAATGTATTAATCACAAGTTTAAACGACATTTTTTGTTAATTTTTATAAAAATATTTATTTATGAGTGATTTTTCTAAATTTCATAAGAGATACATGAAAATAAAAATTATTATTTATTATACATATATAAAATAAAATTATTTTAATAATTTTATTATTTTAATTAGTAAATTAATAATCAAACGCAACGATTTTACTGTTAAACAATATTTTTTATTAAATTTTAAAATATTTATATTCATGTGTAATTTCGTCAAACTTCAGGGAGGTTTATGAAAATACTCAACTCGTTCAAAATGATTGTATCATGCAAATGACTATTATACCCTCGATTTTGTCCGGACCGGACTCATGACAATCTTGTCTTGGTGTACAAAAACTGCCAAACCATTGGCAAGACGCCGCGTTTTCCGGACAAAACTTCTGCGCCAACTCGATCATAAATTCCTTTCTGATTATTATCTAGAAAAAACACACACGTACAAACGACGAAATTATTATGTGTTTGGTGAAGCTACAAGTCGGCCCCACTTTTGGATAAAACCTAAACATCAACGTACCTTATTCCGCCACGTTACATCTTAGCATCACTGTCTGTCAATCACATTATGAATGGTCCCACCATTTCACAAGACAGAATATAATCTTTAGGTAGTGTCGGTATTTTATCTTAAAACTAATTATTATTTAAAATACAAATTATATTCGAGTATATCTAGATTAGTATAGATCAAAATTATTGGATTAGACTGACGTGGATCCTTGCTGTCAGATCCATGATGCGCCAAAAAAATCTACTCCTCATGTGACCAGTGGCTTGTTGGTCCACGTGGACTATATGGGTCTCAGAGGGACAAACTTGGTAATATAAGGGGGGTGGGGGGAGTCCTCGTTATCCAAGCCAAATCAACAAGAATTCTCATTGCAACGGCGTGAGCATCTTAAAATATTGAAAATGCGTGGGGTTGCAGTTCCAAGAATTCATGAATTAGAATTTCCCAAGCTACCAGTTGGGAATTTAGCAGATATTGAAATGGTTTTCGGGTTTCTGGAGGACGGTGAGGCGATTCCTGGGAGTTTTACCGGCGTTGCTTCGTCTGGGAGTGAAGATTTATATGAAGAAGAAGCAGAAGAAGATGAAGAGAAAGATCCCGATGTTGTTGAGGATGACAGAAAATTCTGGGAAACGCAGCACCAGATTTTACAATCAACTTTGTGTAGGAGTAGCTCTTTCGAATCCGAGATAAGAAATGCTACTAAAGAAGCATTGAACGAGATACAAATGTCTGGAAACGTTTGTGCTTGCGGGAAACCGGTAGGTTCCAGCACTTGCCGGAGTTGCTTGATGAGAGAAGTCACCGGCAGGCTTCGAAATGCTGGTTATAACAGTGCCATTTGCAAATCCAAATGGAGGAGCTCCCCGCATATCCCATCAGGTATAAACACAGATGATCACCTATCATTTATTTACATTTTAATTTGCAAAGTGATCAGTTTTCGACAGCTGCAACAACCGTAAATGGAAGTTGTATCTAACGAGTAAAGGTTTGTTTTTTTTAATATATTATGCAGGGGAACATACATTTATTGATGTGATAGACAATTCAAGTTCAAAGAAAGGAGAGGTGAGGGTGATAATTGAGTTAAACTTTAGGGCAGAGTTTGAGATGGCTAGGACAAGTGAAGAATACAACCGATTAGTCCGCCGGCTACCGGAAGTATTCGTCGGAAAAGTAGAGAGATTAACAAATGTGATAAAGATCCTATGCACGGCTGCCAAAAAATGCATGAAGGAGAAGAAAATGCACATGGCTCCATGGAGAAAGCAGAGATACATGCAGGCTAAATGGCTTGGCACATGCGAAAGGACCACATCCATTCCAATTTTGTCGATGGGATATAATTCTGGCCTATTGCCGAAGCCTAAGCCCAGAGCTTCCTTACTAACTGTAGACTTGCTAGAAAAGTTGCCCAATATGCACTGTACAGCAGTCGAGGTTTTGTGATTATTAAGCAAATTAGATTTTAATTGTTGGATTAATTTATTTCTTGGTTGTAACTATCTACTATATTTATAAACTTGTGCCCACCGCATCGCGTTGAACAACTAAGCGAAGCCATAATAATATGAGCTCATATCATAATTCATACATGCTAGCTAGTGGGCTCAAGTTTTGCTAGCTCTTTCTGTAAACAACTAATGGCATGGACAACTCACCGCCGGAATTGGATCACGGTGGTGGTGATGATTTCGTAAGGCAAAGCCGAATGAACATGAATATGATGTTATGGTTGTATGAACAATATTGCTTTAACTTTCAAGATTAGGAAGACATGAAAGCGAAGCGTGTCACGAGATAATACTGTAAATTTGAGAATGCAGACAATGGATTTTAATAAACGGGCTTGATTCCACTAGGCCTAGTAATAAAATGTGACCAATGAGCCCAAATACTGTGCTAAATGGGAGGGATACTTGAAAATATACGTATGTGAGTGTGATATGCCCAAAAAGATAAGAGAATTGGAAACAACATTGGACATGTAGCTCTAGGCAACAATAATGGCTTACTTGGGTCCTTTGGAAATTGGATGTATACAATTGAAGGTGTTGGGCTCAAAGCAAACGCTGTGGCCCCAAAATCAAAATTATTATTACATTTTGTCACATACTACAATGTAAATATACATGAATCATAGATATCTCTCTTGTAGCTTTACTAAAACGAAGAGATAGATAGTATTATATGTGAAAATTTCAGATATTTATTAAGAATATAATAAAAAAAATTAATTTTTTATTAAAAATTTATTAAATTATAATTCTATTTTGTTGGTTAAAAATATTAAAGTAATTCCTTTATTATTTTTTTGTTTTCAATTTCAAGTATAAAATTAACTTATTAGAACGTTAAATGTATAATAATTATATTTAAAAATATTTTTAGTAATAATTTTTTTTAAAGTATAAAATTTGTTCCTAACAAAATAATTTATTAATGAAAACAAAATTAAAAAAAAATTGCTAATTGTTTGTTTCTATATTCGAAAATATATTTAACAGTAAATTAAAAAATATATTTTTGATAGCAAAAAAATAAAAAAAAAATACATGTTTGATATTTATAGGTGATAAAATATTTCAAAAAAAAAATTAACAAGTGAATTTTATACTTAAAATAAAAATAAAAGAAAATTAATAAATGAATTACTTTAATATTTTCAACAACAAAAATATATATATAAGTACTTTTATATTCTTTATGAAAATCTTATTATATTTTTAAAAAAATACTTGTGATTTTCACAAATAATTTTGTTTATATGTTATTTTGACAAACTTGCATTCATTGCTTATTAAAAATAATTGTGTAGTGGCAAACTCTTTAAGGGTATAAAAGAAAAAATAAAATAAATTATATAATTATGAATTTAAGTCTAATAATGTATTTTATTAAATGTTATAGGTATATAAAAATTAAATTATTTTATAATTGAGTAAAATTCTAATGGTGTGTCGAATCGAAACCGCCATTAATTGAATAAAAAAATCAATTCTAAACTTGAATTGATTCTTTTATGATAAGCTCTTATTCTAAAAAATCAAAAACTGGTTTCAGTTCCGATTCTAAAGATTATAAAATATAAATAAAAATTTATTTATATGAATAAAAAGTGCTCTTTTTAATAAGTTGTGTAACTTTATTTATATAGTTCAATTTTAAAAATAAAAATTTATTTTTTAAATTAAAATAATTGAACCCCACCTTATATTTAAATACAAACTCTTCATACTTGAACTATATAAATCAAGTTACACAATTTATTAAAAAGAACACTCTTTATTCGTTGTATTAACTAAAAAAAAATTAATCAACGTATTTATAACGTTTTATTAACTTAATTTATCATATTATTTATATAATAATTTAATAAAATCGTGATATATATATATTTATTTTAAAATTGTCAAATAGGTTAACAATTATAATAAATAAATATATACATGGTATAATATTATTAAATATATAATTGTACTATTATAAAAAAAATTAAATTTTTCATTTTAACGATGCGTAATATTAACTCGAGTAATAGTACAATATTTTTTTAATAATTTGTCATATATCAATTCTCATTAATAACTTATTTATATTCTTTTTCGTTTTTTTTTAATTTTTTTGTCATGAATGCAATATTATTATAATTTAATTTCATTGATTTTATTTTTTTAAAATTTTTTTATGAAGTTAATGATTAAAAAATTGAGATAATTAATAAATAGGGTACCTCATTTTTAAATCAGAACCGAATTAGAATAAAAAAAAAAATTTTATTAAACACGATAAATTTTGGTTCTAAAATTTAAGAATTGAATTATTTAAAATATATTATAATTTCTATTTCTATTTTATCGAAATTAATTTTGCACACTCCAAATAATAACACTGAATTTTTAATATGTAAACATCTTTGTTATTTAATTACAAGGCCATAAAGTTTCACATTTTTAATTTAAAATTTTAAATGCATCCACAAAATAACAAATTCAAATTCCTACCCACCACAAAAATAGAAATTCCAAAAATAACACAAATAGTGTCCGTGCGAACCGTATCATCGCGCACCATAGACCCGCACATTCTCTCACTATCTCTGATAACGACACTTGTATTCCTGGCGGGCCCCACACCTATTATGATAATCTCATAAACAGCTCTCTTTTATCTTTAATGAGAATTCCCTCCTCCGTCTTTTATTGACTGTCTCTCTCTCTGGTCCCCGCCACTCCACCTTCTCCCTTAACTGGGCCCCACCCGGAGCAAAGTATCGGGTCAACTGAATCTATGGTCTCTGTCTCTTATACGAATACGTATTTGGTTACTACTTATTTTGGTTTGACAAAATGTAAACGAAAAAAGATCCTGTCTTCGTTAGCAGCATCTAAATTAGATGCTCCAGAACCCTTGATATTTAAAAAGCCATTTTTTTTCAAATTTAAAAAATGCCAGCGACTATTTGTGGTATATTTTTGTACTGGCTGGTACTTTGATTGGACATTTTAGTTTTTATTGTTTATGTGTACCTGTAAGGTGATACTTGCATCTGGGTTATTGTTATTTTGGGTCATTGTATTTGGTTTATGGGTGTTTTGACGTAAGGATTGTTTTTTTCTGTGTTTAATGGAGGTTGTAATCATGGGTGTTTCTTTATTTTCAATATTATTGAATTGAATTGTGGTTCCTTTTTCTTCTTTGTACTGTCATTTTTTTGCTTGTCTTGTTGGGGTTATGGTTTTATTTATTTATTTATAGTTGATTTGTTTAATTGGATTATCTGTTCTGTGTGTGGGATTTGCCAGGCTCTGAAGGAAGGTGGTATTTGACTTTGAAGCCAAAAAAAAAAAAGTAAAACAAGATTGTCTTGCGGGTGAAGGGTTTGCTTGAGAACTTATGATCAGGTCTAGGTTGACTTCTATGGTCTCAAAGGTTTCTCCTTTTTATGGGATTTGATGGGTTTCAAGGGATTTTGATTCTGATGGAGATTAGATTGGGGTCTTCAGCAGTGTCTTTTTTGATTGGTCTTATCCATCGTTTCGATTGGTTTTCTTGAATTTACAAAAGTCAAAATTTGATCTTCGGTGCTCGACTGTTGATGGGTTTGAAGAAATTTGATATCTTCAACTGTGTAACTTATATAGGATTGTTCGAGGAATACCCTCTTGGTTTTAAGATTCCTTCTGCTTCTCAGCTGAAGAAGAAGGGAAAAAAGTGAGAAGAAGATTAGGGATATTTCTGGGTAAAGATTCTTTTAGAAGTTCGACATTCAAGTTCTGTATTATTGGGAAAAGATAAAAATAAAGAAATGGCGGATGAATCAAATTCTTGGATTAGGAGGACAAACTTTTCTCACACAGTTTGTCATAGGTTGGATTCATCAAGATTGGCCTCTCTTCCTTTCGCCATACCTGAAAGGAGTTCTGGATTGAAATCAAGGCCTGGAACAGCTTTTTCTAATCAGAAATCAGTTCCCAGTGAGCCAGTGGTTCAACCAAATCCTACTACTAACAGGGTGAGATCCTTATCCCCCCTTCCTGAAACATCTCTCTCGGATACATTTAAGGAAGCAAAGTCTGCTACCAAGAGATTTTCGACTCCACTTCCGAGGAGAAAAGAATCGCAGAAGGGATTGATGGGAAAGTTGTCACGTAAACAATCCCATCAAAAAACCAAGTTATCATCCAATTCATATAGTACAAGCCCTCTCAGGCATTTGGGTTCCTTGAGAGTTAGTGATAGATACAAGGGCAGAAAGGAATCAGCTTGGACCAAGTATTTTGACCATGGTGGAGGCAGGGTTAACGCCGTGGATGCAGCAGATGAACATAGTGTTGACCTCTGTCAGCTCTTTCTTGGGCTTAGGTTTGCTCATGGGGCGCATAGCCGGCTTTACCATGGGATATATAAGGATGACCCCGTTGCTGTGAAGATTATCACGATACCAGATGATGACGAAAACGGAACCTTGGCGGCTCGATTAGAGAAACAATTTAATCGAGAAGTTACTCTTTTATCTCGGCTCCATCATCCGAATATCATAAAGGTGAGAAAATTTCTTCAGTTTCCCCTTTCATATGTTATTTGGTGTTCATGTATTTAGCTTTTGTTAGAGGAATTAGAGAATTTATGCTTCTCTTGAATCATAGACTAATATATATTATATATATATATATATATAGATATAGATATATATATCGGCCAAAACTACCTTGCTGAGTAAGTTTGAGGTTACTGCCTTGCAAATCTATTCTTATCTGCATTATTTTGTCTGATAAACAGTTTGTAGCTGCTTGTAAAAAGCCACCAGTATATTGCGTCATCACAGAATATCTGTCAGAGGGTTCCTTGAGGGCATTCTTGCATAAGCTGGAGCATAAATCTCTTTCCTTACAAAAATTGATTGCAATTGCTCTGGATATTGCGCGTGGGATGCAATACATTCACTCTAAAGGTGTCATTCATCGGGATCTTAAGCCAGAAAACGTCCTCATTGATCAAGAATTCCACCTGAAAGTTGCTGATTTTGGTATAGCTTGTGAGGAAGTGTACTGTGATTCATTGGCTGATGACCCAGGAACTTATCGTTGGATGGCACCCGAGATGATTAAGCACAAATCCTATGGACGAAAGGTTGATGTGTACAGTTTTGGACTCATCTTGTGGGAAATGGTGGCTGGAACAATCCCATATGAAGAAATGAATCCGATCCAAGCTGCTTTTGCAGTAGTGAATAAGGTAACTTTCATGCATCTCCTTTTTCTTTTTGTGTCTTCTTTTGGCAATGGAGATGGAAACTCTATAAACTCTATTAGAATGAATAACATGAATTCAATTCTTGGATTAATCATGGTCAGCCTGTCGTGTATTAGATGATGAGCCTACAGTGTGTGACCACAATGAGAATTAGCTTGTAAGTACACTAATTTTCTTGATCAGTTTTAACTTACTAATCTTCAGAGTTGTCTAATGTTCGTGTTGATGAATTTCTTTTGGTAATTGTATATTGCTGTAAAATTTACTTTGGAAAACATCTTCATTCTGCATAGGCATTATTGTAAAGCAAAAGAATAGGGAAAAGATGCTTTTGTTTGTGTTCAATGTGGAACTAGAATAATTATATTCCTTAACATTTGTAAGCAAAAGTCACATTTGTAATATATGTGATTTTAAAAATATAAGATCAATTGATCAAATAACGCTACTGGATGTAGATTCACCTTGATTTCTGTGATACAATAGATAAATGATAGAGCTAGACAATACTTCTGTTATTTTTTTGTCTTTACTTGGCTAATGAACAACACAAGCTGTTGGGTGTGCTGGCAACATCTCTATTTCTTTATCACTGGAGGTATGATAAATTGTTTATGATCGTTAATTGGTGGTGGAGTCAGAAATTTGATTTTCTGGGATCATAATTTAGAGGGCCAACCTATAAAACATGATGTTTGAAGGGCTAAATATATAAATGTATCCCTTTTTTAGCTTTGTCACTTTGGTAACGGAAGGTTTTGCTATCATCTTTAAGTTTTTGTCTGGTTTAATGTGAGACATTAAGTTATCAACAGTTGTTTCTTTATTTGGTTCTTTAGTCTTTTATCTTGATGCCTTGTTACATCACTTTTGTATATGTGACTTTAAGATTATTGAAATTTCTCTCTTTATCAGAATTTGCGACCTATCATCCCAGGGGATTGTCCACATGCCATGGGAGCTTTAATTGAGCAATGTTGGTCCTTGAAACCAGAGAACAGGCCTGAGTTCTGGCACATTGTGAAAGTGTTGGAGCAATTTAAGACTTCTCTTGCTCGTGATGGAACCCTGAATCTGGTAAAGAACCCAACTTGCCAAGATCATAAGAAAGGACTCCTTCATTGGATTCAAAAGCTTGGTCCTGTGCATCCTAATAGCTCACCTATGCCTATGCCTATGCCTAAACCTAAATTCACATGAATCTTTTTATGACCTGGCTTTTGTAGTGTCACCAGGTCAATTGTAATTAAAAGGTTCGTTCGTAGGCCTCTTTATTTGTACTCTATGACACATTCCTGTGAGAGTGAATGAATAGATTGTTAGGCATGCTTCTGAAGTGAATGTCTTTGATATTCAATTGTACCTACACAGCAAATGATCATCAATTTAGGCTGTTCTGGACACAATCAATATTGGGTTAGAAAAAGCCTTTTTTTAAAGGCTGTAGGGATTGCTCCTTTCGGAAGATTTTTTACACATTCAACCGCTTAATAGTTTCTATGTATATGAAGCAATGTTCTATTCATTTTCTGTTTCACGTCTCCTTTTTTATTTCCTGCCTTTTCCATTCATGGGCTAAAAAGTCACTGCAATTTTCAATGCCGGAGTTCTCAAGTGTTCGTATTTGCATCCTAGTAATAGGTCTCTTAACAGTTGAAGTTTGCACCATTCGAAGAGTGAGTGAATAATTTATGTTAGAAAATGTGTTACTGTCTATTTAACTCATGAGTTCTCTGCAATTGGTGCAATAGATTGTTTGTTATTTTCTATTAAACTTTCGTTTCAGTCTCACCCTAGGATCAGTAAATGGGTGGCCTGATCTCTATCTTTTATCTTTTTCTTTTCTTTTTATTATTATCATGTGGTGGCGGTTTATGATGATACACCTGTTCTACATGACCCTTTTGCATGCTACATAACTCTGAACACAAAGTCATGGTTACATTTACTCTGAATTTTCTCATCTGTTGCAAGACATGGTCTCACTGATTAATGTTCTCTTAGAAGTATTATTCTGTTGCTTCCTTCTTTCTTTCTTTCCTCGGTGAGCTGTACATGGATCATTTGTTTGCATTTCTTTATACTGTTTATGTTATTGCATTTGTCATCTTTTTTTCTGCTACAGTTTCAATCCATATAATCTTCTCACTAGTCATAGCACTTTTTAATTAAACTGTGCATCTGGGCAATATTGTTGCGTTGCACAACTGAATTGACCACCTTTGGTTAGTTTTCCTTAAGATGCATGCATTCAATCTTGCTTTAGCAATTCATTCAATGTGCTGAGTTTTTACTTATTTTGAATATGAATAGCAACATGGCTTTTTTCTTGTATACGTACACGTGTTCACAAAAACTAACATGCGTGTGCCCCTGCAATTTCATACCATACACGTTTCTGTGTCTTCTCAGTTTGTGTATATGCATCAAACTATAGATACATGAATTTCGGAATGAAAAAGCAGGGAAAGTAGATGCCTTCAATAATTCTCACACTCTTATCCGTTTCTTGTCCCTTGATCTTATCATTACTCAAAAAGTTGCAGTGGATTTTCCAATCTTGTGCAGAGTAGATATCTTTGTATGCTTTTAAATCACATCCTCAAAATATGGAATGGGTTACCTGGAATTTGCCATCTCCATTATATTACTTGAATAGACATTCACTTGCATTTTCTCACATTCATGTAACCATATCCCAATATTTATTGTCTAAGTTCTGAATTTGAAATTTACCTATGACAATCATCACACACTCTCATGATTTAATCTATATATATCAAATATTTCAAAAGAGCTTGTAAAGTTTTTTTTATTAATAACCAAAACTTGAAAACAATATATAACAAAAATCTTTATCATTGAGATTGTTATCAAAGAATTGATTTCAATAATCAATTCATCTATATCACATATATCAAATAATTATAAAATTAACATATTAAAAATCATTCTCAGTTGAGTTGAACATACATATATGTTTACATAAATCGTTTGGTTTATAAATAGACCATAAAAATTTAAATGACACCGTCCAGTTGGACATAACACACATGTAAGTCAAGAAGACAACTTATCAAGAGCGTTGTAAGCTCTCTGCTGCCACCACTAACCCTGCGAGAATTAATGCCCTTAACCTGAAAGTTGTAATTATGAAGAGTGAATATATAACTATACTTAGTGAGTAAATAAAATATAAACATAAATACATGCATACACTTTTTCAAATCATGATATTGAGATTCACATTACTATATCCTAAATATATATATATATACACACACACACACACACACACACTTCATTTAGTCAATAAACAGAAAACAATCCATTGGTCTGCATATATTTTCAAATAACCAACCGGATTGGCCATACTTTCTTGACCGTTACCTTGGCTGAGAAAGTATGGCTAGCTCAGTTGGTTATTTGAAAACCCAAAAAATTATTTACCATTCTTTATAAAATCAATAACTTCATGTAAAAACATGTATATTTATAAAATAATGCTCGTCTCACTGATGTTAGCCTTAAGTAGTCACTTGATGATAAAGTGACTGTCCTCGTTATATTGTCAAATCCTCGAGATCCCTATCAAGCAGCAAAGACTTTTTATAGGGTCTTTATAATAGCACATATGTGAACGGTACACAATAGGTTTGTCATGGTCTCTCCTCCTTATACCAGTCTCACTGCAGTTCCACTCACTTATGCAGCTTCTTAATAGGTCTGTTTATAAGCTATCTCCTCATATATACAGTCAATAAATAGGTTTATTGACCATATACAAATATCCGGTCTTACTGACCTTATCCCAATATACATGCATAAAAAAATAATCAAATCATTTTCAACAATGATTTAAATCATTTAAATAAATCATGCCTTCCCAACCATTTCAGCATGTATATAAAATCATTCTCAATCATCAGACCAAATAAATAAACATCTCAATATCAGACAACTTATTTATAAATGGATTCATTCAAATTTCATTTTAATCAGAAAATAATTTGTCTAACACACAAGCATATATATAATATAACATGCATATATTTATTATTCACGTATGTATAAATTTACTCACAATAAGGGGAGGATAACCACTCCCACTATTGATCCTCGCGTCTACTTGGTACTTCTTTTGGGTTCTGGGAACCTAATACCGCACATGCATAATATAGTAAATTTCACGATTATAAATAAATCATCATACATGCACTAAATGCAGTGTTTGTGAAAAATATGTCTAAAATTTTTTAATTAACACATATCACTTCATAAGGCTTTCTAATGGGTGTCATCTATCTGATTTTCATGTTTTCATGGGTTCATAACCGTCAACACTCAATCGACTGACTCCAAGAACTCAAAAATTTTAAAACCAAGACTCAATATATGCTATTCCATAGTATTCAATACTCGTTATATTCATATTATGAGTTGACTTAAGTCATCTAAGCCTCGTTAATGTATTAATTAATCATGAACAATTTATGGGTGAAATTAAACATTATAAAATTATTATTTTACCCTTAAGTTCGAAGAACAAAGTTTACAATTTCTACCTTTCTCAGAAAAATTTTGTCCTCAAAATTTCATATACCTGTTGCTGAAAAAGATATGGATATTGCTATTATATAGAGTGCTCAGGCTCCCAAGTTATGTCTTTGGCATTTGCATTCCGCCATACAACTTCTACCATAAGAATGAGTTTACTTCTCAAAACTCGATCTTTCTGATTGACTAACCCCACGGGATAAATCTCATATTTCAAAGTATCCTTCAACTCTTTTGGAAGTGTTTCTAAATTATTTTATGAATCTGGCATATACCTTTTTAACCTCGAAACACATTGTGAATTCTTGCCAACTCCAAAGACAGTTAAAATCTGTGGGCTACCGTGCCTTTTATGTAACGACCTCAACCCATGATATGGTTACCGCCAGCCCACATCTGAACTACCGAGTTACCGCCATTACAGCTCAATAAATAGGTGAAGCAACTTCCCTTAAATCTGAAAATGAATCACCCATTTCCAAGGTGATACTTCCTAAAACACCATATCAAATTCTAAAGCTCTTTATCGGTGATCAACATAAGATTTTTGTCTGTCTTATGTCATCATCATTCTTTCGCGAATGATCTTATTTTTCTTAGTGTTGGTTTTTATTAATTCCATTTTCTAACTTCCTTTCACCGATTTTATTCCAATATAAGGGTGTTCATTACTTTCTATCATATAATGCTTCATACATAGCCATGTTAATATTAGTTGAATAACTGTAATTGTATACATATTCAATCGATAGCAAGTACAGATCTCAGCTACTTTAAAACTCTATAATAGATGCCCAATAAAGAGCTAATTCCTCTAAGGTTTGATGTCGTCCATTTCTTTGCCTTTTTTATTAGTCTTAAAACATACGACAATTATCAAGTTAATCATCAGACAAAGAAATACTCACAATCATAGGTAAAGTATTATTTTCACCTAAAAATGCATACTTGAAATTTAAGAGTAATGATTTCAACTCAACAACTGGTACTTGCATATTAAAAGAAAGAGGTAATAACTTATCTTTGCTTAAATTCTTAAAATTCATACCTCTCTGTTTTGGCCTAGAAGATGCAACCTCTACTACACATGCTGAAACCTCCAAATTTTCATCTTGACTTATCTATGTACTTACTAAATAGGTCTCAAGAGGTTCTTTAATATTTTTAACCTTAAAATCTCACTAATCAACTCATCTATAACACCAATTCTAATCACATGATCAGTAAAAGAAGGAAATTTAACAACTTAAATAAATTAAACTTGGTCTCTTCTTCACCCACTTACCTCACCAAGTTGCTTACCACTTCTTAAAGTGATAGCCTTGCAATGCTCTTTTGGATTGACATATGTTTTACTAGGCAAATTACCATGTTTACAAGAATTAATGGAATTGACTAATTGTCCCAATTGCATCTCTATATTTCTGTTGTTGCTTATTAAAATTAAAAACAAATTGAACTTGTTTTGTTTGTATGCGATCAGAATTCATATAAGCACCTTCACACCAATCACAACTCAAATTAGAAACAGAATTCACATTACCAAGCTCATCAAGCATATTTACCAAAGAATCAACTTTGGCATTCAACATATTTATGTCATCCACATCATACATACTTAGAACTCTCTTTGGCATACCTCTTTCATTTAACCATTGATAATTATTATAAGTTATTTCTTCAAATAACTTGTATACATCATCATTTTAAAAGTGAATATATAGCATTGACTTAAAATTCGTATAACTACCTCTAATAATTTCCATCATAAATATTAATGGTAATCAATATATAAGCTTTATGGAATTGTAAATATAGGAACTACATCGATTCCTAAAATGAGTCTCCCCTATAATTTGGGTCAATCAAACCTATAATTTAACATAAAACACTTTAAAAAAAATTTTAATGTTTAAATATACTCTAGAAACTCCTATATTAGAATTTTAACGTTTAAATATCACCATAACAACTTTTAAAAAAAAAATTTTACTTTTAAATATCATCATAACAACTTGAAAAATCATCAAATCACAAAACCATATCGACTAATATCTATACACTACATAAAATCAATTAATTAATATTCAAGAGGATTCCATAAAATTTTAAGATTACATTAACAAAAGAATTATATAACATCGTCATATAATCTAACTTGGAAACAATTACAATGACGTACATAAGTGATATCATTAAAACTTCAATTCTTTACTCCTATAATTAACACATCATATAAGTATATACCAATATTACAAAATATTGGTAGAACCGCACAAAGTCATATCACTGAGATTTGGTTTATAAGTAAAATTCTTATTTATAAAGGAAGATACATAAGCAGATTCACCCATAATTGCGTCATAAAACAATCAAAACTATACTACAATGTCATCCTCACACAGTACTAGTTTGATCGATTCCTAGTTGATTTACTCTATCATTAACATCTTCAAAAGTTATTAAACAAAACAATATAAATTCTGTATATATAATGTCATATCTCAGAAACCACTGACATCCACAGTCTCCAAAAGCATGCACTAAACAAAATCTTGAAGATAAAACACGCCCAATGACCATTTACTAGAGAACTAAACAAACTTGAAGCACGTACATTCATCACAGGCTAATTAATTGAAAATTTATAAGTAGACCACAATAATGCCCTAATAACAATTCTCGTGCAATAATAATTTGGCAAAAACACATTACCAAATTATACTCCAAAGCAATATCAGAATATAAATATTTAGTTAGATAATCCTTTAATAGACTTGGCCGCAATATTTCTCAAAACACCAAAACATAACTTGAAGTTTAGGCCACACAACTCGTATTTACTTAAAAAGGTTTGAGAAACCAAGTTAAGGTTAATGACAACTATATTATTATAATATCTTGATAATATGCTAATATTATAATTTGGATCATGTAACCCTTAGACCTGATGACTCTTGAAACTTCAAGCATTCAAAAAAATCATGTATGGAGGCTATTACTCATAGATTGAATGGCAAATCTAGGTCTCTCCTCAGCAAAGAAAGGCATAATTTTGTAAATATATGTCAATAATAAAGCAACTGAAAGAATTATTCAATAACCGAGGCAAACAGATGACTAAGAGTATAATAAATCGTATATTTTACTTCAAACGAATATTGCAACAATAAATTTTCAATCACTTGATATTCTAAAAAAGAGACAATATCTATCACAAAACCTTAGGAAATTATCACAGAAAACTTAATTTTTAAGAAACATTATAATTTAATACCGCAACAAAAAGCCAACAAAACTGAACCCCAATACTGTAATAAACAATCCACTCTTAAAATAACATCCAAATTCTGAATCTTAAGCATAAAGAGATCTGTTTCTTTGAGTATAGGCAGTCTCTCCCCTTATCACCACATACTGTTTACGCACAATATTTTTCTGAGCAATCTTTGCTCTAATAGTGTATGTACTAATGAATGATCTATTAGATCAAGGGCCTATAAAAAAGTATGTGATCTAACCAAAGATCAACACCAAACTTGTGACCTAACCAAAGATCAACACCATATCTGTGATCACATTGGGATTTATTTGAGCCTGTTCTTAGTTTAAAACAAAAACTTTAGTCTGAACCCTAAGCTAGTTTCTCTGTACATCCTGAGCTTAGAAAATGTAAGAAGTCTACCTAAAGTGAAATGTCTGGTCAACTCAATTTTTTCCAAACTTTGGCAATTCTTTTTTTTTATATGACCTGCCTGTCCACAATGGAAGCACCTTAGTGAAGTACCACAAGCACTACTAAGTTGCTTATTATAATAAGGGCATCTACTAACTCCCTGTGTCTGCTGAGAACATGAAACAGACCTAAAAACATCAGATCCCTATCTAAATCTAAATCCATGAGATTCACATGAAAAAAAGAAAAGATTATTAGTAAGGTTAAGAATAGAAGTATTGCTAGATGAACCACTGCTATGACACTTCTTCAATGATTGGCCTATGGAGACATTTAAATCTCTTCTCTCTTAAATGCCTACCTTTGTCTTCCTTTCCCCTATTAACTTTCCTATCCGAAGTGCTAACTGCACTATCCTTCGATAACTCAGAGTACCGATTACTGACATCCATTCCTTAATGTTCCCATTCAGTCTCACCTCAAATTGACAAAAAGAGTTTCTTCATTAGTAACTTGAGAATAACTCTGTCAGCTCTTTCACTTGAGTTTTGTATTTTATCACTTTCTTTTCTAGTTGTTATGGTAGTATATAGTACTGATTCTGAAATTCTCTCAGAAGATCAGTCTAAGTCAACTGCAACCTAAAATTTGATTAATAAATTATGCCAGAAAGTGTTAGCATTATCCTGTAACAACTTTATAGTCACCCTCAACTTATTCTCATCTGCAGTACCTATATTCTGCAGATTTTATTGTACCTATTTCATCCATTTACTTGCCACAATGACATCATAAGTTTATATAAAAAAAAAAATACACACCCCAACTGTCTAGCTTCTTTATATAATAGTCTAGATGACTTTGCAGAGACTACATGAGTTGTTGGCATTGGGGTGCTATCATTGATTCACTAGGTGAATGTTTTAAGGGAACTTGTTCAGACAGAATTAGTGTTTGTTTTAGGCACTCCAATATCCCCAAAAATTGTCCACATCTCTGGTGGTACATTAGCTGGCATTTCCAAACCAGGCTGTAAAAATGAAGTTACTTGTACTGGTTAAAGAAACTGGGATACATATAAGGAATTTACTGGTTCTTCTTCATGTAACAGTACCCTACGGGGTCTATCCCTTCCTTATCCTGTACACAGAGTAAGTATGCATTCTTACTACATAAAGAATTAAGTTTGATTATATATGCTTCATTACTGTATATACCTATATGTAACTTGATTCATTTAATGTTCACTAGATAATTTAAAAAATTCATTTTCAAAATTATGTTCAACTCATTTTAAAATCTCAAACTGTTTTCAAAACTTTTGAAAACCATTTTTGATCAAGGGCTCTGATACCCCAAAAATTATCACGCCCCAAACTTGGAGTCCACCCG